>JAKWBI020000004.1:0-327840 GCA_022664585.2 Zalerion maritima
CCCCCCCCCCCCCCCCCCCCCCCCCCCCCCCCCCCCCCCCCCCCCCCCCCCCCCCCCCCCCCCCCCCCCGCGCATGATAGAAACGGGCATCATACGGTCAGGCAGCAAGCTTTGTGGGTTGCCATCATGAAGGATCCAAGTTGACGTCTCCTTTGCAAAAAAAACAATTAATTGCTTTGAGACCGGTCGCAAGGCTTCTTTGTATGGCCAAGAAATGCTTCTAGGAGAAATCGAGGTCTGCTCGTCCGAGGCCGTGTCTCGTACACACAAAGCAGCGCAAGATTTGGGGGGGGGGGGGGGAAGTAAATTTGGAGAGTTTTGCTTTCATAAGACATGTCCATTAGGGGGGGGGGGGGAAGGGGTGGCATTTCCATCTATATGCCAAAATCACAAGCATCTGAAATATCTTCTCGAACGACCCCATCCTTGACCAAACGTGGGCCGCGAGGGAGGGGGGGGGGCATCGGCGCATGCTGCCAAGTATCTGTGGTTGCGACAGGCTTCATGGGTTGTGAACGGGCAATGCTCACCAATCAAGCAGCATCACCCCCGCCACGTTGGCGCATCTATTGATTTAAAAAGGTAAAAAAGCCCGGCCTATCCCAAGAACATAAGACAAAACCAGGAGACTTCTAGGTCGCTTGAGGGTTGTGGTTCGCTACCCTCGTTCGGACGGTGACGAGGAAGTATGGGCAGAGAAGATATGCCAGGGTGCAGTTATCGGCAGGAACCATTTGAGTCGGCAAGAAATCCGATTGCCCGTCCGACGCGGAGGACCAGGCTGGGGAAGTGGGGATACATCCACCACACCAGGCGATTAGTGAAATGAAAGGGAGCTTAGTTGGGTTAGGTAAAGGGAATATATATGCATGGTGGGACGGTGGATTTGGTGCCGATGCGGGGGAGAGCGGGGGAGCCGCTTGAAGATGGGACGGGAGTTTTTTGCTTCGTCTGATTGTGGTGGGTTATTGCCGCTACCGTGACGGCTTCTACAAAGGCAGCCGAAGAGAGTTTGGACATCGGGATTCGGGAATCTCTGTCGGGGGCATCTTGAGTAGTTACAGAATAGGTTGCCGAGGTTGTGGGGATTTGGGTGGTGGGGAGAAGGCGGAGAAGCTTTGCCATGCGCAGGACGGCAGTGGTGACACTGCAGATTATATCGCGAGGGGGCGGCTTTGGTATTGTTGAATCGAGAAGTTGGGCCAGGTGGGGAAAATGGTATTTTGTTTTTTATCTTTGGTGTGCAGCGTACGATTTAACCAGCGAAAAGTAGAATTTTATTCGCTACCAGGTAGAATAAATGAGATCCAATTCTTACTTGCAACAGTATTGTGGATGCATGGGAGTCCACGTGGAAGACCCTCCTGGGGAACGTCAGAGGCGCTTTCAAGGCGATGATGCCCAAGGAGAGAACTGCTAGATGGTGATAGTTTGGGACTCTTGCACCTACAAACCACAGCCAATAAGAGGCAACTCTCATGATCACCACCACATCCATTCCTCCACGTCCCATCAAACAATGATAAGTTGGCGCAACAATTCCAAGAATCCGAGCCGTCCCCCTCTTGTTTCCTTTGAAGGATTACTCGTGGGGGACTCGTACCCATTCTGGCATCTGCCAGGGCCTAGGCTAATATAATCATGGCCCAGCATTCCTCCCCGCCCCCCGGCTAATACCTCCCGTAATACACCCCGAATTTCTTCCACCTACATAGCTGTCCTGATGTCGCCGCCGGCCAGTGTTCCTTAGCCTGACAGCCCGCGCGTTTCCCGGCTTCTCGTCGTCAACTTGAAGCTTCGCGCCAGGGACGGATTCTTCCCTGTGGGTGCTCTACTTCCATACGGGCATATCGCCCAGACTCTTGAGCGCAGATCCATGGTTTACATAGTCCCCTCCGAGCGCCAAATACCCGGGGGGCACAGCATGTACTAATCCTCCAACCACGCCCCAATATCTATCATGCATTGAAGCAAAGATCAGATATCTACACCATTGAAGATGATATCTAGAGAGCTTCGCCCGTGATCCGGTATCTTCCATGGCCAAGCCACTGCCATGAAGACAGCTCCTGGAACAGAGGTTCACTGAGCCCCGAGTAACAACAAGAAAGGAATCTAGGTGTTCAATACAAAGCAAGGCACTTGTTCATTCAACTTTGATAAATCTGGCAGATCCGGGGGAAGTAGACTGCCGGATGCCCGACACCAAGAAAGTATGATCAAAATATAAAACCAACATCGCAAACCTTCCCCCGGTCTTGTTCTTGTAGCCTTCTCCGCAGTGCTCCGCAATAGTATATATGCCGCTCACCATAGTATTGGAGGTTGACCAACAATTATTGAAATTCAATATCGCCAGTGCTCCATTAAGCCATGACTACTCACTGGTACAAAGTAACGGCAGATCCCTAACATGTACTTTCGTTTGACACCCAACTACCAGTAAGTGCTGAAGGAGTGTTCATCTTGATGAAGCTTAATGCGACGACAGCTACGTCCTTATTTGCTCCCCCTCTCGGATGCTGCTTGAACCTAAAGGTGAAGTTGTTAATTCTGCTCCTCCTGGCCAATGGGAAGTCGCTGCGCCCAATTTTCATAAGGGAGAATGCGACTTTGCTCAACACTGCGTCTTATGTGCCCACCATATCTATACCGCATGTCGTACGAAGAGTACGACTTCGATATGGAAACCAGTACGCCTTCGCGTCGCCAGAACTTCAGGGACATATATCTTATGCTAGAATTTCTTACCTGACTACCGTTGCACTTCAATATGGGTCTCAAAGTGGCAATAGTCGCGGTCATTGCTACTTCGTCGCAACTAGCCGCGGCATACGATAGCCAACCGCATTCCCAACTACCTCCGAATACATCAACATCAAGGCTCGCTAAGTGTATATCGAAGGCGAGTATGACTGCGCTACTGCTGGTGGCGGTACCTCCGGTCTGACCGTCGGTGATCGTCTCACCGAAGACGGCCATGTCTCCGTCCTGGCTATTGAGGAGGGTCTCTGCCACAGCCAGACCGGCTTGAACCCGACAAGTGTTCCTCCGCGGCATCCGTGAGGAGTACGATGCTTGGGCTGAGCTTGGTGGAGAGGGCTCAACTTGAAACTGGGATGGCCTCTGATGGTGCGCTCGCGGAGTGGGCGAGCAATCACACTATTCCTTCCGTGTACCACCCCGTCGGCACCTGCGCGAAGATGCCCATGGAGTGGGGTGGCTGCTTGGATGAGGATCTTTTTGGTCTATGGTGTTGACAAGTTGAGCATTATTGATGCTTCCATGATGCCCACCACCGTGGGAGCGACCACGTCGATGACGGTTTATCCTGTTGCTGAGAAGGTATGTTTCGATGCTCGGGTTCTTTTCCTTCTTGCCCGTCGCAGGGTGTCGCTGCTGGTTGCCGTTCAGATTTATGCTCCTAACTATGCTAATAATTATAGGCCGCCCACATCGCCAAAGCTCGCAATGCTTAAGCGCTGGATGAGAGAGTGTGGGAGGAAGGCAAAATGGGGAGGGCAAAAAGGGTTGACCGCTGCACTTGATGCCAACTCCCAAGCATTAAATACGGCAGACAGGCACACCGTCAGCCCCCCTCTCATTAATTATTTCTCCAATATATACTTCTTTGCTAAAATATACCTATTTTGAATCAGGATTCTGTATATCTATGAATCGTGTCATGTTTTTTCCTCTTTCTTTTCTCCCACTCTCATGCTCAGACTTGAGCATCATTCCCGAAACGACGTTTCTTGCCCACAAGCAGCTTCTCTCACTCTCTCTGCACCCTCTAGGTTTCGATAAAACCGTTGCAATTCCCAACATATCGTTTTTTGTAAGCCGCGGTATGTAGCAACACTATGCGTCAAGAGCACCGACAAGAACAAATAGGGTACGACATCTTGACACGGATTCGCTTATTATATTACATGATAGCTATGTATCGGCACATGATACGCGGACCTTAAAACAAGCTGTCATCTCGAAACGTGTTGCTTTGATGGTAACAATATATCTCCTCATCTTCGGAAAGTAGTATTGGAACCACTTCAAGGACTATCTAACTTATGGTAGCCCTCCGGCATCGAGGATGGAGACCCAACAGTTCCTATTGGAGCTACAGGCTCTTATGCTGGCTAGCAGTTCATTTACGCCCAAAAAGCATCCGCGGTAGGAACATGAACACCATCACGCACAATAGCTCGTCAATAAACTTTGAAAGAGCCGGATCTACCTCTCTCGGAAGCGGTGAAGTTGAAGAAAGCGCAGAGGGACATGCCGACCAGAAGCAGAAGCAGAAACGGCGACGGCGGCTCTTCTTCTACCTCGTGCACCCCCCCCAACGCGAAAACATCGAACCCACAAGCCTGCGTAGTTCATGATGGCCGATTCTTTGGAAGACCGTCCGGGCAACGTCATCCTATCTGCGTCGAAAACATGGGTCCTGCGTAGGACCGAATTTAGGGGCGCTCCTGAGTGCCAACAAGACGGCACCGAGCCACGAATTGCTTGACGATGATGAAAAGGTGTGGAGGGTTCTCTTCCCAGTTAAGCCTAAGATGCGGAGGAGCGCCACTTTGAAAGAAAAAGTAAGCAGGTACTGTAGGTTACGACGACCACGACCACCATCCATGCGTGCGTACATCTGCACATGCTTCAACACCTAGTCTTGGAGTTGACCATGTTCTGATTAATGGAATATCATAAACATCGCTTTGGAGGATATGATACCTGCGGGAATGGTAGTTTGCGGCAATATGAAACTCACCAAACGAGCTGGAGCGGCGTGGGCATTGGTTGTTGGCGCAAGTTGTTAGTCCAAGTCGGGTAGAAAATCATGGGGGAGGAGCGAAGCCTAAAACAATTCAAGGGTTTCTCCCCCCGGACTCGTATTGGCTTTATCGAGAATTCCAATATTGCCCTCCAGTCCCAACCGGCCGCGGGATCTGTTCTGAAGAGCATTCCGGGTGTTTTGCAGTTCTTGTCATCTATTTTCATGGCTTGGAAGGCTGTGTCAAATGAGGCTGACAAACCCTCATTGATGTACTCGACCCATGCATGATCTCATCGTTGCTTTTCATCTACCGCCATGAAGGCCTGCGGCTTGAACTTGAGGCGATAGACTATACCATGAGACCTTTCTCGTGATGCTGCACGTGCTAAAGTTTGTGTGTGGTCCACCTTACTATTCTTACTCGGTGCTGGTGGAGGATCGATCCATGATGTGATCTCATGCAGGTGTTGAGTCGGATATGATCAGCCTGTGCGCAAGACATCATGCCAGCCGGACTCCACTGTGGAAGCCGTTATCAATGCAGTCGTACCATACATAATGACTCCGCTCGAACATATACTTCTCCCATAGTAGCCTTATGTATCCATGGATGATGGCTTATCTTCACATGCCTGGCGATTCAACATTCTCTCTATCTGAAGCACATGTCAATAGACTTGAGCTTTCAACAAACACTACCACGAAATCTAGGGGCGCGTGAGCTTGATCTACTGTTGTGCACCGAGAAAGAAAAAGGAAAAGAGTTTAATTTTTAATTTTTTAATTTTTTATTTATTTTTTACCTGTCGCTGTCGTCATCCAGTTCCCTGTCAAAAACTGTGTAATGACCTTTCGACACGTTTGTTAAAAGTCAATCCCGGCTTCCTTTCGTCCAACGGTGGTCCAGGCTTATAGAGGTAGGGGACTGCGCAGGGCCGTGTTGTCCGACACTTTCCGAAGCAGCAGTATCCGCAGGGGCAGCCCAAGATAATTTCTCGCGTTATGGGGCGAGTCAGTTGGCGCTCGTCGAATAAGGGTCCAGTGTACGGCAATGCGACAGCAATCAGCTCCTGCCTGGGGATCAGCCCAAGAGATCCCTTTGGGACTTTCCGGGATCAAGCGAGCGCGCGGCATGTCCTTAGGGTACCTGCATAGGCTCAAAACGCGGGCATGGCTGGCAGGCGTATGTGTCCTTCCAAGACTCGCTGCCGGTTGGGCGGCGGCCTTGTTGATGAGACGCAACAAACACAACACACGCTTTCCTTTTGCTAGCCTCGGTCTTGCGGGGAACCACCGTTGATCTACTGTACTGCACATACTGCGGAGGAAGAAGGGTATGGGATACTATACCGCACATTGTATGCATATTGTACTTGAGGCGCAAAACTTTATGTGCAAGTACTTACCCTGGGCCGAAGGCTATTGGGACCATCATGTCGATGCAGTACGGGTGTTGTCGGATAGCGGATGTAAGTGAGGAGGTTGTGTGTGCCTGAGTTGGCCGGAAAATGCAAATGAAGTTGTTGAATAAAACCGGCAAATATTCCATCTGGGATAGCCCCAAGTTGACTTCAGGCTTTATTAGGGTGAGAGCTAGGGACAAGGGAACCTAAACTAAAAATGCGCCCAGCTGCCCTCCAAAGAGAGGAGATAATGAAGCAGTACTATGTAGGACCGGCGGTTAAGTAGCTGCCGGAAAAATGAGAAATTCATCCCATCCTTCGAAATGACAAACAAGGTAAGATAGCAAGGTGAAGGGAGGAAGGAGTCCGAATGCTTGAGTGCTGACACGGGGTAATTGAGCACACGAGCAGCAAAACGATTCTAGATGTTCCAACGATAGAGGGAAAAAAAAAAAAAAAAAAAGAGACAAACTGGGCCGAGCAGGAATCCGCATCCGCGGCTTGGTGGGGTCCCGCTTCGCCGAGCTACCGACCCCACACCGCCGTCCAGAGGGAAAGAGACATCTACATACATACATGGGTGCGCCATCACATGTACCATGTACCTCGGGCCCAGTGGGCAGATGTACCCGCTTTCAGAAGGGGCAAGTGCTTCCCATTTCTATGGCTTCCAGAGGAAGCAGGAATAGCCAAGGAGAAATTGCCCCTCGGCCTGCCTTCCTCAGCCGCCAGCCACTGAGATGCAGGCCAAAACCAAGCCAGCTCCGTCCAGAACTGCCCAGTCGCATGTCTTTTGCATGCGGCTTGAACCTCACCGACAGCACAGTCCACTCCGTGCACACACGAGCCTACTTGTTCTTCTTCAATGCCTTTTTGTTTTTGGAGACCGAACGATGGCAGAAGTACCTGTGAATTTGACAAGACACGAGGCAAGGTACCTTCTCGCATTGACGTGACGGATGTCATTTTTTCTTCTTTTTTTTCATCCTCTCTTACCTGACGACATCCGCTTCGCAACCATCCGCCCGCCGTTGAGGACCGATATCCTCTTTTCTTTTTTTTTGTCTCCCTCCTTACCCCGGACAATATCACGCCATCGCTACGAAAAACTTCATCCGTGGCCGAAATCAAGGCGCAAACAACCTCAAAATTTTTACACCTACCCAAACCCGGCGACAAACCCCGTTTCCCACCTTAGTCACCCCAAAGTGGTTTTCCTCCCCCATCCGTGCTTAGTCTCCCTTACACTGCGCAAACTCAGACGTGCTTTCCCATTTCCCACAGCGTCGTCCTTCGCAGAAAGTCTCCGGATACGATCGTTCGTAGTACTCATGCTTCAAGTCAGCGCAGGTTGAAATTCCAATCTACAGTCTGGAGTGACCCTTGTCGAATCAATTCGCCCTCGTTCCTGCAAAAAGCCGCAAAGCACGTCCTCAAATGAGCCACGAACTACCTACACATTGCGTAACCCCAGTGGCCCAATGGGATGTGCTGTGACGAGCTCCCGCTTGCACTGAGTGATACCCCGGAAGGTAGGAAAAGGAGGAATCGAGTGTGGTACCCACGACCGGCGCAGCAGCAGCTCGACGCGCTACAGGAACCACAAGAAATACAGGAATAAATCTTGGGAGAAGCCTCGGGGGGAGAGTTGGAAAATACGGGGTAGCAAGGAGAGCCAATTCTGGAAACATACAGCGCGTGTGGCACGGATTCCGTCCGCCCGGCACTCTAGGTGTAGAAACCCCCCCAAAAAGGAGGTGAGATGGAGAATAATGGACCCAGTACCCCAAAGGACTCAACGTCCGAGGGCAGCGACTCGAAATCCGTGGCTGCTCATATGGGCGGCGGCGGTGGTGGTGCAGCCTCAATTGCGGGTGCTTCGTCAATCGCCGAGAGCAACAATAATGGCGCCTCGCACAATGCGACTCACAAGAGCCCCAAGAAGCGTCGCAAGGTGAACCACGGTATATACCTTCCAGTCTTATTGCCACCGGCCCAGTTTATACATAGTCCTAAAAAGGGAGCTCCGTGAAATTCCCTTCACCGTACATTTTTCGGCCGACGGGCATGAAATGGACGCCTAGTGCCCGTCCGTCTCGTCCCGTCCGGGCTTCCTAGCCTCGCCGATCTGCTTCCAGCCGTCCAGACAAGTGTGTGGAGCATGAATTTTCTTCCCCCCTTCCCTCCCTCCCCCACGCGATATATTGCTCCTTGGCTGGAGCCGAAGGTATATTCCGGCTAGCATTCCAGGCAGAGTATACATTGGTCCTAGGCTAGAACCTTGTTTATTGGCCGTCGCCATGCTGTCATTGCTTTTCCCCGTCTCGTCTCATCTGGTCTTCTTTTTCACTCTTCTCGAACGCCCCAATTTTTCTTCCAGTACATCCTTCTCCGTATGAACCCGACAGCTGACCGCTCGTATACCTACAGCTTGCGTATATTGCCGCCGATCTGTAAGTCATGATCCCGAGTCCGGTCGAACCCCTTGGGTGGAGAACTATTGGTCCATGCTTGGTGGTTGTGGGTGTGGAATTATTGGCAGCCTGCTGTCGTCCTCCCTCGCTGCCGCCATCCCAGGCAGTCGGAGTGTTCCCCTTTGTGCCTTAGCTTCATGCTGTCCCAGTCTTGTCAAGATAGTGGGACAGCACACGGCTTTGGACCGCCCTCGAGGTGCATGGTTCCAGGCTCTTGCTAGGACATGAGTTGGCTAACACTAGGCTCGCTGCAAATTCTTTCAGCATATGACTTGCGATCTCGTATGTAAGATCTATTCCCTACGTCACGGTGGCTGCCGTATTCCTCCCTGCCCAAACTAGCATGGGCGGCGGATCGTGGCATCTTGCCGGTAGCTAACACTCAGCTCTTGATGTACACCGCAGGAACGACCTTGCACCAGGTGTATTAAACGTAATATTGGCCACCTCTGCCATGATGAGCCCCGAGACCCGGAATCAAAGAAGGCCCGGAGCGTCCAGGGCACGTCCGTGATGGACGAATCGGATACAAGGTCCGATGTTGCCCGCAGTACCATTGACCAGACCAGGGCCGCCATGAGGGCCCTTGACCAGGGTGGTGCTTTTGCCAGGTCAGCAGCTCTAGGCACGGGTAACCCACTTCAACAACTTGTATCACCTACGC
The DNA here is from genome assembly GCA_022664585.2 of Zalerion maritima. Lineage (NCBI taxonomy): Eukaryota > Fungi > Ascomycota > Sordariomycetes > Lulworthiales > Lulworthiaceae > Zalerion > Zalerion maritima. The sequence continues at coordinate 9,319 of JAKWBI020000004.1, forward strand.
AGGGAATACAAGCCGGTGCCCTCAACAGCAACCTTAACCAATGTATGTCCCTATGCTTCTTGCCCCCCCCTTCTACACACTACCCCTTCCTCTGCTTTGTGCCCCATTCACGCACATCTCCCCACGGCAGCTCTAGACTCATCTGTCTCGCCCGTTTTGTGCCTCTCAGACAGGCAGCTCCCTGTCTCTGCTTCCAATATCCCGTCTCGTTTCGTTAATCTAGATGCAAGGTGCGGAAAGAGCCTAGCTGATCTCTGGTGTCTTTTCTCTCTTCCTCCCCTCGTATAGTTGCCGGATTCAATGACGCTTTTCTCAACAACCCATTCCACGACATGCATAACTATCACCCAAACTATATGATCCCCGAGGTCTCTCATGAGTTCAACCTCTTGAATGACTTCTTGCATAACAGTCTGCTCGATGACAGTGCCCTATCACCCGAGGAGGCTAGCCACCCGCTCAAGAACAATTCGGGATCGAATAACAACCAACCTTCTACCGGTGACATGAATGCCGGTGGGTATTTTAGCGGGGCCGCAGCAGCGGGAGCCTCCAACACGCTTCTTCCACCGAGTGCAGTGCCTTCAGGGTCCATGGGTCCCCCGGGCTCGACCGACACTGGATCCTCTATCCCGCGTTCGGGCAGTAACGTGCCCCCAATCTCGGGCGACAAAGCTCGCGAGTATTACCTTCAGGTTGCCGATCCCGCAGGTCTAAACGATTTGAGCCCCGACGACCGCATGGGCCGGCTTTTGCAAGCAAAGTTTGACGCGGGTCTTCTCAAGCCGTTCAATTACACCAAAGGCTACTCGAGGCTCCTGACTTACCTCGACGGGCATGTGGCACCGGCATCAAAACAAAAGGTCCTCCGCCAGCTGGATCGCTTCCGACCCAAGTTCCGAGAAAAGGTCGAAAAGCTTGCCGACCTCGATCTCGTCTACATAGAAGTATGGTTCGAGAGGACGCTCATGGAATACGACCGAGTATTTGCCAGCATGGCAGTACCGGCTTGCTGTTGGCGTCGGACAGGCGAAATATTCAGGGGTAACACTGAAATGGCAGAGCTCCTGGGTATCGAAGTTGACCGACTCCGCGACGTATGTATCTTTTTGACCCTCCTTTCTCTGATACCAACATGGTGGATTGAATTCTAACTCTAGATTCATTTGACCTTCCCAGGGCAAAATATCGCTGCACCAGATTTTGACAGAAGAATCGGTGGTCCGCTACTGGGAGGAATTTGGGACAATTGCTTTCGATCCCGACCACGACTCACTTCTGACGGCCTGTGCCCTGAAACATCCCGACGACAAGATCAATACGATAAATAACTGTTGTTTCTCCTTCATGATACGCCGAGACGAGCATAAACTGTAAGATACTTGCCTTAATCTTATTCACACCCGATGCATTCTGTTACAAGGATCGGGCCGTTAATAGTGACGTTTAACAACACAGACCTAGTCTCATAGTCGGAAACTTCCTTCCTCATGATCCATGACAACCAGGGGCCTCGCCCGACAGTGTATAGCTTGACACCGATACCTAGTCGTCTCCGACAAAGCCTCCGATTTCAAGTTGCAAGCATGAGGTGCGGCAAGCACCTCATAATCAGCGCGAAATTCGCTACGCCATATCCATATTTTCTTGAGCAGCTCTGGTATATAGCCCTTATTACCATCTTTATGTTGCATTTTTTTATTTCACGCGGATCGTAGGCACTAGCCACGGCTTATCACGGCGCATTCGGGTTTGGCTTCAAGTTCGGGATGGAGTTTTACCGGTGGACACGGCATCAATTTTAGGGGGATGAGCAATAAACTACTGGGGGAAGTCTTTTGTTTGAGTTTATTCCGGACTACTGAATAGCACTACAGAATGGGTACGGTTTTCTTTGCTTGTATAAACCCATTCTCCGGGCAACTGGGGCATCAATACAAGAAGCGGCATCAGCAGGTATCGCGCACATACTTGAACTCAAGAAATTGGTTCTATTATTTTCGTGTCTGCCATCATGGACGGTGGGAAGGAGTGACGTTGGATGGCCCGTACCTGCTCCTACACTTCGTGTTATATGTGTTCAAGATGTTTACCGATAGGGTTGTGGCTGCCTTACTCGAGGAATACATAGATGGAAAGCATACCTCTCACAGAATGGGAAGGGCCAATCTACTGGCTTCGGCTTTGCCCACCTGTAAGGCAGGAATGACCATGTATGGAAGGTGGCCCGGGTCATTCTTTCTTGCCAGAGCACATCGAGTTTTGCATATCAACATGCATCCATGGATGCTGCTAGACTTCCGAATGGTCATGTCAAAAGCACCAGATTTGCTTTTTGATGACAGTACCAAATCCATCTGCTTCATCCCCTGTCCCCCCATTCAGAGCCGCTCTTCATACTTCACATTGTTTAATGTCCATGGCTCCTCCTGGGCTATCCGCAGGTCGTAGAATCCAGGGCGGCCAGACTGATAAGCATGGGGGCACGGGGCGACTTCAGTCGTTGATCTGTACGCGTTGATCCTCTAGCTCGTGGTTCATTATGGTGTTGATCTGTTAACTTAATAACCCTTTCACAGCATTTTCCCAACAGCTCCAAGCAGCTATATCTACTTCGTTCGATGATCGTGGCACCAATAGGCTCCTCGCTGAAATCGAGGATCACATATCATATGCCACTAGGGCTCTATCTTCTTCCCGACGCGAAACATTACCATGTCAGGCACAACTCGAAGAGCACGGCACCGATCTGTGGAACCGGTGCATCCACCAGCGTCGCTCAGAGCCTGGCGATGTTCCACAAACCCGCCGGCGACTGGCCCTGCATGCCACCACCCTTGCCTTCCTCATGCTAGCCGTCCACCACAAGGCCGCGCAGGCAAAGACCCAAGACACAAACCGGATGCTGAGGGTTGGGATAAAAGCCGGCAGACATTGTCTCGGTGCGTGGAACAAGAACCAAGAGACCAACGACTTACCATGGGTTGACGATACTGATTGGCATCTCTGATCAATATAGACGGAGGTGAATTTGCGTTGGCCGACACCATGGTCAAATATGCTGCAGACTATATTGCTCGCCTGAGAGATCTCCAGAAAGAGAACTCTAAGGACAACAAGGACATCCAGGAGTACCACAGGTTGGAAGCCGAGTATGCTGGTTTGCGCATTGTTCTTGTGCGTGATGGGAACGTGGACCCCTGGTTGTCGTCTTCGAGTGCTAATTCGAATACAGTCCTGGAAACGTGAACAGCTAGAAATAGCCGAGTTTGTTTACATGAATATCGGACCTCTTCTCAAAAGTCTGGACGTCGAATTGTCCGAGAGGCTTGCAGAAGCCCTATTTGAGGTAGGTAGTGGGCTCTTGTCCCTGTCGGACCTCCCGCTCGCATCAAAATGGTTAGACAGGGCACTCGAAGCCATAGACTTGCAGCCATTGGACCAGCTTTCCAGAGAGGGCATAGAGCTTCGCATAGCCATTACCCAAGCCGTTGTCCAGAGCCACATCAAGACCAACACGCCCGAATCCCTAGCAAAGGCTGATGCCCTCATCCAATACCTTGAAGACGAAATAGGAGAAAGACCAGTAGTTCTCCTCATGCGCTTGGAGCTTATCCTAAAGTCGCCCGACGAAGCAGTGGACCAAGAAGCGTATGGATCGGTCCTCAAGAGAATGGGGCGAGCATTCGTAGGCAGCGAGAAGAACTGCCAACTCATCCTTCACCATGTCAAGCGCCTTGCCAATGCTAATCACTATCTAGCCTCTGCAGTACTTGATGAATTTCTGGTCTCCAGACTGGCCGGCGAGGTAGGGAAACACCCACTTGCTGAGAAGGCCACGATCACTCGAATCTACATCACAATACGTTCCCCCTGCCTGGAGGAAGCTGCAGAAGACCTTGCAGCTCTTTTCGATCAGCTCCGGGGGCAAGGTTTCATCCTCGGGCCTGATGCTGCAATGGCGGGGCAGTCTGTGAGTTGCTATGCTGTGCTAACATTGGGCATCAAGTGGCTAACTTGTATTCCAATAGCTCATGTGGCACGTTGTCGACAAAACAAGTGCAGAGAAAAAGCTAGAATTGGCAGAAACTTGGTGCAGGCTTTGTCTCCACGAAATCTTTCGAAATACAGGGCCATCAAATGCAGCTAAAATAGCAAGGTGGGTGCCGCAAGGAAATTTCCTGGCCACGACTCTGACTTTGAAAGCAGGAAAATGATGGCTTGTTCTCTCACCAGGAACGACACTAATCGTGTGAAGGACATATTTCAAGAGATGCAAGACACTACTCGGAATGAACCCGAGACAAGATACCTCCTTTACAAGACCGCTCTCCAAATAGACGATCAAGATCTTGCGCAGGAGTGTTTGGAATACATCGGCAACGGCAATAACGATCAGCTCCTATACGCTTGTGCCACCGATGCAGGAAATCATGGCAAGAAGCTATGTGCATTGAGAGCGTTGAAAAAGCTGGTAATGAAATACGACCTTCAGACTTCCGGACTTAACATTCAAACTTTGCTTCGATGTACCGTTCGTCTGAATGTGGTCTTGCTTAAAGAAGGAGGGCGACCCGACGGGCACCCCGGTATGATCGATGATCTCTGTGAAACATATGAGAATGGTAAGTAGCAGTGTTTTTCCTTCGAGATGGCCATTACCTTGCTGACCAGAATAGCTGCTGCGTACATCCAACAAGCTCCGGTCGATAGCAAAGGAAACAAAGTGTTTACGATTGAAGAACTGGATTGGTTCTGCAAGAATGCCTACAATACTGTTCTTCAGCACATGTTTGCTTGGACCACAGGCTATTCTCTGAGGCTTCTAGGCGCCTGTCTGATTATTCTGTCCCGGTACCCTGATGACCTTCCTCAGCAAGATGTGCAAGAACTGTCTCTCAAGACGGCTTTCTGCCACTTCCTAGGCGCCTCTCTACGTCTAGTTGCAGCGAGGGTTGAGGACGACGTCGAGCGGCAGCTACAGCACTACCTCGAGGCAAGGAAACATATCAATTCCTACGATAATATATTACAGTCTGGGCAGATTAGCCAAATGGGGGAGGAGGCAACACAGGACTTGAACGCCAAGCTAGTAACACTATTCGTATTTGACTTTGAGGCAGCTATCACGCTCAAGAGTTACGACGACCTGGGCCAAATCGTGAGAAGGTCGAGAGGGTACGGAGACTTGGCTGCGTATCAGGCGATGGGAGATGCATTGCTAGGCGCGAAGTTACCTGGGAATGGTAAGCCCTGCTTTGAATTGACCCAAATCTCCCGTTATTTCTCTTGTCTTTGCAATATAGCTGTAAAATGATGAGAAAGGAGGCTAACGTTGGGGCAGTTTTGACAGCAACTATGAGGGTCGTGGTCAACGAGATTTGGAAACTAGAGCAATTCGACATGGCCAAGATGGCGAAGTATACTCGATGTATGTTCCAGGCAGCACTTCCACTGGGAGAAGACGCTGCTCTTGGGATAGTCGACCACTGTGTTGAGACGTTCGCAAGACAGCAAGGTCAGGGAGGCCTGGGATATCCGAATGTGGAACTCCAATGGATGGCTGCCGTGTCTTTCAACCATGGGCTGGATCTTTACGGAGTGGGTGAAGTGCAGATGTGCAGGAGTTGGGCAGAGAGGGCACTCAATTTGGCGGAACTTGTCCAGGACGGAGGGGCAATGAGGCAAGAATTGCATGGAAAGTGGAGTCTATTGAGTTGGGAGAAGGAGTAGGTGGATTAGCACAGGAAGGGACAAAGGGACACGGATGGAATGATTCTAGTAAAACAAGTCCCGTGAGTTCAGCTTCTATTATCAAGATGTATTAACCGCGGAAATAGGCAAAACACTGTCACACTAGGTCGTATGCGAAAAAAGACCATCTAAAGGAGTTCTTCCCATGTCATCATTCCCCCTTGGAGGTAACAGCTAGTTTCAAAGTTCTACTAGGCTTTCGATTAACGTTCATGTTTATTTCCTGCCCAACGACAACAAAGACCAAGCCCGCCTGCCTTGACTATTCCTTCGAAAACTGAAGGCACTGAGTATAAGAGTAGCTAAGGAGCCCTTGCTTGCCCAGTTCGCCACCTATCCCGGAGTTCTTGAAGCCGGAGAAATACGCAGCCGGATTGGGTTTCTCAGACATATTGATCCAGATGGTGCCGGCCTCGAGACGCCGGGCAATTCGTTCGGCACGTTTGAGGTCTGGTGAATAGACTGTCGCGCCGAGCCCGGCGTTGTCGAGGTTTGCGCGGGCGAGCACCTCTTCTTCGTCTTCCCAGGACATGATGGGGATTATGGGGCCTGTGAGCGTTTGCGTCAGTGGGCTAACGTTTCCCAGGCGAATGGGAGGAAAATATGGGTCACATATCCTCATCGAGACTTACCGAACTGTTCCTCCTGCACGAGCAGAGAATCCTCGGGTGGATTCGCAACAACAGTGGGACTAACCCAGAAGCCCCTCCCGTTTGTCGCACCCGCCTCAGCACCACCCACCTCTCCGCCCGCTACTATCTTCATTCCTCTAGCTTTGCAGTCTTCAACAATAGTCTTGACGGTGTCGTACTGCATCTTATTCGATACCGGTCCAAATAAGCTCGGATTGCTCGCGTCGGCCGAGGAGTGGGCGACCCCCCACATTTTTTTGGTTTCCTCCGCGAACTTGGCGACGAAGACATCGAAAATCTCCTTGTGCACGTAGACGCGTTTCGTGGCAACACACATCTGACCTGCATTGAAAAAAGCCCCACCAACTACTTTTGGAACGGTTTTGTCGATATCGACATCCGGGCAGATTATGGAAGCGTCGTTCCCTGCCAGCTCAAGGGTTACCTTTTTCAAAGTGCTCGAAGAACTTTCCATGACCTTGCGTCCGGTAGCGATTGTTCCAGTGAAGGATATCTTGTGAATACCGGGATGTTTGCACATTGCTGCACCGATGTCGGCACCACCGTTTATGGCGGAGAAAACTCCCGGGGGCAGAACGCTCTGGGAGAGCTCGACCCATTTCAGAACGGAGTAGGGCGTGAAGGGTGAAGGTTTTACGATAACACAGTTGCCCGTCACGAGGGAGCAGACGACTTTGATGTTGGCGAGGATGAGGGGGAAGTTCCAGGGGCAGATGGCACCTACGATGCCCAGGGGGACGTGGGTTGTGACGATTTTGACGGTGGAGTCTTCGTGGGTGACTTCGTCGGACAGGGCGTTGTGGACTGAGAGGGTTGGAGGGAAGGCATGTTATTATGGATGAGGTTATAAGGCGGTAGCTATGGTGGTGCTGGATGAGGGAGAACCTACTGAAATATTCCATCTGGCCTAATGTGTTTCCAATTTCGATGGATGCCATCAATGCCTATGGGCAACCCAACCATCAGCAATCAGCAATCAGCCACTCATCAAACCCACCATCTCCTTCCCTCTCACCCCACGCCATTCAATCCTTCCGCCTCCGCCGTGCCGCATCAAGACAAGGAAGGCCATGCATGATACATACAGATTTCCCCGTCTCCTTCATCACAATCTCCGTCAGCTCCTTGGAATTCTCCTTGATCACCTCAGCCATGTTCCGCAGGACTTCCTGGCGCTCGGCCACGGTAGTCTTCCCCCACGTCAGGAACGCTTTGTTGGCCGAGATCACCGCATCGTCGAGGTCCTGAGTGGTGCCCACGGGAGCATCCCAAAGGAGGTCTTCGGTACGGGGGTTGGTGGCTTGGTGATGAGTGGATGTGACCCGCGGGACGCCGGCGATTGTGTTGAAGTACTTCATGATGAACAGGGAGGTCTAGTTTCCATAAAGGACAATCCGTATATGCAATTGGTGCGTTGGTGGGGTTTGTGTGACCGGTTTAACGGAAGGGACTGTCTCGGCAGATGTCACAGCTTGTGAGCTTCAAGGACGACGACGACGACGACTAGAGTAATACTGAGAAATAATATAAGGGGGAGAGAAATATAGAGAAGCATTTCTACGACTCAATGGGGGAGAAAACCTACTATTTATTACATTCTGCGCATCTACTAAATGCGGTAACAGCCTTCTTGGCTTTGTCGTTAGGTAATGTACGAATGCCTACACATGGAACAACGACTGATCATCGCGGCAAGGAAAAGTATTAAGAAAGGTTGAGGTGCTGTAGCTAGGGTTGTAGAACCCCTCAGGCCTCTACCCCAAAAGAGGTATGATGCATATTTAGCAGTTCGGCAACCATGGGCGGGCAGTTCACGGTTGAAGTCGATGATGGAGGGTGGCTCGGGTCTTTGTGGACTAGGGTATGTTCGAGAGCGGCACAGTAACTGCAGTTTAATGGCTGCAGGACCAGACAACAAAATGCAAAGCCTGCCCGCGAACCGATGGACGGGTAGATTAGGAGACAATGGTAATAATGCTGCATGTATTTACCTACTGTTTTATCATTATGCCAATGTATGAATGTATGAATGTATGAATGGAACCCGAAGAACTGTGAAAGAAGAGTTGGAAGAAAGGTACATAGCTGCAGGGTAATATATTATACCTGCATGCCGGGCAGGACTTCTCAGGCAGGAATCATGTGGTAACTACAGTATCGATCGATACATGATCCGCACAGCGACGGATATTCCGGGGGTGGCGGGCAGTGATTGATTGTTGTTCCGCCGTTGATATCCTGCTGCATTATGCTTCGATGGTGTAGAAAATAATATGCACCTGTACTATCTTCTAGCACCGCTCAAGTAAGCAAACCCATTTTATCGTACCCGAGTCCGGTACAAGGCTCCGCCCTGTTCGGCTGTCAAGCCTGGCACTAATGAGGGGATGCGGGGAAGAGACTGCAGCTTCTCCTCTTGTTGGAGAAGACAACACTCGTTCGGATATGCCAGTGGCTCGGCACTTGATGGTATTGCGGCGGGGCACTATACGGTGACGAAGGTATTTATCGGAAGCGACGACTATAAAGACGCAAGAGAAGAAGACGGACCAAGACACCCAAGCAAAACGACGTGGGGTTCGCACCCTCAGCAGCCCAAGGTGAAGATTAGATTTAAGACATGGCTAGGGAACCTCCGGATAGGAAAAAAGCAAACTCTTTCTCTCTCTTGACCTTGGCTTCTGCCAGGTCCCCCACGCGGCCCCACGATAGACCGCTCTTGGCCACCCCGACCGACCTGGTCGGCGGGCACGGATCGCGAGTGGATCCTATCTCGCCGTCTCGGAGCCGGCCGAGGGCGGTGCCGGCATCCGGCGTTCGAGGGGTGGCTGAACGTGGCGACGACTAGAAGACCACCCTGCTGCATGTGTGGCGCTGATACCCCACCGTTCAGCCATCCTCCCTAGCACCTCCCCCGCCAGTGGATTCGCTTCGTCGCCATCCCATCAAGCCCCCCTCCCGAGATAAGGAAACTAATTGACAGATGGAAAAGCCCTGAGTGATTTGTGAGTGAGTGAAAGGGTCAAGTAATATCTTGCGGATTTCAAACACATCTTTGATGGGCCTGAAGGAGTATAGTTCCATCCGCTTGCTTGCATCTTGGATCGGAGGCGCTCGTTGCTTGGGTGCTAATAGGTAGGAATGTATGTATCCCACACTCCACCCCCCGTAGAACCAGTGCCCAAGCGGAGGGCTTCAATCCCACGGTGCGGTCGGTTGCGGGCGCCTCTGATAGGGAAAATTCGCCCACTCCCGTCAAGAGGAAGGAGCAATAGTACACTTGCGTCACAGCACAATGTGGTTGGGTGGGATAGTGCCTTCCGACGCCTTACGCAGGCAGGTGGCATACTACTGTGCATGGCTTTCTGTAGACTACTGGACTACTAGACTACCTTCCCAGCTATCCTGAGCCGCAAACACACCCACCCACCTACAAACTCATTGATCTCAGTACCAGCACCCATTTCATCTCGATGGCAAATTTGCAGTCGATGGTCCAACTGTTTGAAGTAGTCGGTCAGCTCTAGGAATCATAGTATAAATGCCTCGGTTGCCACACCCTCTCGTCATTATAGAACGACGTCTTTGACCTCTTTGCATCTTCTTGACCATTTGATTCTTCTTCCTACTCCTCTCTATCTCTCACTCACCGTCCCCCTAGAAGTAGTGCATAGCTCGTATCCTTATCGTTGTCAAACCCAAGATCCGCGTCAAACAGCTGTCAAGATGGGGTCCACAGCTGGAACTGGTGGTCCGGATATGACCCCCCAGACGCCGCTTACCACCACATTCGGCGACACCCTCCGGTTTTATCTCAACGGCACCCGTGTTGTGCTCGACGACATAGATCCGGAAGTTACACTGCTCGAATACCTACGTGGCATCGGTCTCACTGGTACAAAGCTGTATGGAAACATCCCCCCCTTACCCCCCCCATGTTATTATGTGCCCGCCATACCCAATAAACGCGTTGCAGAGCATTTGGGAAACGCCAAGACCTAAAAGGCGATGGTGCTGACGTCGAAATAGCGGCTGTGGAGAAGGTGGATGTGGTGCCTGCACCGTTGTGGTGAGCCAGTACAACCCGACAACAAAACAAATATACCATGCCAGCGTGAACGCCTGCCTTGCCCCTCTCGCCAGCATTGATGGCAAACATGTCATCACCATTGAGGGGATTGGGAACACAAAGAGCCCCCACCCGTCTCAGGAGCGGGTGGCGAGGGCGAACGGCAGTCAGTGTGGTTTCTGTACCCCTGGCATTGTCATGAGCCTCTATGCCCTTCTCCGAAACAACCCTAACCCTACCCAGGACGACGTCGAGGAGGCCTTCGATGGGAACTTGTGCCGATGTACAGGATACAGACCCATTCTCGATGCTGCCCAGACCTTCAGCGTTCGAAAGGCCTGCGGGAGCGCCAAGGCCAACGGGGGCTCCGGATGCTGTATGGAGAATGGCGATGGTGCTGGTGAGGGCTGCTGCATGAATAAGAAAGCCAGCAACGACCAACCCATCAAGAGGTTTACCCCTCCCGGATTCATAGAGTATAACCCTGACACCGAGCTCATTTTCCCACCATCGTTGAAGAAGCACGAGTTCAAGCCCCTCAGCTTTGGAAATAAGAGGAAGATATGGTTCAGGCCCACCACATTAGACCAGCTCATCGAGATCCGCGAGGCATTTCCGAGCTCCAAAATCATCGGTGGAAGCACCGAGACGCAAATCGAGATCAAATTCAAGGCGTTGCAATACCCCGTCTCGGTTTACGTGGCGGACATCGCCGAGCTGCGACAGTATTCATTCACCGACGATTGCCTCGAAGTGGGAGGGAACGTTGCCCTGACGGACCTCGAGTACTTAGCCCTGGAAGGTGTTGAGAAATACGGTAAAGAAGGCGGTCAGGTCTTCGAGGCTGTAAACAAGCAGCTGAAATATTTCGCTGGGCGGCAAATCAGGAACGTCGGCACACCTGCAGGTAACCTGGTGACGGCATCTCCCATCTCTGATCTTAACCCCGTATTCCTCGCATCCGAGGCTGTTCTTGTTTCGAAGGGCCCTGGAGGCGATGCCGAGATCCCCATGAGCGAATTCTTCAAGGGTTATCGAAAGACTGCTATAGGTCCTTCCGACGTGCTTGCCTCCATAAGGATCCCCGTTACAAAGAAGGGAGAGTTCTTCAAAGCCTACAAACAGGCCAAGAGAAAGGATGACGATATCGCCATCGTCACGAGCGCCATGCGTGTCTACCTGGATGAGGAGGGAGTAGTCAAGTCCTGCAACCTTGCCTACGGTGGCATGGCTCCCATGACCGTTTCGGCCAAGACAGCAGTCCAATACCTTACGGGCAGGAAGTTCGCCGAGCTTGAGACTCTTGAGGGGACCATCAATGCTCTGGAAACGGACTTCAACCTTCCTTACGGAGTCCCAGGCGGCATGGCCTCTTACCGAAAGACTCTTGCATTCTCCTTCTTCTACCGCTTCTACCACGATGTCCTCGCCGAGCTCAAGCAGAAGGAGCAGTCTGATGCTGAGGCTGTGGAGGAGATTGAAAGAGAAATTTCAACTGGAAGCTTGGATGAAGAGGCAAGCATTGCCTACCAGCAGGCTGTTCTCGGCCAGAGCAAGAACCACGTTGCAGCGCTGAACCAGACAACCGGAGAGGCAAGATATGCAGATGACATTCCCCTGCTGGCGAACGAGCTCTATGGGTGCTACGTCCTCTCTACTGTGGCACACGCAAGGGTCCTTTCTATCGACTACTCCTCTGCACTCGAGATGCCAGGCGTTGTCACCAAAGTGGACGTCGACGACATGCCAAGCAAAGAGATGAACCAGTGGGGTGCTCCCAACTTCGACGAGATCTTTTTTGCCGATGGCGAAGTGTTCACCGTTGGTCAGCCCATCGCTCTCATCGTCGCCACGTCGGCCAGCAAGGCGGCGGAAGCTGCGAGGGCAGTCAAGATCGAGTACGAGGAGCTTCCCGCAGTTTTTACCATCGAGGAGGCCATCGAGGAGGAGGCCTACTTCAAGTGGTTCAGGGAATTGAAGAAGGGCGATACCGAGGAAGCTTTCAAGAACTGTGACTACACCTTCACTGGTGTTTCTCGCATGGGCGGACAGGAGCATTTCTACCTCGAGACAAACGCTTGCGTTGCCGTGCCCAAGCTAGAAGATGGCGAAATGGAGATTTTTGCCAGCACGCAGAATGCTAACGAGACGTAAGCTTTCTGCCTTTCTATTCACTTTCTAGTGAATATATATATATATACTAACTATGCTATCACCGTAATAGCCAAGCTTTCGCTTCACGTGTCTTGGGAGTACCCTCCAACAAGATCAACGTCCGCGTCAAGCGTCTCGGCGGCGGATTTGGAGGCAAAGAAACCCGCTCTGTCCAACTGTCCTCCATTCTCGCGTTGGCGGCTCAGAAGACCAAGCGACCCGTCCGCTGCATGCTTACCCGCGAGGAGGACATGGTGACTTCGGGACAGCGACATCCCTTCCTGGGACGCTGGAAAGTAGGCGTCAACAAGGACGGCAAGCTGCAAGCCCTCGACATGGACATCTTCTGCAACGGCGGGTGGTCCTTCGACCTCTCCACAAGCGTCGCCGAAAGAGCCATCACGCACAGCGACGGCTGCTACAAAATCCCCAACGTGCACATCAGGGGCAGGATCTGCAAGACAAATACTATGTCCAACACGGCGTTCCGCGGCTTTGGCGGTCCGCAGGGTTTGTTCATGGCAGAATGCTACATGGAGGAGATCGCCGACAGGCTGGGCATGTCGTCCGTCAAGCTAAGGGAGATCAACATGTACGAGGCTGGGGAGCGGACGCATTTTAACCAGGAACTTCAGGACTGGCACGTCCCGCTCATGTACCAGCAGGTGCAGAAGCAGGCGTCGTTCCAGGGCAGGCAGAAGCAGGTCGAGGACTGGAACAAGTCGCACAAGTGGGCCAAGAAGGGCATTGCTATCATCCCGACCAAGTTTGGTATTTCCTTCACTGCACTTTTCTTGAACCAGGCGGGCGCGCTGGTGCATATTTACCACGACGGATCCATCCTCGTGGCGCACGGCGGCACGGAGATGGGGCAGGGCTTGCACACCAAGATGAGCATGGTTGCCGCGCAGTGCCTGGGCGTTCCGCTGGAGCAGGTGCACATCACGGAGACTGCGACCAACACCGTAGCGAATGCGTCCGCGACGGCAGCTTCTGCGTCGAGCGACCTGAACGGCTACGCCATCGCCAACGCGTGCGAGCAGCTCAACGAGCGGTTGAAGCCGTACAGAGACGACCTGGGCCCCGACGCCACCATGAAAGAGCTCGCACACAGAGCGTACTTTGACCGCGTGAACCTCTCCGCGCAAGGATTCTACAAGACGCCCGAGATTGGGTACGACTGGAACACCAACTCCGGGAAGATGTTCTTCTATTTCACCCAGGGCGTCGCGTGCGCCGAAGTGCTCGTCGACACCCTCACCGGAGGATGGACGTGCACCCGAGCGGACGTTCTCATGGACGTCGGGCGCAGCATCAATCCTGCCATCGACTACGGGCAGATTCAGGGGGCGTTCGTGCAGGGGATGGGCCTTTTCACCATGGAAGAGAGCCTGTGGTTCGGCAGGGGAGCGGGGAAGATGAAGGGTGTCCTCGCCACTCGCGGGCCGGGAGCGTACAAGATCCCTGGTTTCAGGGACGTCCCCCAGATCTTCAACGTGAGCTTGCTCAAGGGCGTGGAGTGGACCAACTTGAGGACCATCCAGCGCTCGAGGGGTGTGGGGGAGCCGCCGCTTTTCATGGGCAGCAGTGTTTTCTTCGCCATCAGGGACGCGTTGAAGGCCGCGAGGAGCGAGTACGGCGTTGCTGCCAAGACCGTTGGTTGTGAGGGCGGGGAAGAGTGGAAGGAGGATGAAGGCTTGTTGAGGCTTGATAGCCCTGCTACGACGGAGAGAATCAGGCTGGCTTGTAAGGATCCGCTCGTTGAGAGGGCGAGAGTCACGCCTGCGGGGGGGGAGAGCAATTTCTTCTTGAGTGCTTAGAAGAGGACGAAGAGTTCAGTTCGGTCGGCGGATTGGTTTGACGAAGCGATGGGGGGAGCGGTGGATGGGATGGATTCTTGGGAGTTTGGACGTTTTCCGTTTGTGTGTACCTACATACGTACATAGGTCCTGATTGGTTTTTGATGACTCGATGACGTGAATTTGAGAATGTATTCTGTTCAAACTTGTTTCGCTTTCACCCTCTCATGGATGGGACTAGGTAACAGATGCCATATTGCTCCAAGGCATATATATATATATATATGTTGATCACAGCGGTTTCGTGTTGCTTTGCGTATTGACGAGCTAATAGATGATCCAGGAGTTTAGGCTGTCTAAAGTCATAGCACTATGGCGCATCTGTCGCTCTCTCCGTTGCCGTCTATCTATCATCTATCCTCCCCTCTGTCACTCCTTCAAATACTTCCTCAAACCCCTCAACCTCTCCTTCGCTGTCTCCAGTACATCATCGGGCTTACACACCGCAAAACGCATATAATCCTCCACAATGTGCGCATTCGCATCCGTATAAAACTCTGTGGGGGGGATAGCAGCAAGCCCAAACTCCTGGATCATGAACCAGCACAGCTTGAAATCCCTCGGCCTGCTCGCGACGTGTGGGGGAAAGTTGTAGTCCTCCGGAATTTGCACTTTCGACATGTTGACGAGGACAAAATACCCGCCCTCGGGGTCCGAAAAGGGAAGATCTAGCTCCGGCCACACGGCGTTGAATCGGTCCATTTTCCTCTTCATGTCAGTAACGGCTTGGTCCCAAAAGCCGTTGGCGTCTGCTTGTTCGAAGCCGATTGCGCAGGCCTCTTGGAGGGGGGAAACCGAGGAGTAGCAGATTCTGGTGTGTGCTGCCGAGACGTATTTGATGAGGTGGGAGGGTCCCATTAGCCACCCTGGGGATGTGGGTCAGTATTGCCTATTCGAGAATCATAAAAGACTCAAAATGGAGTATAAATCTGGACCACATACCAACTCGCCAGCCTGTGGCGTAAAAGTTCTTTCCCGCGGACCCCACCGTGATGGTGATATTCTCGATATCCGGGGACAGAGTAGCGATGCGCGTGAACGGAACGTAGTAGAGCCTGTCGTAGACCTCATCGGAGAGAATGATGATATCGTTCTTGAGGCAGATATCGCCTATCCGTTGGAGCTCCTCCTTGGAATACACCTTACCCACGGGATTGTCTATACTTGAGTCAGTCAAGCCGTTTCCAAATATCAGGAGAACGCTATCTGAAGGGCAAACTATTCACGAGGAGTGTTGATAACCATCATCTTCGTTCTCGGCGTGATCGCCTTTTCCAACTCGTTAAAGTCGATGGTCCATTCCCCGGCCGAGCTCGTCTTGGTGGCTCCTGAGGCCGGTGGATGCATGGGAACATAGACGATCTTGCCCCCGGGCATCTCGATGTTGCTGATGTATCTGGTTCAGAGATACTCATTAGCCGTATCCCTAAGCATGCCCTCGTCACGCATTCATCAACTATCTCCCATAACTCATTCATCATCATCATCATCATCATCATCATCATCAGCGTCTTATCCCAAAACCATTGCCACCGCCCCAACACCACTACTTTCCAAAATCCCGAACTTCTCTCAAAAAGTCGACTTACTGGTCAAAAAACGGCTCAAAAATAACCACCTCGTCTCCTTGCTCGATAAACGCCATGAACGCACTCAACATTCCCTCGTTCGCTCCAGTGGTAATCGTGACCTCGGTCTCGGGGTCTAATTTCCTTCCCCAGAATGGTGAATAAGCGTCCGCGATGGCCTTTTTGAGCCGTGGGCGTCCCTTGGTCGGACTGTATTGGTTGCATTCTACGCGTTCGAGCGCACTTCTTGCGGCGTCTAGGATGAATGGGGGTGGGTTGTACCCGAAGAACCCCTGCCCCATGTTCACGACGGGTTGGATGGGGGAGGCGAGGGCTGCTTCGTTGACGATTGACCTGAGAGGAAGTTGGTGTGGGATTAATGGTGTGGGTTTGTGCTTTGGAGGGAGGAAGAGGGGGTGTATGTTTTGAGAGAGGCGACCGTAGATGTATATGGAGTCTACGCAGCCATGATTTCGTGCGAAACGATATCGAGCTTGATGTGCTGGTATCATAGTGGTTCTGATGAGGAAGGAGGCCATGATAGCTTGGCTCGATACTTACCAGACATCTTGGCGTTGTCCAGTGACCCTCGCCGCCGGCTTCAACTTCTCGGTCTGAGACATTGTGGTGTATAATTGTCTCCTTCTTCCACTTGTAGTATTCCTACTATAAGCCCAGCTGTTACCCGAGGTTTTTGTTGCCAATGCTTTCAGAAAAAAAGAAGTAGTAGATGAAGAAAGGCGGAAGCCAATTGCCAATGTGCGAAGCGAATTCATATGGAGAGGAGAAACAATTCCTGGCCTGCAAGTTAATTACCTTGTGGTTGCTTATTCTTGCTGGTCAATTGATCGGACGAGCCTTCCGTGGGTGCCATCCGGGAGTCACACTGGCATACTCGGAGCGTTTAGTAGGCAAGTGTTGCTCGTCGCTAGCTTCCGTTGTCGGAAACGAGCCAGTGTGTACCTTCGGTAGTTGGCAAGAGGTTCCAAAAGCGCAATGACGTAATGCTATCTGCTGCATATCTATGCACATGGTGGGGAGACTTGCACAGCTTCTGGTATCTGGGTCCAATAGGAAAGTCCTAGATAGCTACATCCTATGCTAAACTGTCAAACACGGAATGTTTCGATTTATTGCATGCCCAGACATTAACGAATATTCGTTTTACGGATACACATGTGCTGTTTTCTCAAGGATGGACGAGTAGTCAATATACAATCTAGTTAAGAGCGCCATTCGAAAAGCTTTAGTCTGCTCGGTGCGGATATATCCATGCGCACGTATTCTTCTCCCATGGTAATTAATTCCTCGAGAAACTTACAACGGAGCACTATCCCCGGTGAGGGATGCCTCCGCCGCCAAGGTAGCAGCAGTATTCTCCTTGGGATCCTCAGGATCAACAACCGTCACCCTCAACTCCTTGTCCTTGGAATAACAGCGCAGGCCGAGAACCACGACTGGATTCCAACCGGAGGGAATCTCATTCTCAAAGCATTCTTCCGCATCAGAACCGGACTCGGACTCCGATGAGGATGAAGACCAGCCGTCAGAGCCAAATTCTTCGTCTGAAGACACTTCTGACTCTGTGCTGGAGTCCAAGTCCGAGTCGTCGTCCTCTTCCTCCTCCTTCTCGTCCTTTTTCTCGGAGGCATCGACTTTAGATTTGGAGCACTCATTTCCATCTTCCAAGTCCTCTTCATTCGTGGCCTTCTTGCTGTCCTCTGGCTCGAGGGGCTCGAGGGGCTCATCGGCGCCTTGAGTCCCTTTCTCAGTTTCGGATTCCTGCTCCTCGGCTTCCGAGTCAGGTTTAGCCTCCTTTGTAGTCTTTACATCGGCAGAGTCGGTGATCGTCTCGCCTTGTGCTTGGTCGGCCTCGGGCTTGGCTGTCTGGGCTTCGTCGGCATCTTCCTTCTTGACAAGGACTCGATCCTTCTCAGACTCGGGCGTACTTTCCTTCCTCACCTCAGCGTCGGCAGCAGCATCGGCGGCAGCCTCAGCCTTGGCTCCCTCCTTCTTGCGTGCCTTCTCCTTCTTGGCAATATTCTTTGCCTTGGCTTTGGCCTCGATCCTCTTGAGACGTTGGATCCTTCTCTTTGCCTTCTTCTTGTTGACACGCTCGATGCGTTTCTTTTCTTTTTCCTTATCTCTCGCGGCCAGGGCCTTTCGCTTTTTGTCCTCCACTTTCTGTTTTTCATTCACCTTCTTCTCGTTCTCTTTTTCCTTCTTCTTCCTCATGTCTTCTTTTCTCTTCCTCTTGGCCCTCTCCTCCTCCATGATCTCATCCTGGTCCGCAACACCCGGGCGAGCGTGGGCAATGTCATATTGCATGCCGACCTGTCGAAGCTTGTTGGCGTTGATGTCCGCCATTGTCTTGACCACGCGTACGACTTCATGCCCCCCCGGTCTCTTCACAGCGACGACCTTGGGCAGCAACTCGTACCTGCCAGGTTCAAGATTGACCTCGCAGCTGATGGATCTTGAATCCCACTGCGTGTGGCACCGCGCCCTGCCAGCTATGTCTTCAGCATTACCGCCCTCCTTGATGAGCAGGAAATACAGCTCGAACATGTACTTTCCTTCTAACCCTTTCCAGTATCGTTCGTCTAGCTGGCTGAGAATGACGACGCAAAGACCGCCCGTCTTGACCTCGATAATAAACTTCTTCTGGAGATAGCCAGTCACCCAGGGGACGCCGGCACTGGTCCACCTCTGGGCAACCGTCCATTCGTTGTTGAACAAGCGGGTGCGATTGAGTTCTTCATAGTGGTCGAGCATGTCCTCAAACGTCATCCAGAAAACGCCATCGTCGCCAAACTTGTGGTCGAGCTTCTCGAGCCAATATGAAGTCCACTCTGCCGAGCCGTCACTCCAGGGTCCGGTCCACTCGCCTTCGCCCATCCAGTTCCGAACGCCCCAAGGGTTTCTAATCTTGACCATGCGCAGCTTTTCACCTTCAAGCCCTTCAACCTCGACCGCCTTGAGCAAGGAATATGCGTGGCCAGTCGCCATTCCGCCGCGCGAGTACTCCCACCCAGTGGAACTAAGGCCCAGGGAGAATACAAACTCGCCGGATTCATTGAGCAGTTCCTTCCAAAGCCGGTCTCGGCTTAGCACTGTAGATGAGAAGAGATATGAATTGCAACCTCCAGTCATGTCCTCCACACCCTCACCAGCGAACCCGCCCGAGATGGACGTGAAGTCGTTGTGGACTTTGGCATATGCCTTCTCTAGAAGCGGCAGCCACGTCTCATTCTCGTCTTCACAGCTCCCTAGAACGAGGGCTCTTGATCCAGTTTGGTTGGTTTTCCTGTGTTCTCGTGCTAGCTTCCCGCTCGGATCGTAGGTATCCCCGTAGTGAGTAAAGTCAGCGTTCGTGAGGAAGAGATTGTCATCAACTACGGTGTAGACCCACTCCCCATCACGATGGAAGACAAAGCCATAAACGCCACACTTTTCGTTCCGAGCGACCATCACCTTGTCCATCAAATCCTGGCGGTGGGCAATGGTTGCCACAGCTGCCAGCCACCAACAGTTTCCGAGAGAACCCTGTCGAATATCAGAGGCGGAATAACCATCAATGGTGAATTGAGGCTTGTCAAAGATCCAGTCGACTCGATGAATACTCCCGTAGTAGACTGTTTCCGCGTCACCGTAACTTCTCTTTCCCTCGACCCTACGGTTACTGGGCATCTTGGTGGCTTCCCCTCTCATTTTTATAGATCTCTTCTTCTTTGCTCTGACCTTAGCAGAGACACGACGGCCATGGCTATCGCTATCGCTATCGCTATCGCTACCACTACCGCTGGCCTCGGAGGACGATTCATGCGGGTACGCGTACTCTAGGCGGTGGAGGCAGTCGAACGGCTCTTTCTGGATGTCGAAGTCTGGATCCGTGAATTTCTCATTTGTCATCTCGCAGTGCTTGACAATGCTGGCCACCTTTGCCTTGCAGGCTTCGGCGGCCACCTCATACGAGGCAGCGGCATTTCGGACACTAGGATCGTTGGTACTGTGATGGGAACGGACGAGGGTTTTGTAGAGATCACGGGGAAGAATAGTAGTGACCTTTCCGGGAGCCTGGTGGTGGAACTCTTTCCAGAATTCGAAGAGTTGCCTCTGAGGTGTTTTAAACTTTGGATCTTTGGGAGCATCCACAACATGTCTTTGGGGAGGCGGTGGCAATGGCATGGGCCGTCCGGGAAGTGGAAGCGGAAGCGGAAGGGGAGGCGGCGGCATAATTTCAAGTGCCACGCGGATGACGCTCGGCGGACTGAGGTAGAAGAAGAAAACGCTGAGGTGCGAAGGCGTCAAATGCTACGAGAAGGGGCAGTCGAAACGGTTAGGGAACTTGAGGGCTAGCAAGATGCCTTTTTTTGCGAGAGGTAGAGGGTTTCGTGCCGTTGTTATATCTTGTCGCCGTCCCTTATCTGCCTTCATGATGGCGCTGGCCGCTGTACATACATAGTAGGTAACGGGAACTAGGGGGCCGGCGCATGTCGAAACATGTGGCCCGAATGGGGGAGGACGGCCTCAGGTCACAGCTACCTAATTTTGGTGGGTTACAGCGGGCTAATGATGAAGGGCGAATGGCAGCCGGCCGTCATATGCGGTGTCCTCGGTGGTCAGCGTGCAAGGCTGACCATATGCAGGGGACTAATTACGCGGGGAGCTCCTTATGAGACGCCGGACAGGGATGGGCGGTTGAGTTCTTGCATGAGGGCATGAAGAAGGTAACTCGTACATGTGGGAGAGAGTCTATGTAGCATTAGCCGCTGTACGTTGTGTTCTCATCAGCCCCAAACACATTCTGCCAGCCGGTCGGAGACAAAAGACGAAGACGAGGTTGGATTTCTTGCCGACAAGCCAAGTTGATCCCTAGTACATTGGCAATGGTGATGCTCCACTCCAATGCCGCCGCCCAGCCACGGCTTTGAACCACCAGTACCAATAATAAACAATGCTGTCCTTTTCGTCCCTACTCCGTAGTCCTAGTATTTTGGCATTCCCACCCCACCTCGTTGTACCCCGCAACCACAATCCAAGGCCTGTCGTACCTGCAGAGCATGGATCCTGGGTCTATTGTGGGCCTCGCCACGGCTGGCATCCACATTGTCAAACGGCTTGCTGAATTTGGCCAGCTTTTGAAGGATGCGCCGCGTTGGTCGTCAAGTCTACGGGCGCTGTCTTGTGAGTCCCAGCCACCGTTATTTCGCTTTTTATTTTGTATCTCTTCGGCCCCCACAGGCCGGTCAATGCCCGCGTGTTGCGCAACGCTAGGGCTGACCACCTCTTGGTTGCTGTTCTCCTTCCATGTTTTAGCTCGTTCCAAGGACGCAGGAGAGGGAATCTAACACCATGATGCCATCGCTAACGGGGACCGCAGGGAGAGACTAGAATACATAGTACCATCCGACTCACCATGGGACCTACTCTCAGAGGTTGCTTGGGATGGCGTAGGCGCGGGATTGATTTCCCGGGGAGAAACTTCAGGTTCTCGAGGCTTTGTCGGCTTTCCGCATTCTATACGTCGACCTCAGGAGCAGATGCGACGATGGCTTCGGAAAGGTGGTCGAAAAAGTCGCGAGTGAGAGGGGGATAAGAAAGGAGGAAGCGTTGGTCGTGGTCCAGCGATCAACCGTTTTACGTCGCCGGAAAACGAAGAACAGAAGGATAACGGACGGCCACCGCAAGGACAAAATGGGGGAGGCCGAGGATATAGTAGAGGAAAACGATGTCAAAATTTCGGTCAAGGATATCCTGCTGTGGCCGCTCCAAGAAGAAGAGGTAAGGGACCTAGTGGGTCAGATCAATTCTGCAAAGACGGACTTGCTGTTCTTGCTTGTTACGAGCAAGGCGAGCACGACGGTGGTTGCGGATGTGAGTCCTGTGGTCCTGAACGCGGTTATGAGGGCATTGAAGAGCGCGAGAGATTATGGATGGGTTCTTGAAGCCGGCGGTGAAGAGGAAGAGGACGAGTGGGGAATTTTCAACGGCCATGCTGGTAGCAGGAGGAAGAGAGGTGGAAAAGGTAAAGGTGGTAAGAAGAGAAGGAGGGAGGCAAGGAACGAGGTAGATGAAATCCCGCCGAGGTATAAAGGCAATGGCGATGATTGCGATGGTGGAGAGGAGGATGAGGAGATGGTGGGAGGTGGATTCAATGCCGCCATCGAGATGATGGGAGCGGCCGACCTGGTAGGTGCTGAAGAATCAAAACCATCGACATCACGAGAGCCTCCCAGTGCCCAGATATCATTGAAACCACGCGTCAAACGCAAAGAACAGAAAAGCCCCGGCCGCCCCAAAAACCGCCCACCTACACGATTTTCTGATTCATGTTTTTCATCTTCCTCTTCCCCCAATGGAGATGACACCGGAGGCTCTCACCCACAGCGAATACCGAGACGAGACGTAGGTAGCGCTGCCTCAGCTGTCACCCACAATCATGATGGCCATGACGACGGCGATGGCAGGAGGGGCAGCAAGGGGGCCCTAGGAGTGGTGGGCAATTGCTTCATCACGGTGATCCGGTGTCCGTACGACGTGATCACGGTGTGCTTCCACCGCCAAGAGAGTGGAAGCCCTAAAAGTGATTTCGCCCCAGCGCAGGAGCAACTCGCTCAGCTCCCGTCTATGGGTGGGCCTGCTGCCACCGGGCCATGGCAGCTCCCTAATCCTGGAGGCAGAAACGGACGTGGCGGCCAGGGTTTCAGCAGCGGTGGCGCTGCCGTGCAACAAGGTTCCCAACGGGTTGACATAGATGATAATGTCTCGGGGCGGTTGCAGACGAAACAACTTGAGAATCAGCGTAGGGAGGAGGAAGAGGAGGAGGAGGAGGAGGAGAGACAGCGCGTCGAACAGCGGATTGCTTCGCACTCGATGGATCCTGCGATTATGGAAGAGGAATACCATAGGTTTCCCCCTCCTATTCCTACCCGTGATTTTCTTCATTATGAACCGCAAGAGGATGAGATACTTGCCTGTGAGCAGGGGGCTGAGGAGGTGGTGGGACGCCTCGAGAAGGGAAATGAAGAGATAGGGGCGGCAATAAATGCTGCGAGAAGGAAACGCAGACTAGGTTTGGGTGGTGTGAGGTTTGGAGGCGGGAGAAGAGGGAAGAAAGATCAGGACCAAGGTGGTCGGGGCGGCACAGGTGTGCTTAACAGGATAACGGGGGCATGGGATACAGGGGATGTTGTTCCCGGCGACAAGAAGGAAGAGGAGAAGACGGGTAAGGAGAATGATGACGAGGAGACTAGCAAGGCTCGGGACTCGTGGGGAAATACCGGGAGCCAGATGGGGCCGGCTATTGATATGGTTGGGGAAGAATCTGGTGGCGGTCTCAATTATAGTCCCGTTTCTTCTGTCGCCGGTTCTAGCCCTAATGTCGCCGATGGTGGTCTGGAACTCCAAGTTGAGTATCCTACAAGTCCTCGGTGGGACGGGGGCGATAGTGATAGTGAGAGCGAGGGGGCAAAGGAGGATGGAAATCGCGATGATATTGCGCATGTGAGCTCTGGCGAGTTGCTCGCGAGGGAGCTCATGGCTGCTGTGGACCGGTTTGAGGAGGATGGAGAGGTGAAGAAGATGGTGCATCAGGAGCTTGAGAGGAGGAGAAGGGGGGAGGGGGGGGCGGGACGAGAAGGGTAAAGGGAATTCCAATGCTAAGGGCGAGAGGATGTTGGTGAGAAGGTAAAGGGAAAGAAGATGAAGGATGGGGATGGTAGGAAAGAACCTGGGGGAACCTGAGAATGATGTGGTGATATTTATATATGGCAATGTCGCTTGGATATGGCGGGTGACGGGATGTTCAATGATGTTCCCTTTATTGACGGAGACGGAGGACAGGGCTGAGGTTTATTCTTCGCTATGTTTATGGATCGGTTTGGTTTCTTTTCTTCAAAGTAGGTGCAACCGCATTTAAGGCTTAGTTTATATGTATTTGATGTATATCTGGCCGAATGTTATCGCAGCCTTTAGCGCGGGGAATTCACCAAGTTCTCAAGTCATAAAATCTCGGCGGTAGTCCTGCCCCGTGGACTTGTTCCCTCGACCGGAGAAGAAACATGACGTGGGACGTATCTCTGATTGTGGTATATAATACCATCATCTCTGCTCGACTTTTCGTTCCGAGCATATATATATATATATATATATATAATTTCTCTTGATGCCTCCCTTCGGAGATGGAAAGTGATGTTGAAATCCTCCGAGTTGTAGCAAGGCATAGCATTCATGAAATATTCATGGCACCGATCTCAAGGCCTAGCAGTGGAGCTCACGCTGCGCAGGTTCCCGATAACAGCGTATATATCCCTGTTTGTCAAGAGTCTCGGTCTTATTCAAACCCGTAGTTCGTGCTTGTGCGACATGCCTGTGACTACATGAGGACACAACGGGGGGTTGGGCTCATGCTCGGTTCACGAGGGCTGGTTCAGGATATGCCCAGACAGAAGGAACTGTTATGAAAGGGCAAGGACTTCCTAGAACCATGATGTTTTCGCAGCGAACCAAAATTCACAAGAACAGAAGTTTGCCATGATCTTTCGGGTATTATTCGTAGGTTCGCCTTTGAAATAAAGCTCGTCTCGTCTAGCCAGCTCCGATAATGCCATGCGGTATCATCTATCATCCGGCATTCCCCAAAGATGATTGATTCCATGAAAAACAAAACCGCCAAACCCCAACCTTAGCCCCAGATGCTCATGCAAATGCATGCTCACGCCGCTTCCATATGCCGCCCGCTTAGTCCGAGTTTCTCATCGTAAGTTTTCTTCACTGTCACCATCATCTCCTCTTAGCAAACCCCCCTGCAGTCTTCTGAATCTTCGCCGGCGGGGGCGCTGCCGCCGCTTCAGCAATATCACTATCCTCCTCCTCCTCCTCCTCATCCACATCCTCATGATCAACATCGTCGTCCTCGTAGACCTCTTCCCCGTTATGACTCTCGTCCTCCTCCTCCAGATCCACTTCCTCGTCTTCGTCGTCGGAGTCATCGGATGCCATGCCGTTGCCGTTAACAAGAGGCATCTCCATATTATTTCCCTGCTCTCCCATGTCGTCATCAGAATCATCCTCTCCTTCGACGTAAATGATTTCCTCTTCATTCTTGTCAGAATCATCTCCGATAATGTTGTTGCCAGCCCCGCCCAGGCGCTGGGACCTAATAACAGCGCGCCTATTCATGATCTGGCTCTCGAGCATGTCCAGTTTCCCCTTCAGGGCTAATAGGCTGGGAAGGCCCTCTGCACGTTCACGGAGTACTCTTTGCAATTCCACGAGCTTGAGATTTAGGTCTGGGTCTTTTGCGAGAGCGCCCCCGTGGCAGACTAGTGTCCATTGCACCCATGTCATTAGAGTGCCTGCTCTTCCCGGTCGACGGTGGAGACGGGAAGCCAATTTTGTTAAGAGGGAAGAGGCGAGGACAGAGTCTAGGCGCTGAATGGTGTTGCGTACGGTGTTGACCTCTGCGATGCGCAGGCAGGATTCTAGGAGGTCTGCATCGTCGGTGCGGAGGGATTGGGTGAGGACCGTGGTGAGGGACGAGAGGGAGGGAGAGCCGATTTGCTTTCCCGTTCCCGTTGTGAGGGCTGTGGAAGGCTGTTGTTGGGTGGTTAATGTGGAGGGAACGTCGATGGGATCGTGGTGACGGACGAGGTCGCCGAAAGTGGGCGCGTTGTCCGAGTCGGAATCTTCTACTGCTGCTTGGGATTGAGCTTGAGCGGCTGGATGTGATGTTGTTTCCTTAGTAGCATCTGTATCTGCCATTTCCTCGTCCTCGTCCTGGGGTTGCGACTCTAATTTTTGCTGCTTTGATACTTCCTCGCCCCCATGTGATTCTTCCTCATCTCCCCCGGAGTCGTCGTAGTATTCGCTCGAGCCGCTGGAGATCTCTATTGTTTCTGGCACGTTTGCCTTTTCTGATGTCGCATTTGCAGCAGCACCATGATTGTTTGTGGATACGGCTGTTCGAGTCTCGTCGATGGCAAATTCTGTTGGGGAATGTTTTGGGTTCTGTGGGTTTACTGGCATTGCCAGCTTGGAGGCTGCTTTTCGCTTTGTCGACATGATGGTGTCTAGGTGGATGATATCTGGTGGTGGGCGAGAGAAGGTCAAGATTGTATAGATCTTGTTTCGGAGAGTAGACCGAGTGCTCTTGGGTGGGACACTGCTGACGCTTCAGAAAGGATCACAATCAAGCAGCTTACCGTACATAAATAGATTGCACGATAGGAAAGACTAAGAATGTTTGGCGCTAGAGTTCGCTTTGTACAGGGCAACAACACGCAAAGTTGGGGACGCAATGGGGTGGTGGAGGAAGTTTGGCTGTGAAATCCTCAAATCCAAAGCTTTTTATTTCATTAGAGGCTGAAAATCAACTTTTTCTTCATTGACGAATTAGTGTTAACCAAGATAAGGATCACGGGGTGTAACACATGGTGATACGAAGACTTGGTGGATGGCATTCTGCCGGGACCTTTAGGATAATGTGGCATCAACAGCTCTCAAAGTGCAAGAATGGCAAAAAAAGAAAAAAAGAAAAAAAGAAAAAAAAAGGCCTCTGTGGCTGTGACCCTATCCTGTACCATAGTACATAGTACAAGGTCAAAATCGATTTCTCGTGAGTGTGGATAGGAAAAGTACCTGTACTTCTGGTCTAAGGCTTTTGACTGATTTTGGCTCGTCCCATTGGCTGCAGGCTGCACCTTCCGCCTGGACTTCGTGTTTTAGAGCTCCCTCATTGGGCGTAGGAGGGTGTCGGATGCAGTTGGGCCTCCTTATTTTCAAAAATTTCACTCCCCGTCATAAGCCATCCATGTCTCGAAGGGATCCACTGGCCGGCGTTTTATTGGCCATGATGCAGGCAGCCTGGCAAAACCAGGGGTGTACAGACAGAGTTCATTGGCTGATGACGAAGACTCCCTGTCGGCGCGCCACCACGGGGTTGAGGAACAGGGTTGGTTAACCACACAAGCTGCCAACCCTACAAATGACCCTACAAATAACGACCAGCCCCGAATCCAGAATTTCGCAGTTCCCTCTTGCCATTTTTTGTTCCTTTCCCGCCAAAAGAGAAGAAAAAAAATCTTGTGACCCATCATTTCGTCACCGCCTTTCCGCGCCGGAAAGCAAAAGATTGTAAAACAACTTGCAGCTGCCTCATCATCCTGCTTGTCAACACGGACCATCACACACCTCGAACTTGCCCGCTATACACATGCCTGTCATAAGATAATCATTCATTATCTCCAAAAGCAACTTACCTACATAGTATAGATGCGGCTTATCGATTATCGTCACTTATCGCTTTGCATCCAGCTTCCGGTCCCTAAATCTCGACAGGCATCACGACGAGAAGCCTGAACACGACCTTGCTGTCGAGGAACACAGGCAAGAGTGACAAACAGCCGTTTGTAAACGCCGTACTACTTGTGCCGCACCGCTGTTCTGGCTGGGAAACAGCCGAGCACCCATCCTATCTTCCACATTTTTTAATCATATCTATCCCGTTGCGACGCGTCGGCAAATATTAGCAGCCCGTCTCCATCTGCTGCCGTTTGCTGCCACCAGGTACGCGCCGTTGGTTCCCCAGCACCTAGCCGAAATTTGGACACGGGGTCACGTGTTACCCCAAAAACGATTCCCGCTCCGGACCTTCTCTACCGTTGTACCTCTACACTCCAAGACCCTAGGCCCTGGTCCTGCAGTTCGACTATCGCCATCGTCGCCGGCTCCTGGGATTGGGAGATTGGGGAGAACAGACGGTCTCACAAGAAGTGACTGTCCGGGAGAGATTGAATTTGTAAGTATGAATGAACTGCGAGGGAAGATGATCAAGACTCATAGTCACGGCGAGTTTTCAAAGTTGTGTGGCGTCATATGACGGGCAATATTTCTCCCTCTTCCCCTGGTAGGCGCCAGCTTTCAGCATCGTCTTTTTGGCCAGGTAGTTCTATCATCGCCAGTTCGAGAAAGACAGAAGGGTCAAAACCTAACTGGGCAGGTTACTTCCTCGAATCGATTTTGGTTCCTTCCATCGTTGAGAGTTCCATGCGTGGTTGAGGTTGGAATAAGTTGAGAAGTGCAAGTGCGCTGGGCGGTGCCTAGGGGAGAAAACCGTCTGCACTTTCCTATGTTCCTCATTTCGCGTCGGCCGTCTCTAAACGCGCTGGCGCTGCAGCTGCCCATTTCTTATTTTTTTATCCTGTGGTTGGAGGGTGGCACCCTGCTGTCGATCGCGCACCTACCACCATGGGGTCCTTTCACACCCATGCCCAACCTATCTCTTATCGGGCCAGTCCCGCTTGGTGGATGAGGTGCACCTCATAAATAGGTCCGTCTCGCAACCGGGAAAAATCAGAGCTTTCCTGGCCGACCTTTTTTTGATTCTAGTCCCCTCCCCCTCCGCTGCGTGCCCACATACCCTGCTAAGCTGTTGCACTTGGCAGCTGTTTCCTGCACACTACACCTTCTGTAAGCCTACATCCAATCCCATCTCCATCTGCCCACCCACCGCCAATCACCAGTGACTCTTTCGCCTGCATTCCATCTTCCTCGGCGCATTACATTCTCTCGCCTTCTAGTCATGGTCGCATCGCGCCTGCCTTTCTCCCACCTCTTAGTCACTTCTACAACTTCCCCTTCTTGCCATCACCGGCCTCTCTCATCTCATCTTGCGCCTCACTGCGCCTGCAGGTTGTACTTGAAGTGCCGGCCACTTCACTAGTTTCTCGTTGCTGTTGGAGAGGATATAAACTGACCTTCACCTTTGCATAGCTCACGACCTTCTAACACTCCTACTTGCGACTCAGCCGTACCTCCCCCACTATTGCACCGGAAGTGAGTTTCAGAACTGAGGAACTAAACCTGCAACCCCGACTGGCCTCCAAGGTACCTTTTAGGCCTTTACCAGCCATCGATCCCGAAAAAGCAATTATTTCCTGGACTGCAGACCACAGCTTTCCCCACCTGCGCACACCTCCCTCACCGACCGACATATTTATTTAGACCTTTCAAGGTCCCTTTATCCCCATCCCCTGCCTCTGCCACCCCTCCTCTGGCATCCTAGGCGGTTGGTAACCCCCCTGCCACTATTTCTCCACACTAGGCGCAAGTCCGGATGGCCGTGATGAACTCACATCAATTGGAAGGAGCTGTTCTGGACCAGAAGATCCAGGCCAAGATGGCTTCAGATGTGGAGCAGAAAGTGAATGGTGTCAATGGGTAGGTTTTGTTCCCTCCCTTGCTCCTTTGCGCCTCCTACCTTCTGACACGTTTTTTCTTTTCCCTACCCTAGCCACCCTTCGCCTCCATCACCCAAGGACATTGTTACCGACGAGCCAGAGGTCTCCTCGACACCACCGCCACCACCACCAACAGCAGATTCAAAACCGACTTCCGACGGCGACGACTCGAAGCCTCAGGACGCCTCTGTTTCCGACAAGGTAGCAGAGAAGCGCGACGACGCATCTGTCTCAAAACCAACATCGCCAGAACCAGGGGATAAGGACTCGGCAATGGACGTCGACATCGACAAACCTGACGAGCCAACGGTGCGGGAGAGTAAGCTAAGTGATGATAAGGAGGCTGCTCCTGAAGTCCCGAAGGATATGCCGACAGCAGAGGAAGCTCCGGCAGAGGATGAAGTCATGAATGATGCCGAGACGGTGGAGCCTACCAAGCCCGACGAGCCTGCTGAACATGTTGCGAAGGAACCTGACGCCGCCAAACCAGAGAAGGAAGATGAACCAGCTCCCGCAAGTGACGTCGAGATGAAGGATGCACCAGAAACCGAATCCCAGGCTCCTACTGTCCAAGGTCCAGCATTATCTGCCGAACATCCAGAAGCCTCAGGCACACAAGATACCTCTATGATGAGTGATGCAGATGCTCCATCCCAGTCGGCAGAGAAGGAGTTGTCGCCACAGCCGTCGTCCGTAGCAGCAGCAGCAGTCCCTTCTATCCTCGAGTCTATCAAGTCTCCTGTAAAGAATGTTAGGGAACGTGAGGATGACAACCCCGATGAGCCTCCCGCCAAGCGAGCACGCACGGAGAGCCAACACCCCCCTGATAGTGTTGCTTCGGAAGCAGCTGAATCAAAGCCGGCCGCCCCAGAGTCTGCTGCACCAGACCTTCCCGCTGGTGAGCAGGAGGCAAATACTGAAATCACTGCCGTTCGGGATGACTGGTCAAAATATGCGCATCCGGGTAGGGAGGACCAACCTCTTACGCCAACTATGGTCAAGGAGGCTAAGAAGGCAATTGCCGGAATAAAAAAAACTAAGGTTGGCGGCCAGCTCTGCAAGCCAATTGAAGCTAGCTGGCCTCAACTACAAGAAGAGTACTATGCCCGCATCAAGAAGCCCGTCAACTTCGGCGACATTGATGGTAAGCTAAAGGAGGGAAAGTATGCGACCCTTGCCGAGTTGAAAGCAGACTTGGATCTTATTTACTCCAACGCGATAGACTTTAATGGACTGGGCCACATCATCGCCCAGCAGGCGCACGACTATGTGGAACGAGTCATGAGAGCACTGAAGATAGAGAGCCACGACAAGCCACGACCCGCCCGAAAAGATTCAATGGCCAAACCACCTCCACCTCCAAAGCTGCAGGCGCCACCACCGCCAAAACAGCAGCCAGTGATTAACACCAGGGCTCCGTCAAAACCTTCGAAACGCGGTTCGCATGCTGCAGCAGCTGCAGCGCCTGTCGCTACCTCTCCAGCACCAGCCGCAAACAAGTCGGATGAGTCTCCTACATTTGCGGTTACTCCTTCTGGTATGCCTCTCATTCGTCGCGATAGCACGAAGAATGACGGAAAGCGACCCATCCACCCTCCCAAGAACAAGGATCTGGATTACTCCAACAAGGGACAGAAGAAGAAGCTCAGCATAGAGTTGAGGTTCTACGAGGAGATTCTCAAGGACCTCCGGAGCTCCAAGTACTCCGTTTTGAACAAACCCTTCTTAAGCCCCGTCGACCCTGTCGCATTGAATATCCCTACTTACTTCAATATCATTAAGAAGCCGATGGATCTTTCGACACTGGCCGGCAAGCTCGAGTCTGGTGAGTACAAAAAGGGCAAAGACTTTGAGGCAGACATGACACTCATGTTTAAGAACTGCTTCAAGTTCAATCCTTCTGGCAACGCCATTCATGATATTGGAAGGCAGTTTGAGGCTGCATACAAGAACCTTCTCGCCCGCAAGGACTCCTGGATGAAGGAGAATGCTCCACCACCACCGCCACCTAAGAGTGCACGACCAAATGTGGCTGAGGGTTCTGATTCCGAGGAGTCGGAGGGCGAGCCAGAGCCTGTCCCAGAGGTCCCTCAGGGCGATGGTGATGTCAAGAAGCAACAGGAAACTGTCAAGATTCTGGATGGCCGCGTAAGGGAAGAGAACAAGAAGCTGGACGAGGAACTACGCAAGCCAGTTCCCAACGAGTCTATTATCCAAATAGGGCAGCTCCTGCTTACGACGCTTATGCAGCAACTTCTGCAGGAGAAGAAGAAGCTTGCTGAAATGAGCAAGTCGGGAGGACCTGCTCCCAGACCCAAGCCCGCCAAAGCTACAAAGGCTAAGGCCGGTGGAGGTGCCCAGAAGAAGGCATCTGCAGCTGCCAAAAAGGCTGGAGGTGGCAGGAAGGCATCCAAGAAGCGTGCTGAGGCAACTGATGTTCAACGGGAGGTCGTGACCGATGGCATCCTTCAGCTCGATGAGACGAACATGAATAAATGTATAGAGATAATCAAGAAGGACACGAACGAGACTGTAAGTAACTTTGACACGCTCAACCAATGTGATTCAAGCTAACACGTCCTCCCTTGTCAAGGAAAATGATAGCGGCGAATTGGAACTTGATATCAACGTTTTGTCTTCCGACGCTGTCTGGAAGCTCTACGACATCATCAAGGCCAAGCTTCCGCACATTATTGAAGCCCATGCACAACCTGATGCTACGCGTCAGCCAACTCCAGATCCCGAGCCCAGCCCACCTCGGGCAATTGCCAAAGCTGCCAAGCCCAAGAAGAACAAGCCCATGAACAAACAAGAGCAGGAGCGCAAGATTGAACAGCTCAAGGAACTAAAGGCACAGTTCCAGCGAGGCGGAAGTGGCAGCCAGGAGCCTCTCCCCAGCGTGGAAGACGAAGTTCAGGACGACTCGACTGATGATGATGAGCCTTCCGACTCTGAGGAAGAATGAGTGTGGTTCACTATTAGCATTGGTACACCCTCCTCTTCTTGTTTTCCTGCGATCTGCGCCGACACAGCACTCGTCATCCATCTCGACCCTGCCGTCATCTCTCCTGTTTGTTTTCGAGAGGCCCAGCCTCAGTGCCTTTTGTTTCACCTGTAAATGTTAATTGTGTGTCTTGTACAAACTCACCCTAGTAGTCCTTTTTTCCTCGGCATTTTAGATGAGCGACACGGGTCGCATTCCTTCGTTCTCGGCGTTTGGAGGGTTCTTCGAGGAGTGGGATAACACCGAGGCATGATGAATGAAGGGCAAGCGTGTGCTAGGGTCTCCCAACCCATCGCATTCTCAATGATTCCTCTTTGGCAAGAAAATATCGCACTTCTGGGGAGGGTGTTTGCTTTTTGCTTTTCAAGAAAGCAAGGCGGAAGATGGGAGAGAAAGCTATCAAAGCCATCAAACTCGTAGCGTACCCTGAAGAATGGAAATAGGGTATATGGCGGAACATCTGTTTTTCCACGCGGAAATTCACACGATGGACCAGCCCATACTAAGATCAAATAGTGATATGGGCATAGCCAAATATATGCACTTGCCCCCCAGAGCCCCCAGTATTCTTGCTCGATCTGGTAGTGATGGTGATTGTAAAGTTCTTTTGCTGCGGCTGCTAGTTCGCAAGAGCAGATTTCGTTCAGTAGTGATGTGGTTGTGGTGTGTGGAGGATAGAGGAGACTGCGCAAAGTTCCTGTAGTGTTCTAAATGTTAGCTTAGAGCTGGCTTCGAATGGAACTGGCTCACAAGGTCCTCTTTTATATTTAATGCCCGAGTAAGTATCCTTCGATGTGCTGTCTCTTGCCGCCAGCATGTCTCAGAGGTTGCCCGTCAGCGGCTACATGAGCCTCTAGTCAGGTCAGCTCGCCGCTAGCTTCATCGCAACTTGTGTGCTCTAGTGGCCAGGAAGCAACAACAGACCGAGATCCAAGTGCGAATTAGGGGCTTGACCTTCCCGAGGTCAGTTGGTTGGAAGGCATTTGCTGGCCAGCTTTTCCAGTGAAGGGTTTGGGGAGGAGCTGAGGTTCTGTGGGAGATGCCATGGAACTGTTGGCTGGTGGGTCGGAGAAAATCGGCCGGTTCCTTTGGTCGGCATATTGGAGGGGATAGTATGCCCCGGCCAGGCGACTAAAGAGACCAAAAAGTGTGGAGTCGAGTCGGAAGGGACTGCAGGGCCACGCTTTGTACGCAACCTTGCCGGACGTTAATTGTTGCTGTTGCCTAGGTTGGAAAGGTGCCGGGGAGAGGGTTGAAGCAAAGACTGTTTGCCGCAGCTATTATGGGGAAAGAGCAATAATAAGTGTATTGCGGTAAAGATGTGATGCGGGTGATCAGGGCAGCGCAAAGGGAAACTCGCGTGAAGGGTTCAGGGAGAGAAGGAGATGATGATTTGTCCAGGGATAAATAGGTATGTAGTAGGAAGATAGGTGATCATTGGGTTCGGAATTTGCATGTGTAATTGATGCCTTTGGCTTTTTGCTTTCTGCTGGTCTCGACCAAGGCCGAAGATCATGATTTTTGTTTCCAAATTTTCTTATCGTGAGGCTATGAAAGTATTTTTTGGGGGGTTGGGGGTGGGGGAAAGCCGTTCCTTGTTCGCTGGGGTCACGGAATGGAAATGGCCGTTACTGCCTCGATGGAAGGTTGTGACTACCGGCCAGTTGTGCGTCTACCAGGTCGGAAGCCTTAGATGGAGGAGGGATGGTGGGAAATGTTGTATGTAGGGTGTGCCAGCAGCAACAGTATCGGGTTTCCTGCGGTGGAAGGGAGACGTGTGAGTGAGCAAGGCAATTTTAAAATTTGTGGTCTAGCTTTCTGATGTGGGTTGGAATCGGGATATGGACAGGCATGCAATAATCTTTATCTTCAGACTTACCAAAATTCGTCCTATGAATGCTTGTGACAGAGCATCTACAGATGACCAAAGACAGCGATAAATGTGAGGCCGCGGTTGGCTGCAGCAATGAAGAGAAAGGGTGGAGGATGTTGGCGATTGTGGGGGATGTGGAGCTTGTGAATAGCGAGAAGCTTGGGAAGCTACTGCTGACAGCCCGCGGGCAGGCCCTAAAACTCAGGGCTGAATGGAAGTGAGTTTTGGGAGGGAAAGTACTACATAGCTATGAGAACTTGGACAGCGGGGAAAAAAGCAATATAGAAACAACAAGATTCCTCTCGAGCAGCATAGAAGAAAATAAATTGAAAGAACAAGATATACGTGGTTTGTCTGTGTTTGAAGAGGAGGACGCGGACAGCTGGGCTACGCAGCGTGTGCAAAAAATATATGTGTGTGTCTATAACAATTTGGGAGGTTGAGTTGTTGGAGGGAAGCTGCTAGGCGGGCGTTGAGGGTGCAGATGGTGCTGTGTTGGGCACTGGATAGAGGCCGCTCTGTATTTTCCCAACAGGCTCAGTGAAGCATGTGCAATGTGGTTCGTGCGGGAAGCTCCAAACAGGTCACGGTGTATACACCTAGAATATCACGGGGCCGGCGTCTTGGCCTTAGGCCACCATTATCTTTCTCAAGTATACTCTGCAGAATCTAAGCTATTGTGTATGTGATGAATGGCATTATTGCGACATTGACTCTTCTTCTCAGGCATATAACCCCCTCTAGCCTACAATAACATCACAACATTACTATCGCGATTATACCAAGCTGGCATGGCTCCGCAGCAGAGGCAGGTAATTGAGAGCCATCTAGATTGCTTACTTTCGTTACACAGCTCCAGGAAACCCTGTGCCATCCATAAACAGAGCATGCCTTCCATCAATCAAGCTTTTTGGGGCCTGCATTTACGCCGTGGCACTCTATGGATCTAGGTATGCGCATCGGCCGTTTCATACTATAAGGGTTTTATCGAAGGGGTCGCGTGCCGGGGCCACAGAGGTACTACCGTAGCTTGAACAGGAGGCTGCCGAAGTAGTCGGCGGCTTTTGCTGCTGCAAGTAATATATATACCAAGAAGCAAGTGTGTGCGCCCATCTGTCGTTTATTGGAAACATTTCCGCTTGGCAAGATCTGACACCAACTGTATCAAGTCTTGTGGAAGGTAGATCTTCCTCCGTGATTGGCGAACTCATCACCAAGACGAGCTAAGTTTTTTGGGCCTGCAACAGTACAGCTTCTGACAGCGCGGTTGTGTCTGTGCTACTGAACTGCGCTAACAAGACTGTCGTCTACAGGTACAAGCAAGAAATTCCATGTGGCAAGGTTCTACCACTATGATTCGATGTCGAGTTGGGAAGAATTCATCAGGAATCGCCCCATACCTGCCTGTCCGAAGGATGGAGTGAGGATGTGGTTGTCACTACCGTACCGCCACCTACTATTGTATGTACATAACACGATAATTCAAAGAGGCAAGTGCAAGTAATCGGTCAGGTGCCGGCCTTGCCGGCCTTTCAGACGCTAGTACCGAAAAAAACTAGCCGCTCCTTCTCTTTAGAAGTGTTAGGAAATGTGAAATGCGTGCTCTTGTCGTTTTCGGTGGACAGGATGTCGCAAGTCGATGTTCTTCACTTTGTACTTCGCCATGATAGTGGAAAAGGCACGCTCTTCGTATTCACCCTAACTCGGCACGCCATCATCAAAATGTCTTTCTTTTTTGAGCTCTCGGGTCGCTTTTTCTCATTTCCCTAATGCAATACGAGCACACTACTAGTTGCCATTTTTATATTTTGCCCTTGGCGCGCTTTGGATACTTAAATGAATACTCGCTTATATACTACGCAAGATGCTTACCCATGCCTATCCCGCATGGGACACGTCTGGGAGAGGCTTAGCTGCCTTATACTATTCTGCCATCCCAACACCGCCATTGATCTTTTGATCTGGCGGAACACCACGGATAGAACGATGAGCCTTGTGGGGAGCAAAATATGGCTGAGCTGAAACACGATGGTCTTCCCAAACCTGGTCCTCCAATACCCCACCTCACACCCCACCACGACTGGCGTTAGCAAGCAGTGTCAGAATTTCAGACAGCTTTGAAGCACTCAGTGGCCTGTTGCCAATCAGAAGCGAAGCGCCCGAGCCAGGGTTCACAAAAGGAACAGTAGAAGGCGTAACAGACAGCCTAGTCAGGCGCAGTTATAGAGTGAAGAGAAGCAAGTGTCGGAGCTCATCACAAAGCTTTGTCAATGGTCGTCGCGGTTGATTGATGACAGAGTCGAATGATGGACGTAATTACGGCCATGCATACGCACTTCTGTATTCAGTAGGTCTAGTACCTTCACCAAGACTGGGTCAAGAGGTGTGTTGAATCTTGGCAACCGTTCCCGCGCCAGAAAAGGAAAAACATCGTGTGTGCGGCTCGGGAGCCAAGCCTTTCCAGCCAAGTGCCAAAAATAGCCAACAGCCCACCACAGACCAAATTGCAAACCTTTTGACAGGAGGATCCACGAATCCACGATGCAACCGCCAAGCTGCCTAGCCCGCATCACCCGCACATGCCCTATAACCATGTCCCCCCCCCTCCCCCCAGCAAAAGAAAAAAAAAAAGAAAAAAACAGGTTCAGACAATGAAAGAGACACAGAACTTGGCATCAAATTGATAGGACCCCTCCTACTAACTCCGATAAAGCTCTTCTAGAAGGCGAAACTGTTTTTCTTAGAATATCGCCAGGGTATCAAACCACCAGACACTGGCAGACAGACTCTAAGCGCACCGCATCATTCCAGACAAAGGGAAAGGCCCAGAAAATAATTCGGGGCAAACGCGTGCGAAAAGTGTGTTGCGAACCGCCTTGAGGAGAGCGACGTACGTCTCAGATCCACATCATAACGACGCGCGGCCATTCGAATGCTTCGACATGCGCCAACGCAGTTCTCAACTAGAAACCGCAAGAAGGGCGGGTTTTCCTTCTGGAAACGGGCAAGAGATACAAGCCTTGATCTGTAATGCAGTGTTCTCTGCTCTACGCGCAATAAGTGGCTCTGGCCGGGAGCGGTGGTACAATGCTCCCAAGGTACTGTCGTGAATAATTTGCATTTTGACAACAAGACGACTCGGTACAACTCGCTACGTATTACATAATTGTGGAAGTATGTACATACTATGTAGTTTGTCGCAAACCCAGCCTTCCTATCTTCGTATCCGGGCAGGACGCCAGGAGCCATCTCGGACGATCCAACTCTGCGGACTTTGTGGTGCGGACCAGGGATGGGCCAATGAGGGACGGTTGACCCTGGAAGGAAGGTGTGGGCATTCGCGCGTCTCAGATGGCCAAGCTAATCACCACCACATCAGCGGGATCCATTCAGCGTCCTGTGTGTGCTCCATGTTTTTGCCCTCCTGTCTCCTGTCTAGGACCCCCGGCCAGGATCCCGGCATCGTTTCCCGTTGTTAGAATTGGCCCCAAGAGATGAGATGTTCGTCATCATGGATGCGGCCCTGCGAAGGAATGCTTGTACAAGACCCGGTTGGCCCCTGTCATCAATCAATACTCACTCTTTTTCTGCCCAGAAGAGGCGTGTATCCGTATTTCCTTTCATCTATCCTCTCCATCCCTCAACTTGCTGTCGTCTGCCCCCTTTTCTTTTTCTTTTTCTGGTTCATCGTTCACGAAAGAAAGAGAAGAAAAAGGGCTGCCTGTTGGGGATATTCGAAATCCTTTGAGGCTGCACACCTGCAGGTTGATCAATTTATTTGTACAGCCCGCTTCCCAAATCCCCAATACCAAGCTGGATATTGCATCCTGCAGTTCCCACGAAAGCGGATGTAGTACCTCACCTCAATCACCCAACACCTCTCGCTGCTTTAAACAACCGCGACAACCACCCGTCAATCTTCCCCGGAGACTGGGGCCACGGTAACGAAGTGAAGGGCGATCCTGGACAAATTGGGCAATCCAACGGGAGGTAGCAGGCAACAGATACTCAGCACCAGTCAGAGGGTATTACAGCGACCCGACCACTAGCACCTCGTGTGAGGCACGCTACCCCAGTCTCTTCATTGTCTTGGAGGACAAACAAAGCGGACGACAGCCTACGGTATCACTGGTCATTGATGCCACTTCTATCGGGACTGGCATTCCCTCGTATATTTCCCCCAACGTTTGCCAAGCTTTCTCGATAACCCTGAAAAGGATATTCTTCTTGCTCCTACTCCCAGCTGCTTGTCCATTATCCTTTTGGTGGGAGGATTCATAGCCAGCACCAAAAAATATCACTCTACTCCTGGTAATTCGCCAACCACCCTCCCAGAGGGACACGAGGCGACGTTTTTCGGTTCTTTCACATCGTCGAAATGACAGCAATTGCTGCAGCCGATAGCCCCGCCGAGGGAAGTAGGTGGCCGGATTGGCTTGGCTTTAAGACGATAGTTTTCTTTTTCTCCACCAAAGCCGTTCGGTCAGGACCAAAATACATGATCCAGATCGCCATTGTTCTTATTGTCGGATTCGTTCTCACAAGGTTACTACTACCATACCGATTGGCGGAGGGGCTGGATTATAACCAGGTGGTGGACTGGGTGACAGGGGACCAAGCAGCGCCAGTCGAAGACGGAGGATTGAGGATAGTAGTGTTTGGGGAGCCAGACATCGCAACCCCTCCGAGATTGACGGGAAGCAAGCACGAGGATATCGGCCCGAGCTGGACGGAGCGAGTCTGCGAGGAGGTAGGTGGACAAGTTACTTCCTTTTTTCCCACACCAGCGGTTACCATGTGTTGGGTCACGACTAACAACCGCGTGTAGCTCGAATGCTCGGAGCACCTCTCGTTTGTGCCCACGTCAGATGGGCCCGTCCAGTCGCTTGCATCCAACAGCCTGTACGAGACTACCCTTGGCAATCTGTTGTCCAGGACACGCCACAACCCGGAGCCTGGTATGAACTACACATGGATGAAGGAGTTGTACCCACCGCCCAACCGGTTTCCCGACCTGAAGGCCCAAGTAGATGCCTTCCTATCGATGGAGAAGCCTGCCCTTCCTCCACGCGAAACCCTCTACATCTTCAGCTTCGGCATGTGGGATGTGTGGCACGTTGCTGGGCTCCCGCTTGAAGACGGGTATGCGGCCCTCGCCGATTTCACCCGTCACATCTTCCACCAGATCGAAGAACTCTACGAAGAGTCCACGAACCGCGAGTCGATCGCTTTCTCGGCCGGCCAACCTAATAAGACGACAACGGAGCCCGATACCTTTAGGGTCATTGTGCCCCGTCTGTTCGATCCGTCCATGATTCCCGGCTGGAAATTCCGCTCCACCCCTCCAGCGCCACACTCCAACTCCGAGCACCTCAAGAACTCGGCGTACTTAACTATGCGCTGGAACTGGGAGATGAACAACCAGATCCAGAACTGGATTCACAAGAGCGAGAAGGACCTCAAAATGCGAGTCGAAAACAACAAGGTATCGGCCAACGCAGACATCCCTGCTTCCGAGACGACCGCCGAAACCATCAACGGAGCAGCCACGCCAGCACCCCAGACCATCCCCCCGATCCGAGACGTTATCGTCCCTGATGTCGCTAGCTACCTCGTCAACTCGATGATCGACTCGCAAATGAAATACTCCGGCCTCGTGGACCACACGCCCGGGAGCAAGCTCGGGCAGCTTCCATCGAGGGAGTCATTCGCGGACGGAAGCAGCGCGTGCATGAGCTTCAGGGAGGCCGTTTCGGAGAAGTACAAGATGGATGGCAGCGGCGCTGCGTGCAACAAGCACCTTTACCTCAGCGAGTTTTCGGTAACGCAGCGGGCCATCAGGGAGATCGGCATCGACGCCGCCGATATGGTGACGGGCGACGAGAGCATCAGGTCGTTAACGGCGAAGGGGAAGAAGGCTCACAAAACGCCGTCGTGGAAGACCAAGTCGGCGAAGAAGTTTGATTAATTTTACGATATAATGATATCATGGTCGTCTCTCGGGGCATGCTAAAATGGGGAGAGGAGCTGGTTTTTGTCTTTCATTCGACAAAATGGTACGATACCCATGATAGAGCAAGGATGAAAGAAAGAGAGGAGGAGGAGGAAGAGGAAGCAAGAATACATGTGCGCATTTGACGATAGGATATCGTGAGATGTGCTGCTGCCATTTTCTGTTTGTACATTCGACAAAACAGACACGTCACCCAAAAGGCACAGTTTGGGACAATTTTCGGAGGGACGCCGGTTAGACACCTATTATTTCCTTCTACGGTTTCTGTCTTGGGTCGCATTGGGGCGGGAATGGCGTTCGGGATATTTACTCGGCCATGATATTAGCCGCTACATTTGTTTGGGCTGGCACATTGTTTCCTGCGTATTTTTATTAGCAGCACTACCGACTACCCTCCAGTCTTTGCACCATGTTACCTATCCACAAACGATGGGCCGTGGCATTGAGGAGCGGGTAGGTGCACATACAATCCATTAGGTCTCGTTAACAGTATTATTTCCATATAACACTACTAGTATTCATAACAATTGTTAGTGGTGTTCTGCAACTGTCCCAAGCTATGTCTCGGTGAACGCCAACCTTTTCTTATCCTACTCAACTCGATACATCGTAGCTTCATCATGTGTCTCGGCGGGCCCTTCCCTCGTCTGGGGCTAAAAACACAGAGATGGGAAAGGAGGGCGAGGACTCTAGCAAGTGTCAAAGGAAAGGATTCTGCCGTCATTCAAAACAAATTGCTAGTTGGATGGTGATCTTACTTTTGGGACTTTGTAATCGTGGAATGATAAATCCAATGTATTAAATCCTCGACGTCAAGCCATCAAGCCATCAAGCACCCTAAGAGTCATAGCAGGACATAATTTATTCGATTTACTGAATATCTCTCAATACATCCTGATGTACCCCTCCCGCCTCGACTACTACATTATTTCTCGACCGTCTCCTCCTCTGCCTCTTGTGGCTAATATAGGAGCCAGATGAAATATTTTCTTGCCAGGAATTTAATGTCCAGTCTTCTCGTCTAAACTATATACATACTATATTACACCCTGAAATTTTTACAAATTATTCCCCAAATCTCCATCTCTTAAAATCCCTGTCTTTGAAATCTAAAACCCCTGTTCTTTTCTGTTTACTTTAAGATATCTCACGGGCCGAGAGATTTTTATATTGTCTTAAAGCCTTTTCTTTCTCTTATATCATGATATCCTAGTTATTATTCTTTGTACCACTGCTTAATAGCTCGCCCGGCACTCCTGTAGCATGCCTAGTGTTCACACTCAACTCCCTGCGACTGGCCAGACTTATGATTAAACATATCGGATATGAGTACGAATAAAGCGTAAAGCTACTAGTCTTATCTTCTGCTTAAACTATAATAACGCAGCTGCCAATTTTCTCGTAACTATGATAAGCCAACTGTGCTCTATGGAAAACGACCTATATTAAACTAATATCTGTTCTTAACAAGGGGTGCAGTATCTAATTTTACCACTAGAATCCCTCTTAACGAATTATATCCAGCACCCGTCCTCCGCGACACAACGAGGTAGCCCGGTATTTATATTACTGCCCATATTATATAACAAAGGGGACGTTCAGTCCTTGCCTATATAAGATAATTTTTATAAATATAATATTCCGATTGCGCAAAAGCCAGTCCTTTGATATTATGTATCCCGCCAGGATCTACTCGGCCTGAATCCTGGGAACATAATTTTCCAACATTATTTTATTGCACAGTTTTATTTTCCATGTACTGATTAGTAATCAACTGCTCGTTTATATAAAAACGCCTACCAACCTGTTTGGCCACCCCGTTCGAAATTTGGAGAAATCGTTATTTACCAAACGGCAAAGACGTATTCAGGACTACAAATGCAACCTTTATTTCGAGGAGAAACGGGGACACCAAATTAGTTGTTTGTCGAGGATTCAGAGCCATGAACCAAGTTAGTCACCCATTTGTGCTATCACGCCTACCAACCAGGTTCACCACCGCACCTCGAACCTAGAATTGGGGTTATTATCATATATCGGACGGTGACGCAAACCCAATTACCGATCGAGTAACGAATATTATATATTACGCAAAAAATTCTGTGTATATATTATAAATACCGATATAGGCGCCAGTTTCCCCTGCCAAGATTAAAAATTATTAATATAAGTATTAAACGGATTATAAAAGCTGATGCTGAAAAGAGTTCGAAACGGTATTTGGCTTTACCGATAGCGCTTGAGTTTAATATATTTATTCACACCCCTTTTTTGCTCAATATATATATACTTCCCCGTTAAGCCTTTTTTCTCTCCTTTGCTTCCCTATTTTCATTTCCCGCCCCAATCAACTTTCGGTGATCATCTGCATCACAATACCCTTTATTTAAACCCAAGAGCACAGCAGCCATGAACTACGAAAGGTTGGGACCCGTCCAAGCAGCGGAAATGCCCATTCCGCACCTAGATGGGCTCGTACAGGCGCCCGAGTACACAGGGCAAGGTACGTTTTTTTTTTCTTTTTTTAACAATCAAAGCCCCTTTCTCCATCGACGGTTGGGGTTATCGCCAATGCCGTCGCCCCTAGCCTTGCCAAGTGAATATTTCCATTGGTTGCCTTTCCAAAATTTTAATAACTTACTATGTTCGAATACTCATAACCCCTGCTGTTCCCATTTTTTTTAGTCTATATAGTGCTCGAAGGAGACCATTCTCCTACTTATGAGGAGCTTGAGCAGTTGATCAGGGTCCTCGGAATCCAAATAAGCACCTGGAAAACCCTCGCCGAGGCTTGCTTCAACCCCGAAGAGTGGATCGGGCGTTTGCACGAGAAGGCAAAACTTGCTCTTCTCGCCTCGCCGCAGCGACTACGATCGGGGGAGCCGTCACAGCGGCGACCTCAATCAGCCGCAGCGTTTACAACGATACTTCCAGAGCCTCTGGGGTCTCAAACCCGAGGAGAACCGCCAGGGCGACAGCAGCATAACCCGCCTGTGACCCCAAACAACACTCCCCTCCCTTCCTACCCACCCACGCCATCCACTCCCCGTGGCAGGTACATGCTCGAGGAGTTGGAGG
Organism: Zalerion maritima; assembly: GCA_022664585.2. Classification (NCBI taxonomy): domain Eukaryota; kingdom Fungi; phylum Ascomycota; class Sordariomycetes; order Lulworthiales; family Lulworthiaceae; genus Zalerion; species Zalerion maritima. The sequence continues at coordinate 52,585 of JAKWBI020000004.1, forward strand.
CCGCTCGCCGAACAGCCGCTCAAGACCTAGAAGAACTCGAGCGACTCGCCCGCAACCACCCAGAGAGCGTTTGGGAGCTCGAACAAGTAGAACAGCAGGCGCGAGAGCAAGTGCGCGAGGCACGGCGCCAGGCCCAGATTCGCGAAGAGCTAATCGCCGAGCTCGAAGCGGAGCGCGAGCGACTGACTCACGAGCAGGAAGAAATAGCAGACAAAGAGGAGGAGGAGGAGGTGGTGGCGGTGGCGGTGGAGCTTGATGGCGAAGCCGAGCTTCGCGAGGCATAGATTGCCAGCGACCTTGAGCAGCGCGATCAACAACCTCAAGCGGGAATCCACTCGCAAGCGGAAGCACAAGCCCTCCTCTATCATGCGCAGTCACGGCCACAACCATACGACCCTGAACCTGCGCTCTTCCGCGACCACGAGCCCTTCCTTCATCCCCCTTCAAGCCCGGACGGTCTTCGCGCTGTCCCACCCACGCCCCTGCAAAGCTTCCAAGAAGGGTTCTTCCAGGAGAAAGTCTCGCTTGTACGCTCTACGATAATGCGCTTTGTGCTCGAATCGCACGCCGTGCTGGAGCAAGCAGGATCAGACATGGTGGCACAGTTCTGGGCGCAATTCGAGCTTGCTCGGCGCGGCGAGGAGGGCAGCGAGGCCGCGCTGGGGAACTGTAGGATTGCTGCCAAGGTATTCAAGGACCATGCGTGGGCGAGGGTGGAGGAGATGGAGCGGGAGACGGGGGAAAGGTTGGAGGAGAACTTGGAGGGGATTGCGGAGGGGCTGCTGCGGGTTAGGGTGGGTGATGATAAAGACGAAGAGGTGGGCATACCGTAATAAAAGAGGAAGATGTGTGAGTGAGTGGAACCGTTGGTGGGGTTTACGAGTGTGTTTCTTTGCCTCCACTTGATTTGCTCTTCTTCTGTTTTTCTACTCTCAAGATACGAACTTCCCGGGGGAGGTGGCGGACGTAATGGAGGTGGACAATGGCGAGGAGGTTAATGTGCCCGAGATGAGCTACGAGGCACGAGATAGCCACATTCATGTTAATAGGTATTCTTAATAATATTTCATGGTATTATCTATTTACTAGAGGGTAGATAGTGTTTCACTTGATGGTTCCGCTGCTACGTCCACTACTACATCCGCTGGGTATATGCGTTAACGTTTCTTGCAATGCTCTCAGTTTCCTCGGTTGTTATATTTACTACTCCCAGTTAACTGCATATATTTATATATTATTGCGACCCTTACCTCACAGGCTTTTTCACCATCTTGACGAAGCAGCACATAGCTCCCAGCTCAGTGGGCGGAGGTTATAGTCTCAGCCAAACAAGGAATGGGTAGTGTTATTTCAGGGCCTATTGTGACGGAATTATGAAGCCTCCAACAGGAAATATTCTCCACGTGTATATTTTGACATGGTGCAAGAACCGGCCTCGTGCGTATTACAAACAGCTACCATATAAAGAAGAAGATATTCAGGATAAAAACTATGTTGATGAAATGAACAGATATTTACCATTATAAACTTTGGTAATACTCATCAGAGTAATAGCATTAAAACTGGGAAAGGGGTACTACCCAAGCTAGCGCCAGCATTGCGACACAAAGCATCAACTAGGCGTTTAAATTACAAAACAAATACCAGGGGAAGAGTACTCTTTTACAGCCTACATTATAAGCATTAGGAAATCAGCATAATAAATCATGATTATGCAATTTTATGAAAATGGGACTAGTTTTAAGTTACCGCGCCGTATACTTGATTACCGGGTAAACAGGTAAACAGTTAATCATGATGTATTACAAACCAGGATAACCGGGAGCGGGGGGAGATAGGGAAACGACATTCCGAGAAAAGGTGAAGAATCAGAAAGAACTTTAACGAGAGACAAGGGGGTAATACAATCTAAACGAGCTACCTGCCGTTTGCATACGTCATGGCCCTAGATATTTGGCCAGTCATTGCTGTAAAAGGAGAAGGAAAGGGAATAGCTCTTTAGCAAACTAGGTCATAGGAACATAAGAAGGTGCATACAACTTATGAAAAACTACCTAGCGTTGCTCTTTTGCTATGAGCCTAAAGCTCTTGCATTGTATCATGAATAAAATACTGTTTCCATTTGACATTTGTAAATTTACAAATAAGACAGTGTTAAGGAATTTCAAACACTGTTACGGACGTATCGATATACGGGTCAATGGTTGCCTAAACAGGTGCGGCACGATCATCTCTAAAATACTAGATCTATGCTAGACTGTTCTGCCGGAACTCGTTTCACTCTCTGCTCGGTGCAACTGGAGCTACGCCACCGTAGCGTAACGTAACCAGACAGCAGAGTTAGATGATGACGTTTGCTATTTTCCATGAAAAGAATTCCTGGAGAACAGATGGTAAAGAGTTCTAGCTACTACCGTTTGAACTCAAGCCATGCTGCGTCGAGATGAGTGCCCAACAGTGACCCGGGCTAGGCATAGCAGTTGTGTCTATATGAGTGATCGAAATCCTAGGTACGCGTGACTATTCTTATCTTGCAAGCTCAGAGAACACGCCTACGTACGCTAAATATTGTTTATATCATGTCAAACACATGAGGCGTGGTCCCACGGACGCTAAAATGGATCCAAGAGTTTGGCCGGCGGGAACGGTGGTTCTCGCCCCCCAGCTCAAGAAGTAGATTGCGAATTGAGGAGCCATTTATCTCCAGGAGACAATATCCAAGTGACGAGTTGGGTAGGAAAAGCCATTTTTACGGAATAACCAATATAATAACGGCCATCCACAACACCACTGCATATCGACATTTCCTCCAGCAGCCCAGCACCTGCTACGTCTTAGCCACTCCCTTTTAGCATCAAGCATCCCTCCATCCGAAGCTCCCATACTACATATCCCCGCCTCTTCTTATTCTCATTCTTCTTCTTCTTCTTCTCCTCCTCCTCCTCCCCCTCTTTCCCTCTAAGAACAAACACCCCCCTCACAACCCGTTCCCTCCGGACAAAGGACACCGCAGTGGCCGCACGAGATATCCGACGTCATCAGATCGACGGCCATGCCGTTGCAGCAAGCATTTCCCTCGCCGACGCTGTACCCGCAGGAGCCGCAGTTGTCCTCGTCGTTGACGAGGTTGACGCAAACATCGCCGCAGAGAGCGGTGTTGGGGTCGTACGAGGCGGGTCCGCACTCGAAGCAGGGTCCCTCGCTGCTGCTGGACGCGGGCGCGAGGCACTCGGCGTCGGACGAGAAGTACTCCGCGCACCACGCCGCACAGGCGTCGGGGCCGTGGGCCGACGAGGCGATCGTTGCTAGGGGGCTCACTTCATTGGGAGGCGGCCGTCATGTTTAGTATTAATGTTGTGGTGCGCGGTGTGAGGGTGGATGCTGGAAGGGGGGGAGTTTTGTACTGATGTCCATGGGTTCTGGGACTCGGGATGACTCTATGTACTGCGAACGACGGTGGGGATGTTTGGTTTACGTACGAAGAGCAACAAGAGCGATGGGGAATGTGATGGAGACCATGATTGTGGTGTTTTGAGGATACTCCCGAGAGGAATGGCTGTATTATCTATTGATTCGGCTGAAGGCCTTTTCCTTGCTCGAGATTGGGTTGCGAGAGCCGTGGGTATAGAGCTGATAATATGCAGTGGGGAATGGTGTGGCTGCCGGCTCGACGAGAGAGGACGGTGAGATGAATATGCCACGAAAATGCAATCATGAACTCCAAGCTTCAAAGCCAAGGGGGAGGTGGGAAAAGGGATTTGTTTATATTGCTCCCCCAAAATCTGCTCTCAAATCATAAATCTCCGTCGCTAGCAAATCGGCTGGAGTTAGCCTCTTGGTTTCCCTCTCGGTTGGCTATTGATCGCCCCTTTGCATAATTCCAGCAGCTTGACGCCCAGTCAAGAAGTTCCAAGACCAGCTCGTCAGGCCGTATACAGGAGTGCGACTCGCGGCGTTGCTGCTAGTGCCAGAATTTTGCAAGAAAGACTGCAGAAGCTAACCCGCAATAGTAGTACAGCAGCTGAGAAAAGGAATAGCCCGAGCAAGAAAAGCTTTGGGCGATTTCGACCACGATCCTAGCGCCGGACGGCTTGAACTAGATGAAATTGCCCTGACGAATTCGGCACGCTTTCCAGACACTGAGCGGCTGGGGGCTGCTTGCGAGACAAGAAGTCAAATGAGCCTTATGTTCCCCTGAACGGACGGCCTAGACCTACATACATATGTAGCTCGTGGCGTCTAGGTCATTTCAGCTTGGTGGTTCAGCTGTCTCGATTGGACGGTCCATCATGAGTTCTTTCCTCGGGTCTCCCAGTTCGTTAAAAATTGTCAGGATGCTAGGCGTAGGGACACAAAATGCTTCTGACCATGGAAAAGGTATGATAGAGGATGGAAAGAATGTATGCATTGAACTTGGACAACCCAGCGACGTGTCGGAAGAACTTGGTGCCAATGGTTCGGAATCCGGAACGGCAGTTCCCTCCCAAGCCACCCAGGAGTTGGCACGGTCTTGGCAAGAACGAGGCGGCTTCACTCATGACAGCTGACAACAGCTGGAGAACACCGAATGCCAAGACCAATTGCCTGATGTAATCACTCACGCTGCGCTTGCCACCACCACCTCGGGGCAATGGAAATATATCCCAACAAGTCCTCATGGCGACCAAAATATGCCAGAGATGCCTTCTACCCCTAGCCAGGAAGGGCCGGGTGGCTGCCGTATCTGGTCAAATTCGGGCTTCCTCGTCCAAACCGACCACCAACCAGACCTCTGAGTCAGTGACACCGGGCTCCGAAGATGCTTCCGAGTCACAGCCAACGGACGGATCAAAGCCGGGGCGGCAGCAGAAATCGGACCCGGAGGAGATCGGAGCAATGTCACGCCGGCTTCAAGAAGCCACAGAAGACGCACTCCTCTCCGGACGAGGCGGGAAGCGAGCCATCGAAGAAGCAGGGTTCGATCGGGACTTGAAAGAAGCACTGCTCGCCAAGATCGCAGGCGCCACTTTCGCCCCGTCATCTTCTAAAGATGCAGCCGCGTTATCAACAACAAGCATGCCGCGATCAGCAGGGCGGGGGACCCGGGAGCATGCTTTGGGGGAAGCATGGACGGGAGACGAGGAAGTGACAGACACGGTGTTGAGGATGCTCGACGATGCGAAGAAACCCTTGGCACCGGGTATGAGGGGAAATGCCAACATTCCCACGCCAAACCCCGTGGATATGCGTCCATCGCCAAAGCCGACCGTTAGTTCCGGGAGGAGGGTCGCCGCCGCGAGGGAAAAGGCTGCAGCCTACAGTGACTCGGGACTCAAGGAGGCACTACAAGAAAAAGGATTAAGTAATGAAGAGAAAGAAGCAATGAGGCAGGAATTCAAGGACCGGTTCTCCCCGGGGTTTACGGCGATGCCGAATTCCCTGTCGGGGCTTGCCGAAATGGCCAATTCAAGGATCGAAGATGCTATTGCGAGGGGACAGTTCAAGAATATCCCCCGCGGTAAGGGAGTAGAAAGAGATGCTAGAGCGGATAATCCGTTTATTGATACCGTAATTTTCTTTCCCCCCATGTTCCATTCCCCGCGTTCCGGGGGAACTCTAGTATTAACTAACTGAGTACCAAAAACCATAACAGACCGAATACATCATGAACAAGATGATCCAGAGACAAGACCTTGTGCCCCCATGGATAGAAAAACAGCAAGAAGTCTCCTACGAAGCCCACACCTTCCGCACACGGCTACGCGCCGACTGGAAACGCCACGCGGCCCGCAGCATCTCCTCTCGAGGCGGAACCCTCGAAGAGCAAGTTGCTCGCGCCGAAGAATACGCCAGGGCGGAGGCAGCGCACAACCCGAGGAGGAAAAACACGGATTCATCCATGTCCATCCCCACGAGTGCTACTGACGATGCTGCTCTGCGTGCTGCTTCTGCTTTTTCCTCTTCCTCTTCTTCTTCTACTTCTTCATTCGGTAGTATGCCCGCCTCCTCAGTCACGCCACCAAACATATCGACAACAAAACCGTTCAGAGACCCCGACTGGGAACGCACCGAGAGGTCTTACTTGGACCTTGCCATATCAAAACTCAACAGCATGACGCGCTCGTACAACCTCATGGCGCCGGACCTGGTGAGGAAACCGTATTTCAACCTCGAGAGGGAACTAAACGCTTGCTATGCCGATGTTGCGCCAGAGGTTCCTAAAGTGATACGGGATAGGGCTGTGAGGGCCAACCCTGGAGTCTTTGGTTCCGGATCGGGATCGGTTTTTGGGTCTGGGTTTGGATTTGGTGGTGCGTGGGATACTGGGACAGAAGAAAGGAGAGGAGGAGGAGGGGGAGGGGGAGGAGGAGAGGGATTGCCGAAGGAGCAGGAGGCCATAGACGGTAATGGTAGGTACGGGTTGAGGCAGTTTTGGAGGGATTTGTGGAAGCCGCCCAGTAAAGGGGATTGATGGACGCCAGAGACTCTACGTCTGATCTATCGGTGTTCAATGCCTTGTTGGACGAACTCCTCATGGGTATATATGCAGAACCGAGAGCAGAAAATCAATTCATGGATAACTCTCGTTTCAATCCACCCTCTGCCTTCTCACCTCTCCGTAACACAACTACCAACCACGTCAAGGCAGTACTGGGGTTTCGACACCAACCAGAGTGATCGTGCGTCGTCTCCGTCTTTGCCGCCCACTACTCCTCACCTTGCTCCCAGCTCGAGAACGACCTGGACATGCCGGAACTGGCGCCGATGCAGGACGATCATCAAAAGGCACCACTGGCACATATGATATTCATGTTTCCTGCCTACTATCAATCGACTTGTAATTATTTCGTACGATTTGCTAACTGGGCAGTAGAACCAAGTTGCTGCAAGCTTTTGGCTACCTCGAGCAAGTGAAGGTTTGGTGTGATTTTGGTGTGATTTCTAGTTGACCACATTTGTAGGCCTCCCAGTCGGGCTCCGGCCACGGGGTTCCTCGCGAGACCTGTGAAGAGTCACGAAAAGCATAGTCATTCTTCATACTCCTCAAAGAGCTGGGTCTCCATTTTTAATCATAATACCAAGTGGTGCCTCGCGTCTAATGAAACGGATGAGCCATCCATTGTCTATCGGTGCATTCATGCAACCTACTCCATAGAAAAATGTCAGCCTGCTCAACGTGAGCACACACCTGACATCTACTATGATACACCACCACCATCACCGATTCGTCCTCTTCTAACCCTCCGCCCCCCCTTCCATCTTCACCAAACAACTCATCCTCCACCCTCAAACAACCCCAGGCAGCACAGCCCACCGCTTCCCCACCTTATCCTCCCCGAACCTCTCAACATACCACCTGCGTCCCCTAACGGCCCTAGGCAACATGGACGCAACCTCATTAACCAAAAAACATCTGGCGGGGGGACACGCCGCAAACCCCGCCGCCATCCAGAAACCAAACCACTCTATCCATTCCATCAAAAAATGCGGGTACAGCAAATACCTAAAAAGTCCCGCCTGCGGCAACCTATACACCTTCTCCACAGATCCCTTCTCCCCCTCCCGCTTCTGCTGGGCAAGTATTCTCTCCTGCCGTCTCAGTTCCTGCCGTCGAATCTCTCTCAGTTCGTCGTCGTGGATGTAATTCCCCGCCAGTCCGATATAAAAAACGGCAATCCCCACGACAAACTGGAGGGTGCCCAGGGGATGAGCCTCCCAGTCTTGGCGAGTAACCGGACCGTACCCTCCTAGCCACGCGCCAAGACACGTACCGTTCATGACCTGGAAGAAAAGCCCCAAGAGCCACACCACGATGTGGATTGGCGACATGGAGGGCGCCATCAAAGGGTACATTATCGCGCGGTACGAGTAGTGTATAACCTACCCACACATTCATATGTTAGTCTGTCAGTCTTTCCAACGTCTTTCCATCCTCTCAACGCGCCCCCCCGCCCCCCAAAGCATGGCATACGACGAGGAAGAAAGGACGGTGGGAAAAAAAAAAAAAAAAAAAAAAACTCACAAACAACCCCGCAAGAACCTTATTCTGCCACGCCAAATCCTCAATCCCCTTCTCCTCCGACACCATCCACATGGTGTACAGCAGCGTCACAGCCCCGGGAACTTCCATCAAGATCCACCCGGGCCTCCCGGGGAGATTGAGCCGGCTCTCGACCGAGGTTTTCCCCATGCCGTACCAGCTTACGAGCCATTGCAGCGAGGCCGCCTGCGCGCCATCGAGTGATTAGCTTCACGATGAATGACCAAGGTGCGGCGGCGCGAGGGATCGAGGGATCGAGGGATCGAGGGGTCGAGGAATGGATGGGTAGGATAGGATAGCCTTACCATTGGAAATAGCGTCCATAGAAAGAGAATAGTCTCGTAGTTATCCTGCTTGGTGGGAGGGAACCAATCTTGAATGAGTGGCTTCATTCTTGGAGTTTGTGTGTTGTGGGGTTGGCGGCGGCGCAGAAGGAGCGGCTGTAGAAGATCTAAAAGGGACACACTCCCCCACCCCCCCTCTCAAGTTTTCCCTATTTGAGAATCACTCAAACAAGACACCCGAGAATGTGGGAAGCTGGAGTATCACGAAGAAGACCACGTCATTGCCATGAGCCAGAGAAGTCATCAACGTCAATTGGTGTGTACGTTACCAGTCTGTCGTGAAATTGCCAGAGATCCGCCTCGCCCCTTTCGACCGTTTCAACAAAACAAACAAAGGGCAGCTTTATCGATAAGCCAATCAGTGTGATACGGATGATGGCCCTTAGTGTCCACACACTACAGCTTCCATGATTAGGACTCTTCCGGATATACATAATTTCAAATTTGCGACCTCCAAGAAAATCTAGTGGTTATAATCATCCCAGGCATACTCATCATAATCCAGCGCTCCCACCTGAAAATCTCCAAGCTCCCTCTGCGTGCATATGTACTCGTCGCTAGCCAAGCCGCGCAGATATCGCTGCTGCAGGTCTTGCGCGTCCTTATGAAAATCACACGCATCCTCACACGCAGGCCTCTCCTTCTCCCCAAAGTAGCTCGTGATGGCCGCATGCCTACACTCGTTCGTCGTCTCGCAGTACTCGATCAGCCTGTGCAGACTCCTCACCCTGGCCTGGCCGTTCTTCTGGGTGCTATCCCTGCTCCTGTCCCGGCTCACAAAATTGGTGATCCTCTCCATGTCCTCTCGGCTGTAGTACAGGAAGCAGTACGCCGCGTTTCCGTCTCTCCCCGCGCGACCTGCTTCCTGGTAGTAGCCCTCAAAGGACTTGGGTATACGCCAGTGGACGACAAATCGGACATTGTTCTTGTCGATGCCCATGCCGAAGGCGGTGGTGGCCACGATCACGTCGTAGCCCGGCACATTGTTAACCCAGTTGCCGAGAACCTCTTCTTTCTCCTTGGTACTAAGTTTTGCATGAAAGTGGCGCGCCCCAATGCCCTCCTTGCGCAGCTGTGAAGCCAAGGACTCACACTCGTCGCGCGAGATGGTGTAAATGACGCCAGGGACATTTTCCACTCTCTCACCCGCTTCCCGCAGCTCGCTTAGTCGTGTCTCTTGCCGCCGCCGGTCGTAAACACTCCGTAGCCAAGCAACAAAATTCGAGAGCCGCATGTCGTCCTCATCCTTGGTGAATCTGACCTCGATGTGCAAGTTTGGCCTGAACGCGCCCGTCGCAAAAATCTCAAGCCGGTCCGGAGTTTTGTTCAGGCCAAGTGTTGCTAAGACGTCTCGTCGCACTTGGTCGTTGGCGGTCGCAGTGAGGCACATGATGGGCACCTCTGGGAAGGCATCTCGAAACCATGAGAGTAATTTGAAGTCGCGGCGGAAATCATGCCCCCATTCCGATATGCAATGCGCCTCGTCAACCACTATTCTTGCGAGTTCATGCTGTTTATAGACAACGTGGAGTTTGTCTCGAAAACGCAGCTGGGAACACAGTTCCGGAGTGACATAAAGAAGTCGCGTTCGTGGATGACCGGACTGCAGGTCCTTGTAAATCCTGTCTCTTTCCAGGGGAGATATCTGACTGCTGAGCGTATTGGCATTTATACTTGACGCTCTGAGAGCTTCGACTTGGTTCATCTGGAAAATGAATTAGCCAAAGCCGAGAAGCCTATGGGGAGTGGCCATGTCTTACCATAAGGCTGAGAAGGGGCGACACCACAATTGTTACTAGATCCAGTTGGTTAATTCTGCAAAGGCAATTGCCGTGGTGTAATTGAAGGTGTAACGATAGACTCACTGCCATTATCGATCACTGCCGGTAGCTGAAAGCAAAGACTCTTGCCAAACGAAGTGGCAGCTTGGACGAAAATATCCTTGCCGCCTAGAGCAGCATTGATTATCTCCCTTTGTTGTGGTCTGAAGCTGGACTTCCCAAACTGGCCTTTGAGGGTGAAGTCGATATCGACGTAAGAGGGAGTCCGTGACAAGGTTGGCATGACTTTGTCGAGAAATGCGATGGCTGTGGGTTCACAACACAAACTGAACAAGAACTGTACTTGCGCCTAAGGGAGAATGTTGGAAGGTTCAGCATAGTGTTGCGGCTCTCGCAGTTGCCGGTTGGGAATCCTTGCTATGCACTCGCTCTGTCTGTTTGCTGCCTAGGGATCCAATGGGGCTTATTGGGTGGCCTGTTCGGAAAGAGGTGACTATAAGCAGCGTGAAGGGTGAGATAGATGCGATTGGCAAGCTGTCAATGCCATGTGTACCGAATTCTAGGGTGGTGGCAGGCATTCAATCTGGCAATCTGTTGTGCACAGTTATTGTGGTGCTGTGTACATCAACTCGATTGCTAACTCAAAGTTTCGGGGCAGCGGGACAGGCTTGTCGTAGGTGAAATGGATGGGTTACAGTTAACTTAGAATCGATACTCGATGCCGGATCTGGCGCAAGAAGAGGCAGCTGTTCCCCATGAGAACGCCGTATCTACATAAATGGACGGAACGCTCCGATTAGTGCTTGGCGGAGGCAGGCAAGCACAACCAGCAGCGCTTAATAAACACACCCCAAGTGACGAGGGGTCTATGTAGAACACGCATAGCGTAGTGTGTTGTGAAGTTGTACATGGAGTATACCCGCACCCAAGGATTCTTCCGAGATGCAAAGGTGATATCCTAACCATCCGAGTCCCAGTGGTTTTCTAGGAATACCACAGGATAATTATGTTTAAACACTGGGAAACAATAGTGACTAGAGACACGGACGGCTGCAGCCCATGCTAACTTTGGGAAATGGATGAGGGGTGTTGGCATTGTGAAAAGGCGCCGGTAGAAGGAAAAAAAAAAAGTACAACACTGCAACATATGTACGAGAGCCGCACCTGCTAAGAATAGACCTACATAGTATAGTATGTATGAACTTGGAAAGAAGGAAGGAGTAGGCGCATGTCAAATTTGTGGGAAAAAGAGAATAGACAGAATGGAATTTCAACCCTATTGTTTTTGTAGACGTACAGGCTGTTTACGTCCATACATGACACTGGTTGCGTGTCTGTTTCTCTGATGAAATGATCATCCATGTTTCGTCCTGGTGTCTCCAAACTCCTTCGACTGGCACGCTGGCATAGCGCCGTAGGAAAAGGGCCAGGCCGTCAAAGTCCCTCCTCTACCCCCTGGTCCATTTTTTCACAGTCCCACTCAGAGATCCCCAGCCTATGACCCCTTTCTGCTTGGCGTTGAAGCCTGACCGGGTCCCTGCAGCCAAATCTTCTTTTTTTCCCTTTCCATCTCGGCGGTTTTTTTTCCCTTGGCCCTTTTTTCTCTCGCACTTCGTCCCCCAGTCCGACCGTTACACCTTCGTCCCGCTAATAAGGCGCAATACCTTGTAGTAGTATACACACCCCCATCCGCAATTGGCCTCCTCCAGTACTCGTCCCCGTATCCTGGCTTCCATCCAACCCACATTAACACGATACCCCTTATTCGAACACGCAAACCTGACGATACCCAACTCGAGTTACAGACTTTTTTCCCAGTTCAAATATCCAGCGACTGCAATACGCACCATCGTCGCCCTTTTCATGATGATTGCAAGTACCGAATAGACGGTTACGCTACACCTTCTAGCCTTCCCCACCTCAATTGACCTGAATTCTCGGCTCTCTTGTTTGAGATCAAGGACCTGCTGCCCTTTGCAGAGCTACCCTGAAACGCCGTCACTTGCAGCTCATCCACAGACCACTCCACTCCCGCACACTGGTATATTTCTCTTGTCAGTCATTTCTTCTGTCGGTTGGCTTCTCTCGTTCGGAAGAGCAAGCATTGATGAAGCCTGTCGACCATTGAATCTTGGTACCTCCGGCCGGCCTCCCCCGACCGCTCCTTTCGAATCGATCGATTGTTTCCCTCGCTTCCGACGGAATCGTTTCTACCGACGCAGACCGCGCGGCTGCCGCCTCCTTTTCCTCCGTTTTCTTTCCTTCCCGCCTTTTAATCGATCCCTCGCTGTTACTCCAAAGCCCCGATTAGTCGCCATTCTGGCATCTAATAACTTAAGAGGCATCCCCCAAAATATGGATCGAGACCGATCCGGCTCACAGCCTCCATTACGGGGGCTGCCAGAGAACCCAGCACAGGGCCGCCGACAACAGCAGCTTCAGCAACAGCAGATACCTCCAGTCCCTTCACTCCGCAACGTACCGCACATGCCATCCATATCCAATTCGACATTATCTGCGACGCCCCCGATGCCGGCCACTCAGGTTGTTTCAATCGTTAAAGAGGCGATGGAAAATGCGCTCGAACAGCATCGGACACAGGCTGGCGAGGCCAGCGATTTGGTGACAGGTGTGACTATCGACTTGAGTAGGAAGAGCATACAAAAACTTCCAGACGAAGTGGTGGATATAATAAAGACCGAGTTGGAAAGGTAGGCTCGCTCCTGTGCGTGTTGTTGTGATGGCTCACTTGTCTTTACTTGGAGAGATTACGGTGTTGCTTGCCCTTCACACGCCGCACTCCCTTGATGCTGTATAAAAATACCCTTGCTGATCCATCTGCGAAAACTCCTCTCAGACTCGCTCTCTCTCACAACAACCTGTCGTCATTTCCGATGCGCTTCTCCGAGTGCACATCTCTGCGATACCTCAATGTGCGATACAATCAAATCAGGGAATTCCCCCTACCAGTTCGTCTCGCCCCAGCTCATCTAGCCTGACCTTCATTTTACACCAGGTTGCTGACATAGCTTGTTTTGCCTTAATTATAGCTTTGCGACCTCAAGTCGTTGGAGATTCTTGATCTTTGCAAGAACAAGCTCAGTGTTCTCCCTCCAGAGATAGCCAAACTCACCTCTCTCAAAGTACTTTCTATCCAAAAAAATCGAATTGAGGAGCTGCCACTTTGTCTTGGCGACATGGCGTCTTTGCAGATGCTGAAGCTGGACGGAAACCCCGTCAAGTTTCCTCCCCGAGAAGTCTTTGAAGTTCAGGCTACCACCCCGCCGAACCAGGGCCAACTAAATGAAAATGAAGTAAACGAAGTTGGGGTCACCGCCCACATTAAAAAATTCCTCCGGCAGGTCTCCCATGAGAGATCATTAGCATCAAACGGCCGCGTGGACTCCGACATTGGTGGGGACGAGTCCAGTGAAGGACCCGAGACCCCCCGTGTACCGCTAAAACGCGTCACCAGCGGTCGTTTCCCTGTCAAGCCCAGTGGTACAGATATACCTGACCTCCGCTCACCGTCATTATCGCGACCGCCGCCAATACCGACCAGATCTCACTACCGTGGCCTCTCCCAACAGAGCTCCGGTGGGAATAATAATCATAACGGCTCGGGAACGATGCGCAAACCTGGGGTCATGCCTCTCACTATTAGTGGAAGCATAAATGAACGAGTGCGCAGCAACTCAGAGACCCTCCTCCAAGCTCGAAGCGATCGACCAGAAAGCCGCCAACGTCGGCTTTTGGCCATGTCGAAGAAGGCAGCCGACCTGGGAACGCTGGACGAAACGCAGGCTAATAACCGATTCAGCCACTACCGGGGTCTTAGTCACGGATCGGCTATGCAAGGCAATGGCGTCGGTGCCGTGCAAAGCCCTGCCAGTCCGGCCGAACCGGCTCTGCACCGCCCCATCTATGTGCGGAGGCTGTCTGTACTACCCGAGCGACGAAGGGAGTCTAGGGTAGCAGACCCCGTGATTGAGATGGCCAGGGGTTTGCTGTATGCAGTTTTCCAGACCCACCCAATGATCCAAAACCTTCTCGGAGTGTTTTCAGATGGGCATAAGAGATCAAGCATAGAAATCGTTCTCTTTAATACCAACAGCCACGTCGAGGAGCTGGAGCAAGAAATCATTAGGCATGATGAGGAGGACCCTTCGGCACCGAGGGAAAACGACACAGTCATGCATGCTTGCCAAACGGTACTGGGAGCGTACGTCCATGTGTGCGGCCTCCTACTTCAAAATGTCGATTCATTGGTAGAAAACGGCGACCCTCGGTATATCAGGACACTATTCACATGCCTTAACCACAGCACTATGGAATTGAGGGCAGCCATGACGAGCCAGCTAGATGTTGGCTTCCGAAGGGCAGCAACAAGAGCGGCATATGGCGACACACTGCGGCCGCACTCGCGAGAGAACTCGGCTACGCCTACCGCAGACCGACCTGGAAGTCGCACTAGGTCACGGCAGGGAACTTTTGTCCACAACCCGAGTAATTTACGTGTGGCGACTGACGTTCCCCTACCACCCCAGATCAACGGCACTGGGCGGACTGCCACCATCACTTCGGCAACACCCCGATCAGGTGAATCTTTTACCTCCAGCATATCCGGACGAGGCCTTGTGCCGGACTTTACCGAGCAGGATCGATTGTTTGAGCGAGTTTTCCTTTCTCTGCAAAGGTCGTCAGAGAAGGTGATGCTCACCCTACCCCATTTCAACTCTCAGTTCCTCAATGGATACAAGATGGCATCTGGCCAGCGCTATGCAGAGGCGCACATTCGCCTTTGGAAGGTGCTGTATGACCGGTGCCAGATCATGTTGAACACGACGGATGCCCTTAAGATGTATCTTTCGTCAATAAAGCTCAAGGACCCAGAGGTGCGCAACCAGGCCCGGTTCTGGGGTATTTGCCGGGACTTCATCGAAGCGTGGACCGATCTCGTTGGTAAGATCAAGGACTCTGTTCAGCACGTCAGTCTCCCTGGGGATGCGAGAAGTAGGCTGCGCCCCATCCAACAAAGTATGAAGGAGACAAACTCCCTCATATTGCAATCGCCGTGGGGCTACTGTCTCCGATCTTCGAACTCGCAACCTTACCACCAGCATCATGGCCCCATGCCATCGCTTCCAATGACGCCACAGAGTGCAGCGCTGGGCCCCGCGGTACAGGCCACTGTTCCATCGACACCGCAGAGCGCATCTTTCAACATGTCGGGCAACGTATTCGAAAGGGCCGACACGCTCATCTCGACGGGTGGGCTATCGATAGGCCCCCGCAGCGGGACGATGATGTCGAATGCCAGCGCCAGCTCAGCTACATCCTTGACGTCGATGAATTCGATAAATTCCATGAACTCGATGATGAACGACGGCTTGATGACCCCCTCTTCGATGCTGAGCCCCGGGCCAGGAGGGCCACCGGGTTCTTTTAGGTATATGGCTCCTTCGAAACTTTCATACTAGAGCCGGAGACCTGGAGAATTGGAGACGCCAGTCCGGGACGGCATAGCTGGTTGAATATGCCTTGGTGCCCGGTTGGGGCCTCTACGCTTTCCATGTGTGGGGAATAATAGCGGAAATATAGAGAGCATTGGGGTGAGCTTTACTTGCCAGTGGATTATTCAGGATACCCGGCGAGCAGGGATGGCGGCATTTTTTCTATCTCCTTATCTAAAACACTAGCTTGTATTCATATACTTGGCATAACCATGCGAGGTATTGCTGGCAGTGTTATTCTTTTTTATCATAATTAGCGATTTGCTTATGGCGTTGGCTGCAGAGATACAGCATTCCGGGGTCTTTGGCTTGTTCTTCGGGGCGTCTTTGGGGGGACACTTGTTCATGAGAGGGACGAGTGACGAGACGATTGCTTGATTGGCATGGGGGATTTAATGGCGGACGCCGGCAGATTGGCAGGCGACCGTCTCTTGCACTATATTCGCATGCATGGATGATATGATGCTGCGGAGATTATATATTCTATCTTCAGCCATATCTCAAAGCCTTCCAAGCAGGTGGTACCTGCTGTAATGTACCATGGACACACAAAAGCGAGAGATACGATGTTGTTTGTACCTCTGACGTGACGGGAATTCCAGCGATGGGATGGATGCTTGGCATGCGAGACACATGGAGCGAATGGGAGCAGTCTGCAGGGACCGGAGCTGGGCGCCAAGCTGCCACGTCCGCGGCCGACTTCCCCCGCACATGGGAAACGCGTGACCCAATGGTTCTGGACGGGTGGTGGACGTTCTTACGAGAATTTATGGTGGTGATGATGATCGACAACATTCGTTGTCTTTCCACATGCCAACCTAAGTCTTGCATTGATCGACCCGGGTCCCACGGCCAAACGTTTCGCCTCGTTCCACTGCGCTGACGCTGTGTGCTCTCAAACGGACGGGAGATGGAGTGTCACAGCTTTTGATGCTCGCTCGACGACTATAAAACACACAGCACAACATATTCGCAACATATCCACAACATATTCACAACACGGGGGGCATACAAGACTCTCGACATGCCGACATCCGCCGCATCCGCATCCACATCCACTGCTTCGGCAGCCGGTCCCTCAACACCGTCGGCGCGTTCTACGTCTCCCGTATCAGGAGTTTCCGCCGCATCGCAAGCAGCTTCCGGCTCCGGATACGGCTCCGGATCGGAGACGAGGGTCAACTCGTCGGTGAATTCTGGATCGCAACGCTCGCACCGTCACCATCACCACCACCACTCCCCTTTCGCGGGTAGCTCCACGGCCGCTGGATCTAGCGCAAGCGGTGCTGCTGGTGCTCCTAGGTCCGAAACCGCAGCCACTCTTTTCAGTTTTCCAGACCCGAGCTCTATTTCCCCCGCTCCTCCCAGCGCAACGAACAGTGTTGCCATGACCAGCCCGCTGATGAGCCCTCTTGGTACGGGCGGAGTGGGAGCGTACACACACCTGCCTCCGCCGCCGGCGTCGAGGGATTTCGGAGGCGGGTTTGGGTCTTCGGTTGCTGGACCGAGCGGGAGTAACAGTAACAGTAACAGTAACAGTAACAGCAATAACAACGGCAACGGCGGCGGTGCAGGACCCTCGGGATACAGTTCCGCATTCACAGGCATGGGACCAGGAATCGCCCACGGCACGCTTTCCAGTCCCCCTCCCTCTGCTACTTCCCACTATCACCACCATCACCACCATCACCACCATCACTCCCACTCCCACTCCAACTCGCAGCCACAAGCCCAATCCCATCACTCCCGCGGCGGTTCCATAGTCTCGCTACAATCCTCCCTGCCAAGTCCAACAACACAGGGCGCCGTGACCGACGCACGGGTGGCTCTCGTAGCCTCGATGGGCAATCTTCTCGATAGCGAACTGCAAACTCGCGCAACTTCTCTCCACGCCGGGAAAAAATCGATCGAAAAACAGGAAAAGGATGTGCAGAAGGGAATCGACGGGTTGAGGAAGGAAAACGACAAGTTGACGAAGCTGGTAAAGGAGGCGGGCAATGCGGTGAAAATGACGGGCAATGTGCAGCATTTTGCCGAGACGCTAGAGAGGGAGTTTTTGATCCTGGAGGAGACGGTGAGGTTGGCTAACGGGGAGGGATGGAGTGGGAGTGAAGGTAGTTGGTCGGGAAGTGAGGGGAGCTGGAGCGGGAGTGAGGATGGGGACGGGGAAGGTACTGAGAGGGGGAGTGTTCGACGTGGTGATGATGGGGGTGATAGAATGGCCGTCGACGATAGAGAAGACGACGCCCAGAGGGGTGGCGAAATTAACGACGACGCACAAGTGCGACTTGAACTCCAACCACAACCGGAACTCCAGAACGATAAAGACGCCGACCTCGACACTTTAAAAGGCGACCCTGCTCAAAACCCGAAGGGCAAAGACATAGCCCGCGAAGAACGCCGCGCCCGCCGGGAAGAAGAACGCAGAGAGTGGGAACGAGACGAAGCGGAGCGCGAACGGAGGGAAAACCAGGGGACGTTTGAGGAAAGAATGAAGGCCATGGAGCTGGATCAGATCCCGAAGGAGAAGAGGATTTTGGTCAAGCTGGAGGAAGGGGGGGCGATCACGGCTGTTGAGACGCCTACGGAGACTGGGGAGATGGAGTTGGGAGGAGGGATGTTGGGAAGGGAGGAGGTAAAGGAGGAGCTGGACACGGCGAATATTGCGCATGCAGAACATACAGAGCAAAAATTGGAACCTATGAAGGAGGAAATGGAGACGAAAGAGGTTGAGCATGTCCAGACACAAACACGGAGAACAGACCGTGAAGAGGGGATGGATGTCGACAAAACACCACCTCCACCACAACAACACAGCGCGGCACCCAAGCCCAGAGAACCAGAGCAAGGAGACGACATTGAAATGACGGAACACTCTAGCGCAGAAACCACCGAGCAAACCAGCAGCCACGGCGACAATGATGGCAGCAGCGCCGTCACAGTCGAAACCTTCGTCGACGCTCCCCATATCCAGTCTACACCAGCAGCAGAACAACAACGCCAGCAACAGCATACTCACCCCGCCTCCTCGATTGTAGAGCCTCTATCCATTCCCCTCTCACAGACGGACGACAGCATGGACGTCGACGATGACATCCCCCCTGGATCAGCGCCAGCGCCGCTAAACCAATCAACCTCAAACTTCTCCTCGGAAGAAGCACCTTCGTCTCGTTTCTCGCCCCTCCTCCCTGCCCCTCCTCCGACGAGGGAGCCAACGTCCTTGGAGGGTATGATGGGGCGACCATCCGACACCCCTGCCGAGGCGACAATAACCATACCCCTCGCCACCATGACCCCAGAAACAGGAACGGCAGGGAGCGGGGACATTCCCCTCAAGACGACGAAGCCATCGGCGATTCCCGCAGGAGACTCCCCCCGTGTCGGCGCCAGCGACAGCATGGACGTAGACGCGGACACGGGAGGGATGCCACAGCAGCAGCAAGGACGGCAATCGACCCAGACGCCAGCGAGCGAGATGGAAGAAGCTCTCTTGGAAGCGATGGCCTCGCCCATCCACGAGAGTTCCGAAGGAGGCTGGGGAAATGTGGCAAGGCGGACTCGGGCCGGGGGTGGGTGGAGAAGGAGAAGCATGCCCGATCTGATCTGACGGTGCCATGATTCGTGCGTGGTTTAATGCCTGCTTCCCCATCATCATAGGTTTTTTCTCCCTTTTTTTCCTTCTTGCTTTCTTTTTCTGAATCATGACATAAATGCTGGCTCCTGTTTGGATTTTACCTACCTAGATGATGGATGACGGAGAGAAATCATTGTTGGCCATAGTACATCTATCTATCTATCTATCTATCGGGTGAATTACGCGCGTGGGGAAGCTGAACATGGCGTTTGTGAGTGTTGTGTGTTTATGTACCAAGAATGATACCGCGACGATATCCATGATTTTACAACAACAAAACATTATTGGTCTGGTGGTGCATGTGTGCGCACTGCATCTTCAAGCGGCTTAATATTGTTTTACCATAAACATTTTCCTACTTCATTTCATTCGAAACACGAGCACTTTTTCTCTCCCCCTCCCTCTTAACTAATAACCAATAACCAATAACCATCAAAGACAAACAGACAAGAGCGATGGTATAGAAGAAACGTATCGAAGCGTCGAGCAACCAACAAGCAAAAGCAATGATAGCAAGCAGCAACAATCGCTCCTCCAAGGTATGACTCCGAGGCCAAATAATGTAAACAAATGAAACAAGAACAAGAAAAACCGAGACTAGTGGGCTTGGGGGGTATATGAAGAGGCTCCAGCCGACGGCGTAGGAGCCTCTGGGCGTAGCAAAAATGGCGACTAGCTGTAGCTCATAGCTCAAACTCAAAGTGCTCGTATGCCCGAGAGCGCTTTGCTTCTTCCCTTCCCTTTCCTCTCCTCCCTTCCGAACATGGAAGAGGGTATACGACACTAACAGTGCCAAGTGTGACGCACTGTCTGGTGACCGCCGCCTACTCAATAATAGCGCGAGTCCTCATCCACTCTGCGAGCCGGCCGGCCCAGTCCTCTCCACCTGTATCGTCAACGACATGCAAAACCTCGACGCCCCAACGCCTGGCCCCAGGGGGCTGCTGCGGAGTCCTCGCTGCGGTGGCAATCATCCACCTCTTCATCCTGTGCTTTCCAAAATGTTCCAGGAACTGCCTGTGGCCCATTCGGTGGCGCTGCATTTCGCTCCTCCTCCTCTAGACGATGATGTGCTGTTTTTCTCTTTGTCAGCACAACGGGTCGTGTCTTGTCTCGGATCGTCTTGTCGGGATATGCATGTGTGGTTGGTGGTGGGTGGGTGGGTGATTGTGATTTCGGGAGGAAACTATACCTCAATCAGCTTCTCCGTCAACAAAAAGCACTGCTTGTCCGGCTCGTAGCTTTGATTAAAGGAGCACGAGCGCCACAGCCCGCTGAAGCCCATGTCGTCTAGCATGTCGTGGAGCTTCTCGGTTCCGGAGTCGAGCGCATGCTGGTATTTGGCGCTCGACGTGAGCGTCTGGAGCAACGCGTGGGCCGACTCTAAAGTGCTGCTGTTCTGGCAGTGCAAAAGAATATCATCCAATATGCCCATGATGGGCGAGCATCTTTTGCAGCGTTAGTCGAACAGTCCACGAGACCAGACGGGAAGGTTCAGCTTACAGGTACACCATGACATCTGGCCGTGACACGGCAAGCTCGTTCAGCCACTGCAAAGCACGGTTTTGAACCGCGTCTTCGAGGTACTGGAAATCAATCAAGCCAATAGCCTCATTGAGCAAGAGATCCTTGTCCCCCATGGTAGCCACATCGCGCATGCTCCAGATGTTGTGAAGACTGAAACTGCCGGGATTGATACCTGCCACCCACAGGCTTTCTTTCAGCTCTTCGTGGGTAACCGCCCGGGACAAGATCAGCGACATGTACGGAGAGCCAGCCACGGCTGAGGCCATGCTACTGGCCCTGCTAGACACCCCTTTCGTCGGGCTGTACGAGCCTGACGTGGTCATTTCCAAGAAGGCAGACAGAACGCGAAGGGCAGTAGCCTTGGTGACAGTGTCGGTTAGTCCCCGGACAAGCGTGGCACAGACGGCGTGGTGGAAATTTTGGGGATTGAAGACGATGCCGTAGGCGTTGTCGAGCGGTATGGCAGCTTCCTCGAGAGCGGAACGGCCCTGAAGTAGACACGGAACCATCTTTTCTCCTCTCATGTCGGTGCTTGTACCAATGTTGGTCAGGACGCTCTCCAGGAAAGCTGCGGCGCAGTTGAACAAGCTTGCAGGCACAAGCCGGAGGAGAGACATTGCAAGCCAAAACAGCTGCAGTCCGTATCGGCTCGCGCTCTGAAGCTTGGCCATCATCTTGCTAAGAGATGTGACGATGGAGACGAGCATGTCCGAGTTGCTATCCTCGCCGAACCTGCCAACGCTATTTCGCAGCGCAACGAGAACCTGGTACAGTAAGTCGTCGTCCACCTCCTCACGGGCAAGACACCCCATGACGGTAAAGGCTCGCGGCTGGATGGATGGGTTATTTTGGAATGCCGTCGAAGCAACAAGCGACATCCAGCGAGCGCGCCAGGCATTCGCCATGTCGACCGACGTGGCTGCGACGGAGCAAACTTCAAACATGAGCGTTGCAAGGTTTTCTGTCGAGCTGAGACTGGGACCGCTCTCCTGGGTTGTTGACATTGACGCTCCGTCGCGAATGAACACGGTCGGAGTCGAGAAGATGTCGCTTCGTGACTCCGAGAGGCTCTCCAGAGTTCCACGAAGCTTGTTGAGTCTGGCTTCGTCGAGAGAGAAGGAAGTACAGGCCGAATGTATAGAGTTGATGAGCAGCCGATGGACCAAGAGCCTGACATCGCTCGATCCCGTGTTTGCCAGCATTGTGACTACGTGGAAGATTTCGGGCAGGTAGAGTTGAGCTTGGACGCCATTGTCGAAAGAGAGGGAGACGGCGAAATGAAGAAGCACGCATATCTCGGGCCAGACAGCGTTGTCGGGAAGGTACTTTGTAGGCCTCAGACTCGACCGGTTCAGTGCCTTTTTGAGCCTCGAGACGATCTTGCCCCTGAGCGTGATGGTTCCAATGGCCGCAACGACAGAGGTCAGGTTTTCTAGCCGTTCGTCTTGCAGATTCAGAGGCTGGGCGATCTTCAAGACTTCGTCCAGGAAGATCTCGAGCAACACTTCATCCTGGTAGATGGCGGGCCACACTATCTGCTCCATCGTGAAGCTTAGGGAAGGATCGGTTATCGCCACCGTGATGAGCTTGCGGAAGATGATGGCAATCTTCTCGCGGCCCTTTTCGCCCTCCGTTTCGGATGGGAGCAGAGCAGTCCGCAGGCCTGGGAGCCACGGGGCCATGTATGCGAGGGACAATGGCTTTTGGTAGTCGGAGAAGCTCTCCCACCCGACAAAAAACTCGTTGAGGAAGTCTGAAGTGAGCTGCGGCTCGGCGACGGCAAGTTGCTTGCTGATGCCAATTATAAACCTGGAAGGATCCAATGGAACAGATACGTCGTTGGTGCACATCAGCTTGGAAGCCGCAGAAAAGTTGAAGGTGCGACAGAGCGAGCCTAGTAGGTTGTACGAGCTTAGTCGCAGCACCGGGTCAGGACTGGCCAAGTTGGTCAAGGCAAGGTTGAGAAGCGTTCCGGGAACATCCTGAGGCCGGATCAAACGCTCGTACGGCTTCAGTGCGCGAGTCTCCTTGCACTTCTGCTTCGCTCCACGCACCGCTTGCAACACGTCCAGCTTCTTTGGGCTCGTGAAGTACATGACAATCTTTCCGTTGTCGGTGCGAAGGCCGAAGGCCGAGTCATCCTCGGTTTGGATGGAAGTTGGCGCTTCGTCAACCTCGCCGAGTCTGAAAATGTCGTTCACTGTTGTGCTCAGACGATACTGCTGGTGGACTTCCTGCTTCTTGGCGGTCGTTATTTGCACGAACTGGCTGCCAACCTTGATGATGACATCAATCTTTCCCTTCGTCTTTGACAGGCGAGTGATTGGCTGGAACACGTATCGAGTGTCCGTCACGACGCTGATGGTCTCCTTGGGCAAGTGCAGTTGGCTCAGGTGGAAGTGTGCCTGGAGGTCCTGGAGAGACCCAATGAGGTGGTAGTCGACATTCCGGGGGTGGAAAACGCTCTTGTCGTTCTTTGTGGAGATCTTCAACATGCGACGGAAGCACTTGCGGAAAGCGCTATTCATGTTGTAAACATAGATCTTAGAAAGCTGTCTGGATATCTCGGTCGGCGTGAGGAGCTCTAGCTTCTTGAAGAGCTCGTCCTGGGGCTCGTTCTGGCCGTTGTAGCATGTTGCATCAATCAGCAGGCCGAATCTCTTGTGCCACAGCCGACTCGCGATCCTGAGGTAGCAGTAGATTAGCGTCTCGTACTCGATAGACTCCGAGTCGATGTTTCTCAGGATGATGCAGATGATGGACAGGCCGTCCTTGCTCTCGCCGCCGTCATACACAGCCCGGGCCGTGCCGAACGATTCGGCACTCCGGGAAGCATGCTTGAGCATGAAGTTTTGGAATCTCGAGTAGGAAGGTGGCGTGTTGATGGAGACTTGAGGCCTGTTCCACGTGATGGCCAGAGGTGGAGGCCCCAGGTTGGTGATGAGGGTGCGAAGGGGTTCCAGCACCGGTGATCTTCCCCGGGGCGCTTCTCCCGGCGAGCGGACAAAGTCACGTCTTTCTTGGGACACGAGCCGCTGCCGCACCTGGTCCCAGTGATCGTACAAAAACCTGTGGAGGGCGACGCAGGAGCCAAAGTCAAAACTCTCCGTGGGGATTTGAGGCGGGTCTGTCGAGTTTGGCAGCACCGAGATTTCTCTCAGGAACGCGGTGATGCGATAGATGTGCTGGGCCAAGAATTCGTTGAGCGGGAACATGTATGGCTCCTTGGCTCCGAAGAGGACATTGTTGGCCAGGTTTTGGACGATCTTGGCGATGAGGAGGAGTCCTCGCCGCATCTCCTTGGACGGTGGGTTTGCCACCAATCCCTCCACGTCGGGAGCCACGATGGCAGGGCAGAAGAAGCGAAGAAATATGAAAGCCCCCACTGCCGTGTACTTGGCCTCCGGAAATCTGT
Source organism: Zalerion maritima (assembly GCA_022664585.2). Classification (NCBI taxonomy): domain Eukaryota; kingdom Fungi; phylum Ascomycota; class Sordariomycetes; order Lulworthiales; family Lulworthiaceae; genus Zalerion; species Zalerion maritima. Next base: position 76,819 of record JAKWBI020000004.1, read on the forward strand.
CAACGACCGCCTCGGAGATGATGCTGCAGATTTTCCGGAACGAAGTGGGAATAGTAGCGCTGGACGCACATATGTCGTCGATGAACACCTTGGCTACTATGCATAGCTGGAGCGTGTTCTTCTGGAGCTCCTCCTTTGTACCTACTCGCTCGGGGTCCATCTCGAGGTCGAGGTCGTTCGAAGTGATCATCAATCTTTCAATCACCTTTTGGAGCGTTTGCTTCAGGTAGCCTTGTCCCTTCCACTTGCCGTATACAGAGAGCATCTTGGTGGCCACGCAGGTCCTCCGGTAGAGTTCCGACTCGTTTTCCGTCTCTTCAACCTCCTGCTTCACCAATTCCTCCACCAGCTCAAAGGTCCTCCCCCTTGTTTCATATATGCTCAACAGAGACATGGTCAGCTCGTCCACCTCCTGTGATGGACAGACTGCACTCATGGCTGCCGCCAAAGTAGTGTCGTGCGTCAGAAGCTCGAGAAGTTCGTCGTACTTTTCGGTGACCGCCGCGTCAGAGAGATTGCTAAACTCGGCGCCCTGGACCAGGATGTTGTGCAACACCTTCACAAATGCAGTTCGAATCTCTACATTCTCATGATATCCAATGTTGAGAGAGTGTTTGAGACCAACATCGATGTTGGCACTCAGCAGGTTTGAGAGGATTGCGATGGCGAGCTCGCTGGTGGATGCCGTATCATCTCTCATGGACGAAGACCCAAAGTCGGTCCGGTTTGGTTCAGGCGGCTCGTGGTTGAGAAGCGAGAGGAACCTGTTAAAATAAGAGTGGAACATTTGGCTTTTGAGCTCGTTCGTGCTTGCATCATTCTGTCCGTCGCCCGGCTGCAGCGGAAGGCGATATGTAAGATCAGCTAGCGATCGCAGGCACGCCTTGTCCAGGTCCTTTTGAACCCTCGAAAGCTCGTCTTGTCTTCCGTTTGACAACATGTCCACCCGTGGGGACCGGGGTCGGGCAATCCAGTTGTAGATGTGCTCGAGCAGTTGGTTTCGTATCCGGACGTCGTCCCTGAGATTCAAGTGTTCTTTTCGTTTGGTTACCGCCTCGCACAGCTGGCACACCTTGATCTTGACCCTGAGGCTATTGGAGCTGTCTAGGACACCGTCGAGGAACTTCGCGAAGTTGAGCGTAAGCTGGCCCAGGTGGATCGAAGACGCCGCGCCTAGATCGGCCGGGGTAACCAGCCGCTCGACAAGTGCCCTCAAGAGGGACGCGGCTTGCTCGGCGAAGATGATTTCGCTGTCTTGACCTCGGCCAGATGTCTCGAGGGAGCCCGAGAAGAGCACGTCAAGCTCCATCTCTATCGCCTTGAACAGAGGTTGGAAGAGGGTTGACGACACCTCCACCGAAAGCACCTGTCGCATCGCCTCGCGCACCTTCACATTGCTGCACGCCAACAACTGTATGCTGACCTTGAGGAAACGAACCAGCAATGCCTCTTCGTACGTGTCGGAGAAGACCTTGTCGATCCACCGCAGTCCACTAATGGTGGGTTCTTCCAGCGTGGATGCTTGATCCGCAGTGCACACTCCGCCCAGGGACGCAAGAAATCCGGAAAAGTTTCTCCATTCTGCCAATGTCACCTCTTGGACTTGCTCCATGGGCAGGGATGACACCTCCTTGGAGAGGTGAAGCCACCGGTCGAATGCCACTTCCCACGCATCCAAAATCCCCATAGATGGGTACTGCATCTTTCTTAACAACGTCCTTATCCTGGTCTGAAAGGCAACAAGACCCGTGAAACGGAACGAGCGAGATGCTATCTCGCGGAACACATCCCCGTTGCGAATGAGCGTGGACGAAGACTTCGGACCCTCGGATGCAGTGTCTATTTTCCGGCATTCTTCCAGGAAGAGATGTATGCAGGCCGTGACGAGCTGGCATGTTTCTACATCGGCAGCACATAGAGAAACCAAGAAGAGCGTTTCCAGCTTGGTCGATGTCGCTGTCCGTTCGGGAATTTCATCCGGAAGTTGGGAAAGTTCCTATGACATGAATTAGCAACCGGATCTGTGGGACGTAAATACTTTCGGCTCAGTCGTTAGCACTGCAAAACTCACATGAATACAGTCAAGCAATAGTAAGCGGGTCTCTAAATAAGAATGAATAGACTTGAGCCCGGCGTCGCGACCCTGCGTCGCGATGTTATCGCACATAGTCATCAGCACCATGGAGCTGGGCACACCACCAAGTTAGCGTATATTGGCCACAGGGTACAGGATAGACTGCCTTTTGTCATACCTCCGTCTCCAAAAATTGTGTTTAAAGGCCTTGAGATCCAGGCATTTCGACTCGCGAAGCTTGAGCAGCAGATCCTCGTTGGCTAGGAGTTCCCTTGCTACATTCGCAGCTCTTCGTCGGACATTATCATTTGCCGTGATCATGCACGACATGAACGACTCAAAATTGGCTTCATAGAACATTTCACTCTCAAGGGGATCTTCGGGCGGGCCTTCAAAGAGTGTCATAGGATGGGCGTCAAGGAAGTCGAGAATACTGCAGATGATGCAATATGGAGACGCCTTCTTTTCCATCATTCTCTGGGTGTCTGCGCTGCCAGAGTAGAGGTCCTTGGAAAGAGTCGTCATGGTCTATAAGTGGCTGTCAGCATACATGCCCCCTATCAAGCACCAGAGCCTGCTGCGAATTGTGATGGTTACCTTCAGCTGGGTTTGTATATAGCTAGAGACGGCCGTGTAAAGTCGTTGGTAGTCGTCAGCGTCTGGTAACCGCGCAAAGTAGGAACACCCCTGCACGATGGCAAACTTGAATGTCTGAGGGGCGTTGGAAGCGAGACATGTTGCTGTCAAATTTTCGACGGAGCTGTCAAAGCTCAGATGTGTCAAGCTGACAAAGGCAGCCGTCATGAGGTCCTGATCGAACATGGTAGCCTCGACGCTTGGTGGGTATCTCCTAAATACAGCGTCGCGCACCTCGTCCTGGACATCCATGGCGTAGCTAATCATTGCCGACTCACTCTCGACATGGAAATGTCGAGCAGCTCGTAGGATGCTAACCAGGCAATAGGCGGCGCTTTCATTCCTATTTTTCAATCCTTTCCTCAGACCATCCAGAAATGATACCTTCTTCTGCAAGCTTGCGCTCTTAGCGTCTCGCAGGTTGCTTGCCACCTCAAAGACGTCCGGTATTAGGAACAGCAGAGTAGTCTGTAACGGAAATAGGACTGCACGCCGCCTACCATTATCAATGACGGTCTGTGTCATATCAAACAGGGTGTCTGCACTCGGATCGAGTCGTTTCCTCGACAAGTGCAATCGAACAAATTCGTCTGGGTTTCGTTCAAGCCACCTCGAGATGACGAGGGGGGTCACAATGGCGACGGTGTTCTGGAAGCCTCTCCTAAAGTGCAGAAAGCTACTGCAAAGCTCCTGAATTAGATGTGCCAGCTTCTGTCCATCAACCCAAAAGAAGCACGCCAGCCTCAACATAATTAGTGCCGCTCGCTCGTCATCTCCTGGCGGCAATGTCACCAAAGCACCCCCTTGGGCCTGGGCTGTGCTTCGCACGGCATATATGATGTTTCTGAAATACTCGAATGCAGTGCTCCAGGTCGAAGCAGTGACGAACTGCGTGATAGACTTGATACTGGCGTCGAGCTCTGTCCTGTACATCTCCAGCAGCTCATCGGCGTCCAAGGCCATGTTGGGGTCCCGGTTTAACCTGGCCTCGTGTGCCTCGGTAATTGCTCCTTTCCTTGGGTCTGCATCCCCTAATATCGTCCTGTTAGGGAGTACGTATCCATCTGGTATCGGTTCGACGATGGTCTTGAGAATTTCAAATATCCTCAATACCATGTCGTGGTCGAGGGGTAGCGGCACGGCGCGGGTAGCACGAACATCAGACGTCCAACTATCATCCTCTAAATCGACATCCTCATCTTTCAAACCCGTAGCCCGCCTGCGAACAGCATCCCAGTTTGCGTTGCAACATTCGGAGAGAAGGAATAGTACGTGTAGTTCGGAAAGGAGTATATGGGGAGGCTGGCTGCTGGCCTGCTTATAGTTGCGGCCGAGGTCTTCGAGGAGGGAGAGGAGGCAGCCGAGCACGAGTGTGACCGAGGTGGCGCTGATCTTGACCAGCGTCGAGCGGGTGATGGCTACTATGTCATCGTTGCCGAGGTCCAAGAGATTACCGGTTCGATGGGGAAGCTGGGCAACAGGGTAAAATGTCAGCCACGAGTCAGAGAAGTCGGAAGCCAAGAATGATAGAGCTCCCACTACTGTGGGGAGGAGGTGGAAGGGGGTTATGAAAGTACCCTTGTGGTCAGTCGTTCGACCAAGCAGCCCACAAGGCTAGAGTCGGTGCTCATGGTGGTGGTATTCTTGAGGGGACGCTCGACGAGAGCTTCGCATGGTGACTTGCGAAGGTCCAAAACTGGGCGAGGTTCGAAACCTCAGAATTGGTCGAGCTTTGGTCAGCTCGGGAGCGTGCGAAAACGGGCTCAGACCACAACGGGAACAGAGGAGAAAGAAGACGTTCGGGGAGAGTGATGCGTGAAGGCGACCCGGTAGCGTGAGGCTTTCTTCTATCGTGAACTTTCTGTGCCTTCTAGATCCCTGTCCACGTCTCTATCAGCTTGTTGGTACTTCGTCGTTCCTTTGGAGTTGGGGGAACACGGCATAGGACAAACACAGACGCACCGGCAGGTGACGGCGGAGGGGAGCTGCTCTGTGGTAGTAACAATTGCTGGCTCCCGAGGGCGCTTTTTCTCGATCTAACTAGAGGATAGAAGTGACAGCAAGGGCTTGGCAGTTGCTTCTGCTTGTTACAGTCAAGACACCAATTGTCACTTCGGGCCACGGTATCATCAAGCTGACAGGCCTGCTTGTCGTAGGATGTGGGCAATTGAAAACTGGGACGTCGCAGGGAAAGCATCGACAATTCGACCGGACGGGGGCCAGGTAGGCGATCTGAAGAACAGCGTAGCCCTCTCTCAATCTCTCTGTGGTTTGTGCGGGCGTGGTGGTGGTGGTGGTGCGTGCGTGCGTGCTTGTGTGGGAAAATGTTGAGGTGCTGGCGGGGTAAGTCTTGGAGACACTGGACAAGACGCACACTATCGCTAGCTTGCATCGAGCGAAGCCTGTAGGTTCGCGTAATGGCTGAATCGGAAACCCCTGGCATCAAACACACCTGCCTCTCTCGTTCTTTTCTTCTTGTTTCTTCAACCACACACTCCTCTCCCAAGCCGCACCTGCCCAGACTAGATGTACTTTTTCTGTCGGCCATTAAAAAAAAGAAAAGAAAAAAGTACATACTTGACCGCCAAGCATAGAACAATAGGCAGGTACAAGTGATCAAGAATAGCCCGTGGTACCTACACTCCCAAGGCTTGAAGGCAATGACGGTTCGTCATGGCCTAAAGTCTCCCAGAATCCTCCCCTCCTTGGGTTACGCTAAAACTCCTGGGGTCGACGTCGTGAGCCACGGACGAAGGTAACAAATACATGTTTTCACCACTGGATGAATATCACTCTAGCCCCAAACTTACAAGAAGCCATGTTGGTTTTCTTCACAGACCCGGGGATACTGTGGAATGCACATACACACAATCAATCTTTGCATTCACACTGGAATTTCCAGTGTGAAATATATCAGCTTCTGCCGTTGCAATCTAGATCAGCCTATGTACAGGAACTCCATTGCTATCAAACAATATAGAGACCCGTATTAAGCTACAGTAGTGTTCCCGCCGTTAGTACCTATCCATGAGCGGGGACATCACAACGTGGGCCTCATCCAACATCTCCCCGCAAACCAGCTTGTCCAATTTGGCGGCTCAAACATTCCAAGGACCTTACACAAGCCAGACACCCTCATCCCTACATTTGAGATCGGCATTCCTTCATGCCACTCACTCCACGTCGTATGCACACAATTCTGATTGGGAATGTAGTCGACAATGATGCACCGCCAATCCCTGCATCATGCTTCAGAGAATGTCTCGGGAGAAAAACTAAGGGGTGCCACACCTACACCCACAACACAGCCCGCAAGAAGCCAAGCCTGTCATCATGCCCCAGTGAGGAAGTGGTCAAACTGTGTGGACGCAAGTGTTGCGTGCAGCACCTTAAAATCAATCATTATGTATGATTTCGCCTAATGCCTTGTCGTGTTAGAAATACATATGGGGAATATAGTGAAAACTTCGCTGCACCCTCACGGGCAACCTATCTATACCCTCGGTTGTCTCTGTAGCCTCTTCCGCCGCCTCCGCTGCCTCCACCACCTCTGTAGCCTCTCTGGCCACTTCCATAGCTACCTTGGTATCCGTTGCCATGCCCGCCACCCTGACCTCCATAATTGCCGTAGCCACCACCCTGTCCACCAAATCCACCTCGAGTAGGGGGCACTGCATAATGTATAGGTGGGGGAGGTGGAGGACCAGCACCAAATCCAGGTTGACCAGGGGGAGGGGGGCCTGCAACGTTGGATGGCAGTGGGGGATATTGGTTGTTGTATCCGCCGTCGCTATACCTATTGTCACGGTTATATCCTCCACCGTTGTAGCTGTTGTTGTAGCCACCACTGTTGCGGTTGTTATTGTTGTTGTACCCGCCATTGTTGCGCCCTCCATTACCACCGTAGCCGCCATAACCTCCTCCTCGCCCGCGGCTACCGCTACGGTTATCTGGGCCAAAGTTTCGGCGTCCCAACGGCACGCCGCGGTAGCTTAGTGAACCTTTCGACATCTTCTCTCGTAGTTGCATCTTGTCGGCCTCTGTCAGAACCGGTTTAGGGGGGTTCGCACCACGAAGCATCATAGACTTGTGGGTGTGACTAGCAGTCTCTGGCATTTCGAACCAGACGGAGAGAGACGTCTCGTCCACATCGACCATCTTACCGCTATCAAAAGGATATCTAGCAGTCGTGAGAGGTATATAGTCATCTGGTTTGATGATAGTTCCAGTAAGGCCACCACTACGGCGTGGGTTCAGCTCGTACCTGGAGTCTGTTGATTTCGTGAAGAGGCTCTGGGCAACATCATCGTACAAAGTAGGGTGTCGTTCCGAGAATATGAGGGCCTCATGGCCAACGCTGTTCCTCGCCGTCTCGGCCTCGCTGAGAAGGGCATACTTCCCGGTCACGGCCTCCAAAAGACGCGGCATCTCAATGAAAGGAAGCAGGATGACACCCTGCCAAGCAAACTTCTTGCCGTTCAGATCAAGTTCAAAGTCTTCGGGATAGAAGTCAATAATGTCGCTTTCAGGGTTGGTCATCAAGTCGTGGAACACCTCCGGAATGGCATGGCGCGAAGCAGCAGGAAGGACACTCATCAACTGTTCGAAGGGGCGGGAGATCCTGCCCTTCTCGAACTTGATTTCCATCTTGCTGATGTCGACAAAGTCCTGGGCAAAAGGAGCATAGTGATACGGGTAGAACCATTCCCAAGACGGACAGCCTTGGAAGTAGTACTTGAGCACCCAGGCAAGACCTTCGACATAAGCCCTGCCTACCTTGTGCCGAAACTCAATGTCGTTGCGGTCGGCCTTGAACTTTTGCTCATAGTAGCGGTCGGCATAACCGTCCTCCCACAAGCGGACGGTGTCAACAGGCCCATCGGCAGCAGAGTTTGGAGTGCCCGGGTCACTGGCTCCGGGTGTTTTCGCCTCGTCGTTCTCCATTACAGATGCCTTGCGCTTGCCGAGGGATGATCCGTGAGAATCTTTTGATTGTTCCGAGTTGGCGTCTGCGTCCTCTGGCGCTTTGTTCTTGCCCATCTTGCTCTGGATTTGACTGCGCAAGACGCTTGCCGCGCTTCGATTTGCTTCGTTTGTGCGATTTACAATCATATCAGGTGTCATGACAGGAGGAGGTGGCTGGGGCAAGTTCGGTCCACCGATCTGGTTCCTTCCACTGGGATTATGGTTGCGGCCATTCGCGGCCTCTTGTTCTGTTCTTCTTCTCTTGTTGTTGTTTTCACGACGCACTTCGTTGTCCCGTCTTCGCTTGAAGATGGCGTCCTCTTGTTTCCCAAGGCCTTCTAAAATAATCTGCGCCCTTTCAAGATTTACGTCTCCGTCCTTGGTCATATAGCCGCCCATGGTGGGGAGGTTGTCTTTCCAGATCTTGCTGAGAGCCTCAATGCCCTGCTCCCTAATTTCAAGAGCTGGCAAGTGGGGTAAGAAATCATTCCCAACAAAGAAACAGAGAAACACCCAGTCATCGATTGCTCTCTCAAGATCCCAAATACCGGGGGGCAGGTTTGGAACTTTCAGCTCAGTCTCTAGGTACTCTCGAAGGACGTTGACATGTAGCCAAATAAAAGGCTTGGGATCCTGTTTCCTCTTCTTTTCACCATCTTGTTCTTTTGCTTCACCTCGACAGTTCTGGGCGTCGTGGCCCTCCTGACCACAGATCTTGCAGGTCCTAGTCTTACCTTGCTGCGCGAAGACGTCCTCTCTCAGTACTCGGAAATGTGGTTCGTGGGTTGCAAGTCCAAGCATAATCAAGTCAGCATCCAGACCATAAATGACGTGCCGAGTGTTGGGGTTGTGGTCGGGAGACGATCGCTGGGATCGAACAAATTCCATGATCTTGTGTTCTCCTTCGCCAGGAACTGATGCATCCGAGATGATGACCTTGAGTGAAGTCCAGGCCGGATCGGTGTTGAACTTGTAGGCGCACCAGTATCGCAGGCTCGTCGCCAGAGTATCCATGAACGGAGTACCTGGTGTGATGGAGTTTGAGTCGAATGCCTTCTTCACTGCTTCTTCAGCGGAGCCGGGGGGCAGTTGGCCACCGTTTTGCTGAGCCAACATCTTTAAAAGCTCTTGCTTGTCAGCTTCTTTCTCCTGTGCCTCCTGGGCAGCGCGAAATCGCCTTGATCGTTGCTGGTTCATTTTGGCCCTAGGAGCGACACCGTCTACAAAAAGCGCATGCGGTTAGCTTGGAAGCGGAGAGTTCGCCGTCAAGGTAGGGTACAGCGGGAGAAATTTTAACTTACCAACTGCGATCATAAGAAGCTTCCTGGGACGAGCCATGTTCACGACACGGTCAGTGTAGCGGAAAACCTCAAGCATCATCTCCTCCTCATTTGTCGGGGCGGGTCGGTCCTCGGGATGAGTACACGGATGGACAATACCGTTCATATCGAGGTATAAGTTGTCAAACTCTTCACCATTTGGATTAGGCAGAGTGCAGTCAACAGGTATAACAGTTCCATCATCCATTGTGATGTCGGTGTCCTCGACCACAGGGGAGACTATCCGAGGGTATCTGGTGGAAAGCCATCGGAAGGCGGCGGGAATACCCATCTTGATGGTTGCGCGCGACGGGTAGGCTCAGGTTGTTGTGGTGATTGTTATTTACGGGCAACCTTTGGTAGGTGGTCTTAGATTGCGAAGGGAGCGAAAGACAGACAGGAAAAGAAGCCGGCTGGCCGGAAATAAAAGCACGACTAGGGAGAAAGATTGGTAAAGGGATGATGGTGACTTGTGGGAATTTCATTCGCCCTGGGGTTTACGAACAGGAAAAAAAAGTAACGAAAAAAATATCCAATAATTGGAAGTTTTTGAGGTTGAAAGAAAGCAGCCGCCCTGGCACAAGATTGAGGCTGGCTGCAGGTGTCCCGCAAGCGGAAGGTATATCACGTGATTGTGACTATTATTACCTTTCCAACTTTCACACACCGTCGGTGTGCAAATAGCAGAGTCACAGTACAAATAGGCCAGGAACGCCATCGATACACGGTAGCAAGTTTTCGGCCATTGCGGGGACGGACATGTGTCCCTAGTAGCACTGACCAAGCTGTAACAAGGGTACCTCCGAGATCTCAAAGAGAGCTTCAAAGCTACCATGTCCCGTCTATAAAGACCATTTACTCATCTTAAACAATTAATTCACTGTCTCAAGCAAGGGTGGCCAAAGTATGCGATACTCGATATAACACCACCCAATGGCCCATAACACCATCTCGACACACCCACACCCACCGCCGCCGCCGCCGCCGCCGCAGACGACGCCGTCACCATGTTCTCGATCGCCTCAGCCCCCGCGAAGCAGTCCGTGAGCGAGACCATAACCGTCCTCAGCGGCCGTCTCAGCTCCGCAACCCTCCTCGAGGACCGCCGCGCCGCGATCCTCGGCCTGCGCAGCTTCACGAAGGAGTACCCCGCCTCTGTCGCCTCGGGCGCTCTCCGCAGCCTCATCGGCTGCCTGAGCAAGGATGGCGAGGATGTCGACACCGTGAAGGTAGTCCTCGAGACCCTGCTGATGCTCTTCAATCCCAACGAGGACAGCCCCGAGGCCTCAGAGGAGATCGCGCTGTGGCTGGCCGACGAGTTCACGATGCGCCAGGAGAACATCACCCTACTTCTAGACTTCCTCGAGGCCCCCGACTTCTACTCGCGCCTGTACTCCCTGCAGCTGCTGCAGGCCATACTGTCCGCACGAACCGAGCGGACCGAAGAGTGCATCTTCACCGCGCCGCTGGGAATATCGAGATTGGTCGCAGTTCTCGATGACACGAGAGAGGCAGTGCGAAACGAGGCCATCACGCTTCTCACTTTTCTCACGCCCACCTCGAACGATATACAAAAGCTGGTGGCTTTCGAAAATGCCTTTGACCGGCTGTTCAACATAATAGTCGCCGATGGCGGCATCTCGGAAGGCTCGAGGACGGTCGAGGACTGCCTGATCCTCCTCGCCAACCTGCTGAGGCTCAACTCGACCAACCAGTCGCTATTTCGGGAAAGCCAGTTCATACCCAAGATATCTGCCTTGCTCAAAAAGACATACCAACCCGACGATGAGGAGCCCCTGGCAAATTGGGCGCAGGAACAGCGTAGCAGGAATATATATGCCCTTCTAGCCGTGATGCGGCTATTCTTGGCCACTGGAGCCGTTGGCACCCCTCAGAACCAGTCCGCCTTTGCGAAGCACGGTATCCTATTTCATGCTCTCCAGGTAGCATTTGATAGGGAAATTGAGCTTCCCATTAAAGCAGAGGTAGGACTTCTCCCATTATCCATGCTCCCAAAAAATATTGCGAATGTTTGTGACATCAAATGTGTTGTTTATATGCTTAGTTACCTCAAATGACAGGCCCTCGTAACGTGTGCCGATATAATCAAGGGGAATCCCGAACTACAAGAAGGCTTTGCCCAACTACAAGTACCATCGCCGCTGGAAGTTGAGGTGCATGAGCAGACTGGAGAGCCGACGCGAATACCGTTGGTTTATGTCATTGACGGACTTCTCGATCTGACTCTGGCCGTTCAGTCGCTAGCAGCGTTCGACATAAGAAAAGCGGCATGCGAGTGCCTGAAGGCGTATTTCTTCAACCACTCCCAAGTGAGAAGTCATTTTCTGAGGAGAGCCATTGAAGGACACAACTCTGGCGCTGACGAAACGGCAAACGTTCTTACCACTCTGCTACGACCCGTCATGGAGACTTTCGCTAGCGATCCGTACAGACATTGGTTTGCATCATGTCTCATGCTTCACCTGCTGTACGAAAACCCCTCCTCGAAAGAGCTCGCCATGGGCGTGACGGAAGGCGACGAGGAGAGTGGCGAAGAAGTCGTCACCAGCATCCAGACCATCACCGCGCACCTCGTGTCCGGGCTCAACAGGGGCGACGACAGCCGAATACTCGTCGGCTACCTCATGCTTCTCATCTGCTGGCTTTTTGAGGATCTAGACGGCGTCAATGATTTCCTGTCCGAAGGAAGCAACATACAAGGTCTCATAACGGGGATGTTACAACATGCCGTGACTGCAGGCCCCATCGTTCAGGGCCTGTGCGCGGTGCTCCTAGCGGTGGTGTACGAGTTTTCCACCAAGGACTCTTCTATCCCCCGCAAAGATGTGCAGTCCATCCTCACGAAGCGCCTGGGGAGGGAGAAGTACATCGACAGGCTCAACTCGATTCGCTCGCATCCCCTAATGCGGGACTACGAGGTGCTTCCCCAGAGACTGGATGCCGGGGGCATGACGGAGGGAAAACTCCCCGACGTGTTCTTCGACGCGACGTTTGTGGACTTCTTCAAAGACAACTACAGCCGCTTGCTGAGGGCTATTGACAGGGATCCCGGGGAGGAGATTCCCGTTGTGACGAACGGGATACAGAAGGGCATATCCCGGGAGATGGTGGACGCGCTTCGCGCGCAGGACAGCGAGAAGGAAAGAGCGCTGCAGGAATCGAGGTTGCAGCTGGAGCACCTGAACCAGCAGTTGGGGCAGGAGCAGGCCGATCACAGGCGCACGAAGGAAGCCAGCGGGGTGGAGCTGGGAAGGATCAAACAGGTCAACGAGGCGTTGCAGCGGAACCACGAGCACGAGATGACGAAGGTCAAGGCGATTCAGGAGAGGAAGGAGGTGGACGCGAAGAGAGGCTTTGAGGAGCAGGTCAATAGGTTGAGAGCCGAGCAGAGGCATAAGGAGGAGGAGCACAGGAGGCAGCTAGATGCCATGAAGAGGAGCGCGGAGGTTGAGCTGGAAAGGCAAAGGAGCAGGACGGAGGCCACGGTGGCGGATCTGAAGGCGACTATTTCCAGGATGGAGGTTGACGTTATGAAGGCCAACAAGGCCAAGACGTTAGAGATTACCGCTGCGAAACAAGAAGCTGCGAGAATGGTCGCGGGAGAGGAGGCTAGGAGGAAGGAGGAGGAGGAGAAAATTAGGGTGCTGGAAAAGAAGTTCGGGGATGCGGAGGATATGATCGAGGGACTGGAAAAGGATCTCGAGAGCAAGGAGAGGCTGATTGAGTTTTTGGAAAAGGAGGCGGAGGGGGCGGAGGAGAAGATGGATAAGTTGCAGAGAGAGGCGGATGGGGCGAAGGCGGAATTGATCGAGATGATGGGGGAGCTGGAGGGGGAGAAGAAGAAGAAGGGTTTGCAGGACGGGGAGTTGAAGAAGAGCGCGGGCGAGACGTTGGAGAAAGAGGCGAGGAGTGCGAAGCAGGAGTTGAGTAAGGTATGCAATATCTGTCCTCCTTTTTCCTTTCCTGGCAATAACAAACATCCTATCGGATTTTTTTATATCCATGCTAATAACAACGATGTAATGAATAGGCACAAGACCGCATCAAGGAAGTGGAAGAGGAGAAACAGTCCACGCAGGGCGAGCTCGACGACCTGCTCATGGTGTTTGGCGACCTCGAAGACAAGGTGGAGAAGTATAAGAAGAAGCTCAAGGATCTCGGACATGCCATGTCGGATGACGAAGAGGGGGATGATGAGGATGAGGATAGCAGTAGCGATGGTGAAGTTGACTGACGGTGGTTGTCCTGAATTTGTACATATCCATTATCATTGTCATCATAGGTCGCATCGGTGTTTCCGGTCCGATAAAAGTGGTTTTGTCCTGTTCATAGTATACTACAACGGTAAAGGAAAGGAAATTAATGCATTCGTCCCCGGCATGAATAGATTGGGTTGTCTCCATGGTTTGAGAGAAATCCTTGTGGTTTGTATGTGTGAGATGGTAGGGAATCTAGTTCTCTAGTTAAAACTTTCCCTCTCCCTTTTACTCCGGGTGGGGGCTTATGTTAACCCTAGTTAATGTCTTGTCGTTTGCATCTTCTATGCCCTGTCCCCGCCTCCAGTCTAATATGCTCTATCGGGACCCAACTGTTGCATATCTTTATACCCCTATACACCTCTACAGTAAAATTCCGCCCTCACAACAGCTTTGCCCGTTAATGTTTACCTCATGGTGACCAACTCCTCAGAGGCAGTCGGATGGATAGCAACGCAACTATCAAAGTCCTTCTTGGTGGCACCCATCTTGATGGCCACGCCGAAGCCCTGGAGGATCTCATCTGCACCACACATGCACTATTAGCACGCTTCCACCGCAACACAACACCTCACTTCCCAATAATCATAGGGAAAGAAAAGAGGACTTACCAGAACCCATCCCAAAGATATGTAGTCCCACAACCTTCTCCTCCGGACCCGCGCAGACAAGCTTGTACTTCGTGGGCGCCTTGTCCTCGGACGTCATCATGGCATACCACATATTAACAAAGCTGGACTGGTAGATCTTGACGTTCTCCTTCCCGTACTTCTCCTCTGCCTCGGGCTGCGACATCCCGATGCTTCCGATCGTAGGGTGGGAGAACACGACGGAGGGAATATTCTCGTAGTCGAGCCTCGTGTCCTTGAACTTCTCCCCTCCAAACAAGCGATACGCCAGCTTCCTTCCCGCGGCAATAGCAACGGGTGTCAGCTCCGCCTTTCCTACTACGTCTCCCAGCGCGTAGATATCCCTTACATTCGTGTTCTGGAAATCGTCCGCTTTGATGTAATCGGTCCCGTCTATAAACTCCACCCCGACCTCCTCGAGCCCAATATCCCTCGTTAGGGCGGTGCGTCCAATGGCCCAGATGACATGATCAATGCCTTCCAAGACCTGCCCTTCCTTCTTTCCCTCCTCGGCAGTTCCCTCACTGAAATGCAGGGTAAACTTCCCAGTCTTCTCGTCCTTCGCTAACTTCTGCTGCTCGCTGAAGCGATGCACCTTAATCCCAATCCTCTCGTACTCCTTCGTCAAGCTCTCGCTAATCATAGGATCGAACCCCTTCCTCAGCGCATTATCGTAACGCAAAAACAGGTGCACGTCGACGCCAAAACTCTTAAACATGCCCGCGAACTCCACGGCAATGTACCCGGCGCCCACGATGGCAACCCTCTCGGGCAACTTCTCGATATCGAAGAAATCATCGGAGTTCATTGCGTATTCACTAGCTCCCTCGATGTCTGCAGGAGGTGGACTAGGCTTGCCTCCCACCGCAACCAGGATTTTCTTGGCGCGCACGAGCGCGGTGGTTCCATCGTCAAGGGAAACCTCCACCTCGCTGCGTGACTTTAGCTTTGCCCACCCGTGGAGGTACTCCACGCTGTCCTTGTTGAGGTTGCGCTCGTAAATGCCGTTCAGACGCTCGATGTACGCGTCGCGCTTCTTCTTGAAGGTGGGCCAGTCGAAGGGAGCGGTTTCTTGGAGGGAAAACCCATAGTCCCGCGCTTGGTGAATGGTTTCTGCTATGGTTGCCGCGTTGAAAGTCACTTTTTTCGGCACGCAGCTATTCGGATGCGGGAGTGTTGTGTCAGCAGAGGCGTTCCGAAGAGGTAACTGGTAGATAGTTGAAACGGCCGAGTGTACGTAAAACATACCCAACATTAACGCAAGTCCCACCCAGCCTCTGTGCCTCCACTATCATGGCCTTGACGCCAAACTGGGAGGCGGCCATCCTGGCGGCTCCGAGGCCGCCGCTGCCTCCCCCGATGACGAGGAAGTCGGTTTCCTTGGTGATGGGCGCCATTGCCGTCGGGGAAGACGAGAATTGGCGCGAGATCTCTGCTAACCGTGCGGATGCCGTTACGTAGGATCGAAGGGGTGTTGATTGTCTAAAGAGGAGGGTGGAAAGGGTCATGGATGCTGCGTTGCTTCCTGGTGTTGGGGGGCGTAGAGGGGCAGGTCAAGGGGGGGGGGGCTGCTTTGGTATTTGTAGTGGGGGCGTTTGGAGGTAGATCCTTCGGTGTTGGGAGTATGACGTAGTACTAAGTGGTACGGATATGCACGGTAAGCTACAGAGGTAGAGAGGTACTGTGGATTTCTTCGGCTCTCTATGTATGTATAGATAATGCAGTGGTTTAGATATCTACGTTGCGGGCAGTGAGGTTTCTTTCTCGGGGAGTTTATTAGCTTTGATTCGTACGATGGGCTGTAGGATTTGAAATCGCCAGTAGACTTAGGCCGCGGCACAGCAGGACTTTGTACTTGTTTGCAGGGCTGTGGTATCGCATTATTCATCAACAACGGCTCATGGATGGAAGAAGGGTGTTTGTCAACCTGTAAGTATGGGTACGGAATGAGGAAGAAGAAAATCTCTGGACATCTCGAGTGTTCCAAGCTAGCGGATAGGGCCGAGAACTGCTTCACTGCAGGACTTGCAGATATTGAACACCTTGCAGCTCTTCTTTTTTATTTCAGCCCTGGTTTGGAATACAGGGATGTCATTTCAGGTCGTATAATTATCAAGCATGTTTTCACTTGGTATTTGGCAGTATTTTTCACGATCCCAATCCCATCCAACGACTAGTTGGAAGCTCCCATAAATGCTTGTGAAGATTTGACGACGGAGGGGCAGGCGGGATATTGCGTCACCGGCCGAGCTTCTCGATTCCAAATCCAACCGATGGCGTGCGATCGCGATGTCAGTTGCCGAATGGGGAAATATTCTAGAATCTATCCCCAAACTACCGTTACTACTGTAGATCCGTCTTGTGGTAGGTAACACAGCTTCTAAACAACATTGATCACCAGTTTGGATGCAAAATCAATCGCGTGTAATTGAATGTATAGGACCGAGTTGAGACAGCAAAGCATCAATTGAGAGAGACCGGCTCGCCGATACATCCTGGTCTGCCAGTGCTGCAAACTGCTGTCACCGCCTCAGGGTTCCCGGCCGGCAGGATTTTTTTTTTTTCAATTCACCGAACTGGATATTGAATATCCTGTCAGCAACTTGAACCCGAAAAACACAGCCCCAAATATCATATTCGAGAAGCCAGCACGAGTTACAGGGCTGGTAATTTATAATCAGCATTCCACTGTGGTGCCAGATAGCAAGCTGTCAACCGGGAATAGCACCAACATGACGTGGGGGTCATCCTCAATATCACACGGGACTTGGACATTTACTAAATATTTGTAGATAATTTCATCGGCGTCTCTCATTGTTCCCGCTCACGAAGAACATTCAAACGGAGGAGCCTAGGCTGTGTCCTTCTAGTCCCGGGGTTTGGTGGGCGGGCTGGACGCCGTGGAGGAGCCGAGAAACGAGACCAAGTTGCACGGAGCGTGAATAACCCGCCAGCAAGCAGCAACATCACGTATCAACACCACCAAGAAGAACCATCGGGTCCGTCACCAAGATGAAATACCTCGCCCAGCTAGACTCTCTCACGGGAGTAAAAATGAAAGGGCTCTGCACCGCCCTCGGCCTCCCCTCCTCAGGCCGCAAGGACTTTCTCCACAACCAACTCTCCAGCACGCTCTCCCTCCCACCGGACCAGCAAACCCTTCCCCCTTCCCCTAGAATCCTAAGCATAGACATGGGTCTCCGGAACATGGCCTTCTCCCTCCTCACCCTTCCCAAAATTACCACCCGGAGCAAAACCCTGCCTCGGCGCATACATCTCCAAGCATGGAACCGACTCTCCCTGATCCCACCCAACGTCCTTCCCTCCTCGGAGGACCCATACAGTCCCCAAAACATGTCCCAAACAGCCTACAAACTAATAACCTCTCAATTCCTGCCTCTACGCCCGACGCACATCCTGATCGAGCGGCAGCGGTTCCGCACGCGGGGCCAGGCCGCCGTCCAGGAATGGACCGTCCGCGTCAACATGCTGGAATCCATGCTGCACGCCGTGCTGACCTCCCTCCGGCTCGAGGACCGCTGGCCCGGCGGCACCCTCGTCTCCGTGAACCCGAAAACAGTAGCTAGCTTCTACGCCTGCGAGGACGAGAAAGCAGTAAAAGGCGCCAAGCGGGCCCAAGAAATCAAGAAGATGAAAATCGCAACCGTGGCGACCTGGCTGAAGGACGGGACAAAAGGCCTCGTGCTGGACAGCGGCGAAGTCCTCGACATGGAAAGGAGATTCCTGGACAAATTCGACGGAAAGAGGCTGCCGAGGAGGAAGAAAAGTGATCCCGAGCCCACGGTGGAGGAGCTGAGAATGGCAGAAGAAAGACTGGAGAAGATTGACGACCTGGCGGATAGCTTGCTCCAGGGGGTGATTTGGCTGACGTGGCAGGAGAACAGGAGGATGGCGCTCGCGGACGGAGTGCATAAGTTGCTGGAGTCGGGGGTGATGAATAGCATGTTGATTGATCGGGAATGAGTCATTAATAGTCGAGAAATACAATGTAAGGTCTTTTGCAGTTCTAGTTTTGGGATATAGCTGGAGTAGCATACAAGATAGAAGTATGCATGATTCAGAGCAACCTCGCTCGGAAGACTACTAGATCTACCACACTATATTGTAACTTATCTGACGGGAAGGTTTTCTAATTAAAGAAGACAAAACCAAAAATCTTGCAACTACTAGATCTCGTCAGAACTCCATAGAGCACTACTACATCGGAATTTCCTGCTGAAGCCGAGGGATGCTGAAGGGATTCCCCCCCTCTCTCTTTTTTTCTCCCTGATTGTTTTTCTTTCCTTGCGAGGCACCTATATATATATATATATATATATATAGGTAATTCCTCGCAGGTTCCTGGAGAGACTACTCCCCGTGAGGACAGCAGCACAAATACGAAGAGAAATATGCTGCAGTATCTGGGAACTCTAGTCAGCCCTAGAGCTTACTCTCCGAGCCAGGCATTGGGCCGAGATTTGGGCTACTAAGTGTACACTGTTGTCCCAAGTGGTGGCCTGGTCAAGAGTGTGAAAGAGATATCATCGCACATGCTATTCTTCGATCAGTCCTCGAAAGAGCCGTCTTGTCATTTGTCCCGATAAACACGCACCTCCACTCGATGCGGCCGCCATTGTTTGTTACATCACTTCCGAAGAAATCCACATTGTGCATCATTGCTCCTAGTAGACAAGCAGCCACTTTGAGCACAGCAATCTGGCTCTATGCGGCATTAGGACGCCATGGAAATGCTAGGACATGCTTGCCTTTTTGGCCATTCCAAAGGAGGAGTAGATGTCGTGACAATCTTATTATTCCTTCTGAGTTTTGGTGATGCCCTGCCGGGTCCCTCAGGCTGCATCTGAGCTCTGACGACGACACGTTCGGCTCAGCTTGATCCGGACGGAACCTGCAGCCACGTACGGTAGATTGAGGCAAGGAGTCCTCTATAGTTGAGAAATAGTTTACAGACGAATGCGGCTACTGTGGAACAGAGAGCAAATACGGGGAAGTGAGTAGTGTCCAAGGGGTATGTAAGTAAAAGTCCGTTTGCGATTGATGGCCCATGCTGCGATAGATGTTAGAATCCGGGGTCCTGCACCCCTGGTCCTGGCATATGTAGCATCAGAACGTTGTGATCCCTGATCAACATGTTAATAGCCCTTGATAAATGTGCAACTCGGCTATCTAGGTTTTTCTGCATATCCTCGCCAAGGGGCCCTCGTGCGTACTCTGTCCGGCATGCATTTTGCAGCCTCCTCCTGGTTCACCACGGTTGATATCGCGTGGCGTTGTGGTCCTACATCCAGGTCGGTAGTCGATCATATACGCAGAGCTTTATTGCTATAGGTTGCAGTCTGTGTCCTTTCCGTTTTTGAACATGACGTCCATTTGCCAGCCCCTTGTCACCAATGACCTGGTCAGGCAACATTATTATGGCAAGTTTGGTGGGTTGGCGGGCAACCACATGCCTGGGCAGGAGGGATAAACTAGGTTTATTCTGTCAGCAGTACATCTGGGTGGAAAAAGGGTTACAGTTCAAGATGGTGAAATGCGGGGGCCTGTTGAATTGGTCCCCGAGTAATGTGGCAATGAGGCTACCGTCTACACGTCTGATTAGAGACGATGCTTGGCGTCGTGCCGCTTTAACCTTATCCGTGAGTTGGAACCGAGGCGTATAAACTTGCTGGTGTCGATTAAAGGAGCCGTGCTATATACCGGTTGCATGCCCGAAGGGAGCAAGCTTCTGAGTTCAGCATTAGGCAGTATCAGGAGACCTCGTGGGCGAGGCAGATCTTGCGGGTTGAGGACTAGTCCCTAACATAACAGTCCGCGATGTTCGTCCTAGGAGTCCGCTCACACAGGCCTCCGGCCCAAGGGCACGTTGAGTTTTGTGGGTGAATGGGTGCAATCATGTCTTGGGACGATTTTTGGGCGGATGAATTTCCAGGAGGCCTTGGACTGACAGCCTGTAACTTAGTTGTTGAGAAAGCATTCGAGCCAAAGTAGCACTGACTTGGCTGTAAGCTGCCATTGAAACATGGACGAAGAGGAGGGAAAGACGGACGTTTTTCCACACCGCCATCCATGACGGTAGCTTGGATGGATATTAAGTTCTTCGTAGTAATACTTTTGTAACGCTGAATACAGACTTTGGGGCGGAAGGAGCGAATGGCGCATTGGCGCCATTGGCACATCTGTACAGGTCAGGTAAGGTGCGACCAAACTGTGAACTGACTCTATCCAAGCCAGGAAGGTGCAAGGGTCGCAATGCAGCCCGCTGCCCCCTCCCCGTCGCATAGATCATCTTGTGCGTGGGCGAATTGGCTTCTTGAGGGCAGGACTGGGACGAATATAAATGACATCGAACGATAAAATTTAAGAGTGAGTACCTGAGTACGTTTCGGCTGGCAATATCCGCTAGAATTGCGGTATAGAAATACGCAATGCAGTATCAACTCACGAAAATACAAAGTTGTACTACGCGTGTCATGAATGCCGTTCAAGATCCAAATTTTACTACAGGCGAGGATCGTTTAAAAAAAGGAAGTAATGGATGATTAGCTTGTGATGCAGTTCCCCAACGTTTAGACATGGTGTTCCCCAGGCACTCCGTTGAAGCACCCTACATTGTGGCAGGATAGTTCCCCCTCATACATCTTCCATCTCGAAATTTTCATGGCTGTCACTCTGCAATCGCGTGCTGTACTCCACCTTGATCTCGCTGACCTGCAGTATTCCGCCATTCTTTCCATCAGGGAGTGGGCTCGTAGCCCTTTCGAGTATACTCTTGTCGCTCCTGGAATCCACGTCCTCACACGTGGGGAACTTGCGGTGGACACTTTCAACTGCCGAGCTGGGCCTTCCCCGACTGGTGTTCTCTGAGACAGTCTTGACTGTCTTACAGTTGCCCTTGATACCACATGTGACCTTAATACCATAATTCATCCGGCTGCCGCCCTGGGATCGGAGATCGCGGAACAGGACACGCAGCATGGGAATGCTAGCTCCGACAATGGTGACGGATGGCTCAACCACCGACCAGATGACGAGGTTGGTGCCGTCATACGAGAAATCGCGGTCTTGTAAGAGTGGGATGTAATAGCACTTGACAACGGCAGCGGCACAGGCACTGTATGCACATTAAATACGGTCAGTCGACAACTGGGCAGTAGAAGCAACGGCACGCTAAGGGAGGGAGGTCTCGGCTAACAATATCCCAAAGCTCGTGGACATGGCAACACCTATCTTTTCCTTTCGAACCATTTGAAGCTTATCGGTGAGTTTCCAAGGAAGAAGAGACAGAACCAAGTCGAGGAATGCCGAGTATGCTGTCGTTTATGTTAGCTTCAGCTCAGTCTTCAAGTATTAGACAGCGTGTAAAGAAAGAATAACTTACCACATGTGGCGACGGCATAGCCGACAAGTACAGACTGTGACCAACAATTGCCCTCTACAGTATGGGCCCAAAATACCCACAGCGGCCGGCATCCCACCCACATGAATATGGCCGACAGGGTGAACATGATGCTCATTGTTACGATGGCGAATCTGAGGAAGTGTCTGGCGCAGCAGACCGTGATTCTCATCAGGGTCAAGATGAAGGAGATTTTCGAGATTGCCGAAGCTAGAATCACCGTCGACGCTGATACGAGACAACATATGGCAACAGTTGAAATATTCTGCGGTTCGATCATTTCGGTATGTCTACCAAAGCCGTGCCCTACGGACACTGATATTGCAACGGCGTGAGACACGACGAGGGTCTGTCGTAAACATCGTCAGTAAAGACTTTCTACAAGACGTTGAATATTCTGATGCAAACGACGGCAAGAGGATATACCCATGAAAACACCAGTAGGTAGTCATCCCACCACAGACCACGGTCCAGATATTGTTTGCAGTATAGCCGAGCGATTAGGAAAGCACCGGAGAAGACCACAAGAAACCAAGACACGGCTAGTAACAAAGAACCTTTCGACTCCATCGTGTTGGGTGGGGAAGTAGTATGATCTTAACGAGGGAATAATAAGTGGGTGAGGAAAATGTAGAAAGAGGCGTGTCCGTCTGGGCTGCGTTGCTGATTAGTAGGGGCAGAGGGTACTTATGTGTGTGAGACGGTTGCTAGGTCAAGCTCACCGAGAGCACCAACGTTTGAGGTACGAAGAAAGAACAAGACGTAGATGGGCGGACAAACAAGCCAGCAAGCAACTCAAGTCCTAGACGGGCAGGGGATGGTGGACATTTTGTGTACCATCTGCATTTTATCTCTGTCCACTCAACACACGGCGGCTATGTCAAGATTTAAGAGGCGTCGGCCATGGGGCATTTCAAAAGCCGGGGAAGCCCTTTCTACAGACGATATCGAGCCGAATAGTTAGAATATGTAGATTATCCAAACAGCGGTCGAGTCACTGCCTAGCTGGGCTTCATGGCGTCGATAGATGGAATCGGAAACAGGGAAATGCCCAGGATGATCGAAACAGGGATATCAGGAGCCAAACCATGCAGCTGGGACAATAAAGATAGGCATCAAGGATCTATCGTCTCTCTGTACGCTGCCAGGTGCCAGCACTAGTCAATCAGTACTAGCAGATGTTTTTGCGCGAAGCCGGGAGCAGCCCTCAACACGGGCTCGCGGCGTCAAGTTTTCGCATTCCAAAAAGTTGCCACAAGTTGTGCCACAATTGACTCGGATAGTTGGGGTTTTGGGCGGTGGGGAGGAAGTCTAGATCTGGCGACCTCAGGGGAGGGACGGGGCTAAGTTGAAGCTAGGGATGCTCGGCTCGTTGGTTTGTCAATAGCGACTGGTGAAGACAGCGTGTGGCTTCATTGGAAATGGGGTGCAAATTGTACGAGACGGGATTGGACAAAGAGGCGAATGGGACCGCAAAGTCCGTGACGCCTCGTCAGGTACCGAGATGCGGACGCTTGCGGGGACTACACGCGGTTGGTATCCAATAGGTTGTGGTGTCCGAACCAAAATAGGCATGGAAGTTTTCCAAGACCCACTCCCACTCCCAAGCGACCCTGTCCGATCATAATCTTGTCTCCCGGACCTGACCAGGATCACTCGGCCGCAAAGGCCGTGTGTGTGATTTCCCTTTTTTCTTTTTCTTTTTGAATGTCATGAGAGCGAGACGAGGGCGAGGGGCAGGATGACGATGTATGGCTCTGCTATGCTCGGCAAAGTTGTTCGTGGTCATCTCCCAACCCCAGGCCAGCTACCGCTTACCGATACATACGATAGGTATCTGCAGTGTGGCTAGAGGTGCTTCTGCGCTACGACCATGATACCAAAACTCCGAGACCAAAGCTCCAGCTTCACCTCTGACCTACATCGTGACTGTACATAATGTACGTAAGAATGTGTCTAAGCGTCGTGATATTTGTGATCCGTAGGGGCACAACCGAAGACAGCAAGAGAGTTCAGGTCGTTGATGACTGGGACGGAAATGCCGCTCCCACAACCGGAGTAGTAGGGCTGAAGGTGCATTTTCTAGCACTCTTGTAGAGGCTTTGAGGCCTGCGCCTGTCCTGGCATATCTTCGCCTCGATTTCTCGAACTGTGTGACAAATGCAGACTCGTTGGCGATTCCTGGCTCGAACTTGAACAGCGCGGTCGCTGCTGGACGGTGTGTGGCTTGGGTGCGGTATAATATACTACATATGTAAGCGATCAAGCCTTGAGAGGGGGGAGTGGATCCCTTTTAGGGCCCAAGCAGAGAGGTCTCGTTTGGCATGGAAAGTTCTTTAGTTCGATGATGATGTATTTCTACCAAGGAATCCTGTCCGCAATGGACAGTTGCAGCTAACTACATACGTACTGGTACTTTTGTGTGCCCTTGGTGCGAGCGCATGTTCGTGACCAGGGCTAACCCCATTGGGATGTACCTCCCACCTCGGGATCTGGTGAACCAACAGGGACAATATTCTCAAGGCATGGCACAAGAATGTGGAAATTCCTGGATGCAGCTCTTCATTGGACTTGACTTCAAAATCCAAGTTTGTATCCACTATGCTTCTCCAGGTTCTTCCCACGTTTGGTTGGTGTGTTAATAATTGAACCGCAGGTACGACGTAGAAGTGAGACATAGAGAAACAAACAAACCCCTTTGACCGTGCAGCTACGACTCAGGCTTCCTTAGTGGTCCAAGGTCTGTTGTATGGATGGTAGCCGGCACCAGTCGGTCTTTCCGGATTTTTAAAACTACCCCCGGTCTATGGACCACGTTCGGCGAAGGGGTGGCCCTTCGCGACGCGAAGACGTCTCTCAAGCTCCTATTATATCACAGCGTATATATCCGTATATATCCGTTGTAGTAAAACATGCTAGGAGTGCTTATGTACTCGAATCCACAAAGAGTTTTCTCCTGTCTCGCATCCTTTCCTCGAGTCAACCGAGGGCTAATTCCTGAAACATCTCCACGTGCACGGCACACCTGCAGGTAACCTACGGTATAGTTATCTCGTTATCAGAGCCTTTTACTCTAAAATCTGTAGCAGGCGGCAAGATCAAGACCAGGGGTGTGGTTTCCAGTCAGAGGCAAACAAAACTTGTTAGCTAGTAGACTACCAAAAGATGGCAAGTTAGACATGTGACGCACGTCTTGCAACAATATGTCCTGGGCGATCAGCTTGGCCGACTTGGTTCGCCGGCCAATCCCCCGTTGTTTCGAACGACTCATCCAGCATCATACTGCTTTTTAAAGCTGTCGTAACTGTTTATGACGACTTTCGCCTGATTCTCTTGCTTTGGAAAACGACCGCTTGCCGTAAACATGCTGCGGTGCATGGATTTCAGCGCTACCATTTTGGTGTCGAGAAATGCTATGAATGCAGTATCTCTCAATGTGCAAGTGTGGCTACATGCCCATGTCAGGTACACAACCACCATACACCGTACCCTGGCCGCACAGATGGCACACCTCTTTATATTGATACCAGGGTCTACTACCCCTGGACGGTGCTTCTATATATCCATCTACATCGGTATCCGGTAATCGAGGCTCAGGTATTGCAAAGGTCACCTACTAGTGTACTAGACTCGTCCGTCGAATCCGAAGTCCCAGATATCCTAGAAGGGGCAAAACGGGGCAAAGCAAAAAGCGTCGTACAGTACATCGGACAATGCCACTCGTGCCTAGCACAGGAGTGCTTACACACCCTCGTCTGTGAACCGGAGTGGACAGAGATGCTGTGTATCTTCAGCCATACCAATACTGGTGTGCGGTGGTGTTCGCAACTTCGAATACCAATGGATCATCTGCCCTCACCCCTGCGGTCTGTTTGTTCTTGCATTTCTCATCAGATACCGCCGCCGCCAGATTCACGGTCCGGGGCGCGTCGGACCGGAATTTCTGGCTACCACACACTGACTACTGGGGGGTCTACGGGCCTGCAAGACCCTCATGTGCCTTCTGGAAGGCTTAGAACTATGCGCGCTTGAACGAATATTTAAAGAGATGCGAAAGGATAGTTTTACAAGTGACCACTAGATACAGAAGGTGGGAGAGCACGATGTTCCCCTCCCAGATCCGGTGGAAAGATGGTATAGTGTTGCATGCCACACTGCTGGAGCGGCAATGATTGAATTCGCTCGACCAGTGACAGGAACCACATGGCTGCAGCATGGGCGTCACGCATCCCGAACGCGAGGGAGGGGGCCGAGGCGAAGAGGGGAATTTGGGAGATGATGATAATGCTGCTGTTTGCGTGGCTGCCATTCTCGGGGCAGGCTTTAGTCGGACGTTGAGCCGTGACGATCGTTGCTTCGAGATGCTGGATCAATAATCGTGGAAACAACAAGGAAACCAAGGATGTTGTTCTCTGGTAAGGGGGGAAACGGGAAGGATTCGGGCCCTCCAGCTATCGCTTCTCGCCCGTTCTGGTTTGCTCGTCGAAAATCACTGATAGTGGTTCCCTGGCAGTGGCGATGATAATCGCATTGCTTCGCCCACCAGTAGAAAAATGCCTTGGGTCGGGTCAGAACAGCAAGTGTCATCACTATCCACCTATTCCCTCAAATCGTCGAAATTAATTATACGAAGGGAAAAAAAAAACCCCTGTTCACCCCTGGCAACCGTCTGAGAGAGCCGCCATTTAACCAGCGAACCCAAACGCTCAGTCGTCTCGACTGGACAGCGGGCGGAGAATCATTACTTTGCGAACGACTGGCGGATCGATAGTTTGGTTGATACAGATTTGCAAACACGATGTGTCCCTGTGTGTGCTAGTATCTATATAATAGCTAAATATTATGATAGGCACCAATGCGTCCCGACGATTTGGACGAATTATATGAGAGAAAGAAGTCCCGAACCCTAAATCCCATCAGCAATCAATCTTTCTGACCGAGGCGGGATCCGACCGCTCGCTCGCTGGAACTCTCTCGGTATGGGGGAGAACGTAAAACGTTTACTATACTCCATATATATAAATATTAATTTTAATTAAATATATAGGCATTTTAAGTATAATAATAATGGTATATGAATATTTTATAAATATAATATTATAATAATAATTAAGTGAGAATTAGGATCGTAATATAATAAAAAGTTTCCGTAAAAGGTTATTTAAAATTATATCCCGTATATTTCCCCTTTCCCTCCCCCAAGCTATTTTCTCCCATAATCCAGCCTTATAAATTAGGGATTCCTAATTATTACGATTATATAATTTAATAATAAATAATTTAAATATATATATATATTTTTTTATACCGAGTAATATTTTATAACGATACCTTAAAATAAAATAAAAGGTGGTAAATATTAATAAGCTAAATTATAAATTCGACCGGAGGTTATATTAAAATGAATATTAATGCGTATAAATGTAAATAGAGTAAAATAAATCCTCCTGGGTAGGCAGAGAACGATAATAAAAGGCTGAATATAATACCCATAGCGATAAATAATACCCCTTTATTATAAGGATAATACAGGTGGCATTCCTCTATGGGCTATTTTATTGATAATACAAACAGCATCTCAGATATGGCTCTGCAAGCCAAGGTCGAGTATTACGTTGAAATAACGTCTCCCTTGCCGCTGGGAGTAAAGCTCCCATCGATTATCAAGGCTCTGGAAAAACACTCGGGTCCGAGGATATATAGGGATTAGAGAAGCTGCGCTTTATCAGATATATATATATATATATATATATATAAGAAACACTGTATCCAAAGGAATAATAGCCGCTTATGCGATGGGACATGTTGACATAGGAGGGAGGCTGAAAATAAAGTCTTTATTCAGGTTGTACATGAATAACCCTCTTCGCTATCGCTTCCCTAGAGCGAGAAGGACTAGGGATTTCTAACTCCTTAAGGGCATCACTATTTAAGGGACATACCCACTGCATTCTTAGAGAAACCAATCAACGTTCTTTCTTTCAACCTTCACTGCCCTAAAACTAGGGTTCGCTCTGGATATGATTATTCCCCTGCTAGATTTACTAAGACACATAATCTTCTTTCGGGAGAGTAGCAAAATACCTTTAATTATTTCTCAATACTTAGTTTATAATAACCTAAGATAATAAAGTATTATATCACGTATTATTAAACACCTTATATTTGCATCCATATACCTAAGTAATGGGGTAGGGTTTTTTTATTTAATATACATTATTAAGCATTTACTATCTTCCTCATTGGTATTTAGCAGATGCACCACCCATATTCAGCTAGTTGTGTGACTTCCAATGACTCGGCGAGTATATCCGGCAACTCGCTCCACCCGATGCATCTGCCTGCTAACCAGTATCTATATCGTCCTTATATCCCCCCATACAAACATCCTCCACTTGTTGGATCCATCTCTTGTGTCCTCCACTTTCTTTTGTTTTCTCGTCGGCTGCCCTATACTCTCGTCGCCATTGTAGCTAGGCAGCAGATGCACCGCCCATGAGTGACTCGGTTGGGCCCAGTTTAGCCAGGCGCCATGCTGTGTGTTTCAGTTCTGCTTCCTGCTAAAACTCCTTCCTTCCGATGCATCTGCTATCTAACGTGTCGTGTCGTGTCGTGTCGTGTCGTGTCGTATCGTGTCGCGCCGGCTCATTTGAGCCCTTAGCAACCCTGCCCTGTCCTGACCCTGTATAGCAAGCAGGTCAGATGCACCGCCTAATCGAATAGTTCATGGGCCCAGTTTAGCCAGGCGCATGTTGTGTTGGGTTCTAGTTCTGCTTCCTGCGAAAACTCCTTCCTCCCGGTGCATCTGTGCTATACCACTATACAATTTGGCTCCCTCAAGACATCCACCCTACGTGTTATGACCTGTCTGGATCCCGGACCCAACTTGTTAGGTCTCTCTCCTCACTCACCACCTGCCGCGGCTAGCGAGGAGCTCGTCGGCCATGGCAACGAGACCGGGCGAGCTGACTATAGGAAGAGGAGGAGGAGGAAAGGTCTGGGGAAGGGAGAGCTGGGTGGGAGCGGGAGCGGGAGCGGGAGCGGGGGCAGGGGCAGGGGCAGAAGCAAGACCAGGATCGACGAGCGCAGCTTCCAGCTCAGCGTTCAGGTTCATATCCGCCTGGTCATCAGGAGGAGCGGCGGAGACGTGGGCGGCTGGAGCGGCAACAGCTGGGTTGGCGATGTTGTCGTACCCATGCTGTTGCCGCTGCTGCTGTTGCTGGCCCTGGCGTCTAAGAGCGGCCGCTTCCCTGCGGCCCTTGTTGTTGTACCCTCGGCCGGTCGATTCTTCTGGCCTGCCGCGCTTCTTGAGGCCCTGTCCCTCGCAGACGGCCCGAACGTCGTCCTCCGTGAGGTCGCCGTCGAGCTCCGGCAGCACGCCCCGAAGAATCCGCGCGACGTACAGGTACTTGTTTCCTCTCTTCTGGCCGCCGTTCGCGCTGTTATGGTTGCAGTCGAACCAGGAGAGGGTCTTGACGCTCCACGCCAATAGCCGCGTGATGCGTTCTTCGCGTGTGGCCTGG
This sequence comes from Zalerion maritima, assembly GCA_022664585.2. Classification (NCBI taxonomy): domain Eukaryota; kingdom Fungi; phylum Ascomycota; class Sordariomycetes; order Lulworthiales; family Lulworthiaceae; genus Zalerion; species Zalerion maritima. Next base: position 105,662 of record JAKWBI020000004.1, read on the forward strand.
TGGATCTCGGCGAGCCCCTGGGCAGTCTTGAGGATGTCATGGAGCTCGTTCTTGTTGGTCTTGAGCCTTCTGTTGTTGGCCGACTGCTGGTTTTGCGGCTCTTGTTGTGGTTTCCCCTGCTGCTGGTTCTGGGGCTGAGGCTGGACCGGGGGTTGAGTTTGGGGAGGGCCCTGGTACGGGAGTAGGGGGTGACTTAGGCCCTGTGCGTTCTGGTGTTGGGAGGACATTTTGAAGATTTGTTGGGGAACTTTTAGATATTTAGGTGTGGCTTTGTTGTAGTTGTTCTGGTTGTTCTGGTTGTGTTGGTTGTTTTGCTTGTTTGAAAAAGGAATTGAAGTGTTGACACTAATGTCCGACAGAAAATAAACTGCCAGCGGGGGGAGGGGCATGGAGTCATATATATATTAAAGTAGGGAAAGGTTATTTTACCTTTTATCAAGATAGGATATGTTATTTGTAATAATTTTGGCTTTTTCTATGAGTAAAGATATGATTTATGAAACTTTAATCCGGCGAAGAGCGGAGTTGTATATCCCGAATAAATTAAGAAAGCAAATTCCTGCATCGCGTCCTTCCCAACTGCCTTATCTCTTAGGGGGCAAATATTCCCACCGTAAGGCCACAATACCTGAATTACTGGATAAGCTACGGGAAAGTGGGAAAAGAAATTAAATGATATGGATATAACGGTTTTATATTATAGGCTAATATTTTTATAAGACGAAGATAGGCCCGATTTAAAGGTAAGGAAGGAAAGAATATAATGAACATGATTTTAAATTATCATTAATATTTTCCGAGGTTATATCTAGAATTAGAAAAGCGGCGCCGTAGCGCTACCGATAACACCGTATATACTATCACGTGATTAACATGAGATATATCCTAAGGATATTTTTTTCCTAGATTTTAATATACCACACAAAGCTTAAATAAGGAAGAATGGCATTTATTATAAGATAAATTAAGATGCCAAACAAGAATATACCACCCTGTCCCTATCCAGGTCTTCGCAAACCAGAGAATCCCCCAACCAGGATACCAAACACGCTTGATCGAAACCAGGACTTCACATCCCTCCGAGCCGATAACCGTCAGCCCCGAGGATAAGACCCATGCCCTGAACATCATTACCATAAGACTCACATCCTACAAAAAGGATAGTCGTATTTCCATCCCTTTCGTTTCGTTTCCAATCTAATAAAAACCAGTCATCCACCCACTATACCCTAACATCTGACCTCCTAAAGTCCAGCCACGGCGCAGCATCCCTCTGAGTCACAGTGCCACTCATCTCTTCCCATTGCTAACGGGACGACAAGATGTGCAAAATCTCAAGGAAAAAAGCATGTGAACAAGGGGACACGGGAAATTAAGTTCAGAAACAATACAAAGACGGCTTTCCTCCAGAGATGACTCTCTCCGGGGACATAAGAATACTTGAACACGATAGTGAAAAGATTAAATACAGTGTTTCTAAACTTCGTAGTAAGTTGTGTGTGTATTGTGTATGCTAATAGTGAAACACAAGCGCTCCAAGGCATGGATAGAGCCATTCGGCATCAAGCTCTGGCTTTTCGATTTCAGGCGAGCGTTTGCCTTCGGACGCATGACCTCCTGGTCGGTCGCCTGAGCCTCGACCTACCTTCGCAACGTCATAGACCAGCATTTTGTTACATCCAGGGGGATGCAAGCGAGGGTTTGACTCCGGGCATGCGGCCTGGACATTCCTATCAGGCTGGTACAAAAATCCGTGGGTCCCCATTATACGAGCTTAATCCCTATATGGCCTGCGATGGATCTTAAGCAGCCCGTCAGTTACACCGAGGTGCTCAGCCCATGCACCAATCCCGATAAGTTCGCGTCGAGCATTAGTTAGTACTGGCGACCTGGTCCCCGGCCCTCCTCCCGATAAAGGCAGCAGCGGCAAACGCGACGCCAAGGTCCCCAAGGACTCCACCATAAAGAAGGACGAGGGTTGCATCAACATGCGACTCTACCGACAGCTACTACAGCACATGGCCGTCCACAAGTGGTTCGGCTCGGCAGCCACCCAAACACCCCCTCGCCCGCATCCAAGACAGCCCTCAGGCACATCACGGCCCTCCTGCCGTCCAACGCCCGACGACACTTCAATAAGAAGGTTTACCCCCAACCCCGCCGCCGCGAGGGCGAAAATGGAGTGTATCGGAGGAGACATCGGGGACGCATCCATGAGCACCGCCGAGACATCCAACTTTGCCAAGAACACGGACGGGGGGACTATAACTAGTACTTCATTTCCAACCCCAGGCAGTTCAGCCACAGGATCCCGGCGCCCGGCGGACGGCTTTTCCAAGGTCACGGTTATCCGCGCCGACTCCCTGCTATCGATACTGGCTAGCAGCCCCCGAAAGGCCTCATCGCCGGGAGGTTCAGAGCGCAAGATATTCTTTTCGTGCTATAAGTTACTTGATTCGTCCAGCTGTAAATCGAAAGCCCGCGTCCCCCGCCCCGACATATTCTCAGTAGTACCTACCGAAGAAGCACCGTATATTGAAATTTGGCACTAATGCCCGGCTTTTAGAATATTAATAATAATCTTATATTTTATTAAACAATTAACATAACCTTTTCACAACCCGGCAAAAATACGAAAATATAATTATATAATATATTTTAATATATATATTTACTATAACTTTTATATTACTTAATTTTCTTTTTGGAAATCTTTATTATATAATATAATAATACATATAATTTGATGAATATTTTAATTTAAAATAAATATATTAATCGATAAAAATTAAGTCGCGCGGGTTTTAAAGGTTAAGTGGTAGTTTTATTCTTCTAGCTTCCAAAGTCGCAATTAACACAACCTGTGATGTGTTCAATATACTCGTCTGGTATGTGCTGTAACATCCGTGGTATGCGCGTAAGATTCGGCATGCTGGTTAAATTTAATGCGATCCCCTAGGTCCGCGGTACAACACGTCTCCCGTCATAACTTATCCCGTATAAAAATGCCCCCGGCTTTAGTAGGGGGGGGGGGGCAGAGAAGGGTCGAGGCCACCAAGAAGACGACCTAGGAGATGGGGGAAGCGAAAGGGTAAAAGCAAAATGAACCAAAGGTGGAAGAGATGTTTGATGGTGGAGATGGTGGTTTATGTGTGCATTTACGCTGTATTTGATACTCGACAGACATCCATGTTAAAAATACAGACAGGCATTCATGACACGCTGCGGGATGCTTTGGATGAATAGCCGAACAGGCAAGACCACCGGACATGGGATTCTTGCCCCTAAATTAGTATTTTTGTCGTCAACATGACGTCTTCCCTGCTTGTTTCTTGCCGACCGTCAAGGCTGCACCAATTTACCATGCCTTTCTCTTGATCGGAAGTGAAGCATCTCGCCAGCACAGGACTAGTAACAAATGCGGTTTTGTGTGTGGAAAAGCTTCCAAGTCAGACCGGCGTACTTGGTGATAAACACAAGGCTCGGTCGAGTTGGATGGTTTGCTCAATGAGAGAGTGCAAGTGTTGAAGCCAAGCAAAAACGAAAAGAGAATGAATGGTATCCTCGAACGTGGCCTTGGCCACTCCAAGAGGATGGATGCAAGATATGTAATCCTATGTGCTACTTACACCAGCCTGAGGCCCTCGGTCGAACGCAGCATCATAACAACCAACACCTTCCGTCCCAAGTCTTTCCTCCTCGGCGGTAGTAATTGCTAATATCGACGGTGTCTCTCCTGCCAGTTTACCACTGCAATCACGCGCAAGGTCCCTGCATCGATACGTCGGCAGGTGATGTCTCGAGGCACTTGCCTCCGCTAACTCTCGACATCCTCCTGCCACCTCCAACAAACCCACCCTGCAAGTACGGGCAAGCTCGGCAAAACTCGCGACGACCGAGAAAATAGACCTGGCAAGTTCGACTGTAGGCTTAGAGGTACAGCTGGATGCCTGCTTCTTGTCCTTTCTGTTGACTGGAGAGGAGAGGTAGAAGTCGACCGGATTGATGAAGGTTGTCGGTGTTTTCTCATGAGTAGGACGTGTGACGGATGCGGACTAGTCGAGCCCGTACACAGGTACCTATGTACAGTACAGTAGGTACATCCGGACAGCAGGTGCTGGCAGGAGAGAAACAGTCCAAATCCAGCTTCGACCCCGCATGTGCACCGGCGCATGTGAGCGCCCGGGTGGCAGGCACCTCAAGCAAAACGGCGGTCAGCGAGCGGCTGATCGGCGCTTGTCTTCTTTCCCATCGTCTAACTACTGTTGTAGTCTCCCCCCAATCTGCCCTGCCCCTCCAGTCTTCACGCGGTATTGTTTACAAACGAGTGGTTGCATGACACGCTGAAACTTGGCTGTTGGTATCCGATAGTCCAGTACACGAAAAACAGCTGGAGCTCGGGTGGAGGGGCAGCACATGGATGTATTTATGCCACGCATCCGCGTATGAAGTGTTCGGGGACAGACTTGTTGGGTTTATGCTGGTGTCGTCTTGACCCGAGGGCAGCCGAGGCTTGATGATCGCATTCGCGGCATCGGGAAGGGAGTTGACGGGGGTTGTACTATTAGTAGTAGTAGTAGTAGTAGTAGTAGTAGTAGTAGTAGTAGTAGTAGTAGTAGACGTGGTCGCGGTGGTCGTGGTGATCTTCGTGGTCTTGGTGTCCTTGGTACGGCGCTCCGAGACTGCCTCCTCCTCGCCGCCCAAGCAGCTCCGGAGCCGTTTATCCCCGCGAACCCTCAAGCTCTCGCCTTGTGCCCCTGCAGCTTTTCTCTTCCTCATTTTGATGGATTTTCGCACCCTGGTCTGCCCTGCTGGTTGTTTTCCTAGCTGGTATAGACGATCAAGATTAGCATGTCGGATGAGAGGAAGGGGATCAAACGGAGACGGAGAAAGTGGCACTGGAAGGAGGGAAGGTGAGGGTAGTGAAGGACGGTTGGAAGCTTTGTTGGAAGCTCGGCAGGCCATTTTGGTGATGGTGATGGCGATGATGATGTATTTGGTAGACAAAGCTGCAGAGTTGGTCGATGAAGTTGTCAAGAACATCGAGGGAGGAACTCGGTGTTGGGCTTCCATTTAGACAAACCTCCTCTTCATCTTGCTGTATGCGCTGTTTGTCTCTTTATCACACTCCCGACATCGATTTTCTCGTACTGTAGAGAATGCAAAATGATTACAATGCACCATGTAATCTGTATGAGTCTACCATGCCATCACACCGAACACTGTATGTATCACCCACAAGTTGTTGTACTGTATCCGGCAGGTGGGGTTTTATTCCGGCAGGACTGATTGGCTCCAAACACGCTGCTTCGACAGCTTCAAAAGGCTATGTACAAGTATTGCCGTAGGAATTGTTGGCCACAGCAATGTTCGAGAATAGTGGTTTTCGATAATCCTCCACTTAGCACCCCGACCCGTCCCTTACATTGCGGGTTATGGAAACACGCAGCGCTGCCGATAGTAGGTTCACCAAGGGGATATGGGGGAGATTATGGAGGAAGCACTGGGGCAGACGGGGAAGGGGATAACCCAAGTCGACAATCTTTTGTAAATCCAAGTTCAGTATTTGTGCTCGAGATTGATCAGTTCAACTGGTAATAGTATTACTATTTTCCGCGACACACACGAGATCTCACGTGAGATCGGGAATGACTTGTCAACCTGTCAAAGAGGTACCTCGCTGATTCCTACCACACCTTCGAGACGAGACGCTAGCAAATACATTAAGGGAATCCAAGTTTGAAAACAAGCTGGCACGGCCAAGCAGTGGAATCAGACCCACAGAGTCCCCTTCGTTTCTATTCCTTGCATCAGTCAGAGTCAACCAATACCCTCTGCTACTTTTCTTTGAGAGCAAAAGGATGTACCAGTAACTCGCTAACATTGTGACCGCCGTGGATATTTGTATGAGCCTAGATAAATCTACGATTCATGGCGAACCCTGCAGTCAAAATAAGGTTTATCATAGCTACATTGGCCCTGCCGCAATGCTCCGAGCACTATCAAGACTTCCTTGAAGACACGTTGAGGCGTGGGGCTGTGGCTGGCACTGAAGCCCCGAGTTCGTGATGGCATCGAACTGGGAAACTAAACATTACATGCATGACTTGGTGAGAGCCGGTCGAATACCGTATATTCCTCCCCGAATGCGGCATAATAGGCCACCACCGCCGCGAATCAGAACGACGGGGAAAGTGAGCTGCCAGCCAAAGGGAGCAAGTCCAGCTGAATATGAACAATATGTGTGCAGCATTTTCTGATACGCCATGAGTTCGAAATCACACTTATCATAATACCATCCATCTCCTGCGTTTTAACAATTAAATCTTGTATTTATTAACCATACTAGGTATGCTTGGTGGAGTTTATCAGTAAGTAGTTTTATTGGTTTGGTGTGCTCTGTCGGGTCTGGGAGACGAGCTCGGTCACTCCATCCAACCCACTACGGTAAAAGCAATTTGGGTTTCAAGGACGCGTGTGGAGTCCCCATGGTATTCATGTCTCATCGCTGTATACATACTGGGCTGTCTGTTACCGAGTAATAAAGTCAAGCATCGTCCCCACTCCCCCAGCACCTAAGACTATCTACACAGTACTTCACTTCACCTTCCCCATAATAGTTTCCCCCCCTCTAACCACATCCATCTGGGCTGCCCTAGCCTTGACACTGTTAAGCATGGACCTCTCAAAATCATCCCTACTCCTCAACACCGCCTCCACCCACCCAATCTGCAAATCCCAATAATTCGCTTTGAAATCCTCGAAAACGTCGGCAACCTTCTCCTTGTCGGCCTTGAGGAGGGCTAGGAAATTCTGAATCACCCTCCATTCATTCCGAATGCCGTACTTCAGATCCTCGTTAGGCAGCTGGTCAAAGTACTCAAATGCCAGCTTGATGTCAGAGGTCATCTGCTCTTCAAACGGGTCCGTTCGCTTGAATTTCGCCCCCTTATTGTGCACCCCGCCGAGGTACCTGACGAGCAGCTCGTTCGCGAAGATCTCCGTGAATATGTCCACCAGACTATGATGCAGCATCTCCCTGTAGTCGATCAGGTAGTCGTCGAACGTTGATATCATATTCTTCATCGCCATCGAACCATACCACTTTGGCGTGAACAACTCTGGCATCACCGACTTGAAGTCCACGGTCAGGATCAATGTCGCAAACCGCGTCATGCACCAGGTGCTAAAATCAATGTAACCATCTCTGAGGGTTGCAAGCTCGACATCTGCGCGCTCCATGTACTGGGGTGTCACCAGGGGCTCGAACCGCTGCCTGAACTCTGTCAGATAGCCGGTGCGATCCTCGTTGTCGTCGATGGTGGCAATCTGGTCGTTGGCAGTAGCTACAAGCCAGTCTTGCATGATAGTGATGTTGGTGAGCTCCAGCTGCGGCTTAGTACTCTCGTATCTTGAGGCTTCGTCGTCGAGCATTTTCTGCCAATCGGCTTGTCGAGAGCGCAGGCGGACCATCATGGCGTCGATAACACCCTCCACCACGTCCGCACGCTTCGAGTTGCCGGCCACGTCGATCTGCTCTCTTAGCATACGCCATAGGTCGACGAGGTACCGGGTTCGGAAGTACTGGTACTCGTCGGTGTCAATATTGGGGGTTTCCTCTGTGCGCTCCAGGAAATCCTTCTTTTCCTGCGTAAAGATATTTTCTATCCACTCGTCGAGGAACATTATGATGCGCTGGCGGAACTCTCGGACAAGCTCCGCCTCCCTGTTATCGATGACATGGGGAGCGAGTTCGTCTTGTTTGAAACCCAGACGCTTCATCTTGGAGTAGTACTTGTCCGGCCACCCGACAATCTCCAGGGTGTGTGCAGATGTCGTTTCCGGGTCGTCGACAATCTCGATGAGGAAGTCGTGCATCAGGGTGTGGTAGATATTTCCGTACGTCTTTAGAATCTTCCACTTCTTCGGTGTGAGCGGGACCATTCCCTTTTTGACCGCGTTGAGGTCGTTGAAGTACCACTTGAAGCTCTTCTCCAGCTTCGCCGGGTCCTCCATGAACGTGCCTCTTGCTTCTCTGAAGTTGCTCTCGGCGGCGGCCTTGATACACTCGAGGAATTTTTCCTTGTATCCCCTCACTTGCTTCGCACCATCGGTGATCATCTGGAATCGGGTCGCCATGTCTTTGTGGTCCTTGAGGGCCTCCTGCAGAGCAAGCACCTTCTCGTCGCTTTTTTCTTCGGCTTCTATGATGATGGCAAGTCGAACGACGAGTCCTTCGTTGTCATTGATGAGAAGGTTGATAAGGTTCATAGCGATGGTACCGATATGGTCGTCGAACCAGTCGATAACCCCTTCCAGGTTCTCAAAGTATTCCTCTAAGGTCTGCTTCAAGCTGGTGTCGTCGGCGCGTTGTATTTGCTCCATAGCATCGTCGCGGATATTGCGGAGCTGGGTGAGTTCGTAATGGACCGGTAGGAGGTTTGGCATGTTGACCATGTCGTCGTCGTCCTCCCCCAGCATCTGCTGCAGCCTCTGTACGCGCTCGTTGAAAGTCTCGAGGTTTCGCCGCATGGCCTCGACGGCGGCGAAATTGTGGTGAGCTTTCGACACCAAGTTGATATTGGCAAAGTCTTGTATCATGACCTGGCTCTCGGAGCACAGCTTGTCGATCTGCATCATTTCCTCCTTGATAGCTTGCAGCGTCCTCTGGCCGTCGACAAGGCCGTTCATGCCGGATTGGGTCGTCTCGAGCTGCTCACGGAGCCCCGCGCGGAGCTGGCTGTCGACGGCATTCTTCTTACGGGCGAATTCTTGCTTGAGGCCGGTTATCTTGTCGAGATCGTCGGGGTGCCGCAGCAACTCCTCGAGCTGCACGATGGGCCCGTCCATCGTAGGTGCGTGTCCAAATCGTGTCTCTCGTCTGCTGCTTGGATTGCCCCCGGTGGCAGTTCTCAGGAGAGGGTACTATACCATCGCGGAACGAGAGGGCTCGGGTCGCGTTTTTCGGGGAGGGGAAGCGCTCTTTTGCAAGTTGGGTTGGGAATCCAGTGGGTTGTCTTGTTGCCTTGATGTTGAATCCGTTTCGCCTAAGCTTGGGAACGCTAGCGACAGGGATTAGGCCGGCTCATGCAGAGGGTGTGAATCTACGCAACGTCAGGTGTGTTCACAGCGCCCTAACACGCACACTGCGTTGCGGCTGCTACAGTATGCACACTAGAAAGTACGAAAATAGGCGGGGCCCTTTCGTCTGTAAGTTCCACTCACAACCATGCATTTGATGATCTGAATGCAAAAAGGGGTTGGACGATTTGAAATAATTGCGTTCGGATGCTACACAATACTAATGGGGTATATATAATATAGACAATAATAAGATAAGCGGCTCCTACCAACCCGCCGTTACGTGGACTGTTATCCTGTGGCTAAACACTCCCTATAATCCTACATACACACTAACACCTTGTGGACTCCACGGCCGTCATCGTCACTGGTCCTTCAACCAGCTTGACCTATTAGTCGGGCACACATATGCTCCACCAATCGCTGCAGCAGGCGTCCTCCCAGTTGCATCCCCAACCGTAGCGCCAACACCAACATCACTATTCCCATTCTCGTCCCTTCCACAAGCCGTAGCCGTGGGACTGTCATGATTGCTTTCAACCCCCATCTCAATATCATGCGTCACCATGATGCCAAACTTCTTACCATTGCCCACGATCTCCTCGGTACTCTCGCTGGAACTGGCTCTATTCCCAGCGCCAACGGCAGCAGAGGTAAGTCCAAACTGCGCCGACTTGTCACGTTGCGGGTGAGCGGCATTGGCACTCTGTGGTCCACTACGGGAGTTGAGTGCTATGGAGACTCCCTTGGAGCGACCGCCGTAGGATCGACCGTAGAACATCTTGCTGCGCTCCGAGGAGAGTCCGAGCGCTTTGGACAGCGCGGGGATCTTCTGGATGACGTGGCGGAGAGACGGGACGCAGGCGCAGACGATGAGCGCCGTGACTTCGATTTCGGACCATATCATTGAGTCGACGACAAGCCCTGTTGGGAGAGTGATATATTAACTGCTGCTGATGCTAGTGTTCATAGCAGGCTGGTGAAGTGAGCGACTTACAAGTTGGGTCTGGTCCCACGCTACCGATATATGTGACGCGGATGATGGAAATGATGCAAACACTAGACGGATGGTTAGTCTCGACACAAGCACTCATGTATGTGCCTTTTGGATGGCTAAACTCACAGTAAACCGATGGACATCATGATGATGAGACCAATTCTCTTTCCCAGTGGCAGCTGAAGCCTCCAGAGTGTAGGAATCGGTTGGACGAAAAGAATCACATCCGTGATGAACTTGAAAGCAAACTATGCAAGTCTCCAGGGTCAGCAACATGTCAAAAGCCAACCGCCACTCATCTCACCAAGGTGTATATACTCACAGCTGTATAATAAAAAGGTAGCAAATCTATGCAGGTTCCTTCGGCTCCTAAGGTCCACGCCTTATGAATAGGCTTGCATCTAAACAGGACGACGCAAACTTCCTCTATCCCCTGACACAGGAGGAAGATGACAAGCCCCTTGTTGAGAAGCTGGTATTTTCTCTCCGTCATCAACCTGAGGTAGAGGCAGGCGAAGGAAAGCTTGACAGTAACGAATCCGAGGATGTAGCTGCAAGATATAAGGTTGCCGACTTTCATGTATCCGCCTTTCTGTTCATCGGTGGTAAATTCCCAGTGGTAGCCAAGCCCGTTCTGCGTATCTATGTACCGTTGTTGTGTTAGAAGTGTGTTCTTGTCGAGTATTCTCCCCGAGTGAATGAGGGTGGAGACTCACTCATTATGACCGAGACTAGGAACGTGGTACACCACGCGAAACTCAGGTATAGGAACGCTACGTATATCCTATGTTAGCTTCATCTTTTATCAAATATTCAATCTCCTTGGGCCAGAAAAAATCCCTCACCATCATCCCATCCAGCACCACCATGTCTGATCCGGACAACCGTTCTCAGCAAGACTGAGCAAACCAAAAGCGATAAGAGTCCAATCGTGACGGAGATCATATACGGTGCTCGAGTTTCGTTCTCCATATTTGGCGGCCAAGATCCTGTCACAAATCGGAATTTAAACACCTGGAGGGGGGAATAAACGTGGGGTTGTATCCAGGAGCAAGAAGTGTTGTGTCGTATTTCCCATAGGTCAGTTAATGTAGCTATTAAAGAAAGATGCCGGAACCTAGTGGGGACATTTGCACACCACTTGTTATATAAGACAGAAGCAACGGGAAGAAGAGCAGCAAGGACATGCAAGTACGAAAAGGCTTGTTCTTGTTCGTCGAGCTTTATCTCTCTAACATGTCTCCGTTGCATGAATACCAAGGTACGTGGGTGGTAAGGCTACTACTAGTAACTAGTACCGTGGACCAGGAAATCGAGGCACTCCCCGCCCAGCAATCTGGATTTTCAGAGATGTCCATCTACTTCCCCAGGGTTCTCACAGCAGGCCGGCCCTAGACCCGGTGTAGGCTTCTGCTAGTGCCGTGCGGATATATGTTGGCCGAGAGTGCGCTCAAACAAGCCTTGTCATAGCGGTGGCATGTACTCATTTCTTGGGGGGGCTGTTCGTACTTTTATTGCATAGGTAGTCGATGAAAAGAGGCTTGGTCTGTTTGGACGGAAGCGAATGTGGCTACCTCCAGGGCATTCTTCAGGTCGGGTATCTACACCACCGTAGTGGCATGCCGGCATCGTATTGGTGGCGAGCCTCACCGAGTCTGTCAAGTCTGTGTGCTCGATTCATGACCCACAGGCGTACTAAATTCTCCACACCGTCGAGCTTTAGCCCTCCCAAACCCCCCGCAAAGAACCATCCTTGGGCGGATCCAGATTCCAGGCTAATCATCGTGATGCACCAACGCAGACGCATTTCCATGTGAGAATGTACTTATGGCTTATTGATGATGGCATGGTGCATACGGACAGTCAATGTAGCAATGTTTCTCTTTGGCCGATAGCAACTGTTTGACATCTGCAAAGTTTTGGTTTTAGCCACGTCAAGCCTCTAGAGTCGTCCATCAAGCCATTCCATTCGGAGATATCTGATGTGGTGGTTTGCTCCAAAGCAAAGGGAGGCAGGTTGAGGCTTGGTCGCCGACTTGAAGCTCATCTGGATTATCGTGGATCGGTCATTTTTGGATCGCATTCTCTGAAAACCCCATATTTTGTTGCTGCAAGTGTGGAGTCGAGTATCCACAACTTCAAGGCAGACTGCTCCACAAGGAGAAGCTTGTTTTTGTTCTCCGTGGTTCGCCAGATTCTAGATTTAGATGCATCATCGGTGCTCTAGGCCGCAAATCAGTAGTTTTGCGGGACCTAGGAACGACCAGGAAGATACGCGGTGTTGGGGAGCGGGAAGTCCCCGAGAGATTTTTGGGTTGCCATGACTCGTGGACTAACCCGACATTTTATAGTGGCGCTGTTCGTTGGTATTTGACGGCGAGTGATAACTTCCACATTGTCCAAGACCCCGTGCCTGTATGCAAGGTCTTTCAGAAAACCAAGAAAGGGGAAAAGAATCATTAGCTGCAAGGATGGTTTGGGACATACATACGCGCAGCACAGTACCAGGGGAATACTTTAATCATAGGCAACACTAGCAGATATGTGGCTTTCGGTCTTCGAGCCTCACAATGAGACAGCAGGACTCGATGAGAAACTATCGTCTAACGGTGAGCGGGGAAAACAGGAATATGGCTGGTAGCAGGGAATATCTGGCGCCGGTCAAGTGCGCCAAGCAAGTCTAACGCCTGGTATTTCAAGCCAAAACGTGAATGTAGGGTGGATGGGCCAGGGAGCAGGTTCCAAACGTTTTGGCCGAAGCATGGCGACGGGGTGCGCTCCAAGAATGCGAGGAAATGCTTGAATGATGGGAAGGGAATAAAGAATCTAGAGCAATGCCTAAGATACCCATATAACCAGAGCGCGGGTGAGTTGTCATCACGTGGGAGCGCGTCAAGTTCGCAAGTAGTCAAAGCCGGGCGCCATTACCGAGGCGATCCACCACTAACGGGATGACCAAAAGCGCTCCGTTCCTGTCCTCAACAAGACCCGACAAAATTGGCCGAACAAGCGACAGCAAGACGGCGAATGAGCCCGGCGCAGGTTGGGCCAAGCAGGTGTCCGTCTCCGTGCGACCCCCGGAGACGCCGAAGTGTGTCGTCGAAATTAATCCTCGACCCCTCCAAATTTACAAAAGAAATTAAACTTGAACTCAGCAAACAAGCTACCTTGCATATCCGCACTGTTTGCTCGCATCAAACTTTCTTGACACGAGACAGTGCGAATGATTAGGTCGGCAAGGATCCGCTCTGTGTTTGTTGCGCTTTGATTGGTCAAAATGACGGGGCTTGCAGTCTTTAGCAGCGATAGGGGTCCCCAGGTATTCCGCTGGCTTGTCTAGGAACAGGGCCCCCTCAGCTGCACACTGCTTCAAGTTGCTCGCTCCGCCTCGGCGCGTGTTTTCTTCCCTCTCGTCGTTCAACCAGGCCCGGCCAACCTTTCTTGAATTTGTGTGTATTTTTCACGCATCACCAATCCTTCTTCGGTTCCATCCTCCCAGAACAGTCACTCTTTACGCTGTTCAAATATTTATTCACTTCTCTCTTTTAATTCCAATTAACCAATCCTTCGAGAACGAAGAGTTCCAAACACGATCTTTTTACAGACACAGACACAGTCATTCATTCGTTCGTCGACTCACCAGTCCATCTACTTGATACTCTCTAAACCGAAACGGTAGATTTCTTCCAATTGCGAAGTCTCTTCGATTCCCGTCAATATCGCACGCGAATTTCTCGTTTCTGAAAACTCCGTCACGAGAATTATCCCGTCGCAGAGAAGAAAAATAACAAAAAACCACCAGTAGCCGCCAAAATGCAGTTCACACTCTTCCTCAGCACCCTCCTCTCCATCGTCGGCTTCGCCATGGCCACTCCCCCGGCCTGCATCATCAATGCAATTGGGTTCGTTTAGCTCCTCGGTTTCCCTCTCCTCTTACTTCCCAAACTCACTCAACCACCTATCTATACTAACCCACTCGCACAGCGTCCAAGGCCCCGACGCCACAGACTTCGACGCCCTCTGCGACACCAAACAAGACTACGTCCTCGGCAACATGACCGAATCCTGCTCCTCCTCTGCCGTCTCGGACGCGTACGACTACTACAGCTCCGTCTGCCTGGAAGAAGCCTCCATCACCGTCGCCGCCCTACCGACCGAGACTTCCGGCTCCTCCTCTTCCGATAACAATGACGACAGTGACAGTTCCGACAGCGACAGCTCCTCCTCGAGCAGCGAGTCCGATGAGGATGACAGTTCCTCCGGCTCCACAGGCGACAAGGAAAGTGCAGCCATCGCCGCAACCACCGTCGTCGCCGCAGGCACCATTAGCTCCGTCATGTTCGCCGCCGGCATGACCAGCTTCTTTTACTTGCTGTAAAGCGTGGCGAGTTGACGACTACCCACGGGGGTGCATTCATGATTTTGTGCGTCTGCGGGGATGCAAGGGGTCGATTAGTGCACGCGGATTGTTGCAGGTTGCTTAGGGGAGGAACCATGGGATGGCTGGCGATAATATGCTACCTTGATCTGCGGCTGGGCTAGTCATGCCTTGGGGAAGGAAGTTGCGTTTCAGAGCTGGGGTTATTTATTAGTTACGACTAAGAGTCATAAAAGAACTGCTACTACTACTACTACTACTACTACAACAACTACTACCCACCGCCTAGTAGACAGTTTTCTTGCATATTGGGCGGGGGTCAAGTGCATATTCATTGAATAGACTGGTGTTTCATTCGCAATAATCGAATCAACTTTTTTTTTATTGGTTCAAAACGTGATATTCTTAATATTAACCTTCTTATCTAAGGTTTCGAAGTTGCCTGCGTGGGGATGAATCAGTGTAAATTATGCTCAATACCAGTAGCGAGAGGGGATATTGCAAGCATTGCTACGTTTACTAATGGAATTATATACAAATGTCATGAAATGTTTGGAATCGTAATCAAACTCCATAAGATAACCATACGGAGATACCAAGACATATGTACTACTCCCCCTGTATCAAGCACAACGGCATCCACTCCCTACCTATATTTCCCGCCATGCTCCAGGAACATGACGGTTCCATTGGGGGTCCTCTACAATCTCGAAGAAGTCGCCCACAAACTTTTCAACCTGAGGCTTCCATTCAAACCCCCAATCTTCTGGCAGAGGTCCAGTTTTCATGGCGCATACGTCTGTCCAACGACGTTGGCAAAACAAGTAGTAATCTCGCTGCTTTCTCTGGTTTTGCTCCCTGCTCAACATGCCCGATACGTTGGGATCCAGCCTTGCACAATACAAGCGATAATTTTCATATGCCTCCATCTCTCTTTCCCCATACTCGGCGAGACATGCTCCGCTTTCATGAACCACAGCTGCCCAGAACTGTATAGCTTTGGTGATATGCTTCAGATGCTTCCGGAACGTGATATCAATGTCGTGCCAGCGACTGCCGCTCAGTATAAAGGTGCAGACAGGCGAATCCCAAGGGTAATAGTGATGTCCAAAATATTTGCCCTTGCGGATCCAATGAATGGCGAATTGTACCGGGAGTACGTCGTGAACCAGCTGTCTCCATTCCTCATGAGTGCCAGGTGCCGGTGTTGACCACGGAAGGGGGTCCTGTACTTGCGACCATCTGATCGAAAGGGCCCCGATAACTCTGGCAAAAAGAAAGTAGTAACACGTTGGATCGGGTTCAAAGGGTGGGGCGGAGGTGCATTTTTCTGCCACCTGAAGAACGTATCGCACCTGAGACGTATTTACCCAATCGAAACCTCGCACTACTTCACAGTCGCGGAAAACATCCTCTTTAGTCACCCGTTTCCGGCGAAATTCTGTGTCGATGTAGAACTTGTACAGGTCATAGTCAGATGACATGGACTTTTGTAAGTACCATGTAACTTGATTGTCGAAACCTTGGTCGATTGAAAACAAGTAGTGCCGCAGGGAATTGGCCTTGTGATACTCTTGGGGAGCAGCGAGAATCGATTTCGAGAAAGTATATCCTTTATCATCCTGCTCCCCTTGGTCCACGCCAATCTCAAGAAGCCTCTGAAGTATACTAGGGTTGGGGGAGTTGAATGCATACTGGTGAATAAAATTAGTAAACCGGACGGCAGATACGTGTCATCAATGAACATGACCGAGGGTTTCTCACAAAAAGGTATGTCTTGCCGGTAGGACTCCTATCGAACGGGCTAGCTTCTCCAGTGTCGAACAGACGAAATAATTCTTCATCACTTCCGGCCGCGATAAGGCGTAATGGCTTCCATTCGTAATCTGAAGGGAACACAGTGTAAGGCCTGAGGTTGAACTGCCACCCGCAGTAGGAACGCTGCAGGTGGAACTGGTATCCGGAGAATGGAATAGAAAATGCAACGTGCGAGCCTGGCATACGATAATCAGGAGTCAGAGAAGATGCGCAACGAGATAAGAATTTGAACTTGGAGCAGGAGCAATAGGCGCAAACATACGAGCCTTGGATATCGTGGACGGAGGGTCGGCCCTAGCGTCTACGGGAATAGAAAGGAGACTGTTTACGTCTATGAGTGAACTCGAACTTGTGGACTTGTTGGAGTTGACTTTGTCGAGCAACTTTTCCACCACTGAATCCGCCTGAGTTTCTTGAAGCGATATGGCGTAGCATTGCTGGGCCATCATGAGAAGTCTCACAGCAGACTGGAGTCTTTTCTCGTATCGTGAGATCACATCTGCCTTGAGAGCGACGTGGACTTTGGCCAGATGCTTTCGGAAGCCACGGGCAGAGCCGATGTCGTTGCTCAGATCGGAAACAAGAGTGACAAGCTGACCTATTGCGTTGAGGGCATACGATTTGGCCACCTCGCAACCTTCGAAGCTATTTCTTTGCACAAGTGGTAGCAGGATCTCGATTTCGGCCATGAGGCATTCAACCGTGTTCGGGACATCCTTGACCTGATCCCAGAGACCCTTGAGGGTCATAAGGCCATATATAAGCTTACCGGCCAGGTCGGCCACGGCTACACCACTGGCCACTGCTCCCAGCACTTCCGCCATGACTTGGGCATGTCAAAGAGTGCAGGGCCGTGAAGGAGCGGAGCGATGACTAGCAACGAGGAGATTTGAAAGCGAAGGGACGATGGTGAAAAAGAGATAATATATGCCTTGGGTGCTAGGCAGGTATCATCCATAGTACTTATTGCATCTCTCGATAGGTAAGAATGCTTTGAGCGGGAAAACCCTGAGGGGAGGGTGGCTGCCTCATTTGCTGTGCCTCCCCCTCCTGCCGTACGTTTGAAGCAGCACCGCCCAGTGCAACCACTCGGAAGCTGATGCCTGTTGGATGCCGTGCCATGCGTCCTCATGGAGGCACACCAAGAGCATCACAGAAGAAACAATCCATGTGAAGCGAGATCTTGATGACATAAGACAGAGGCAGTGGACAATGCATCAATCAGAGTAGGTGATCATGGAAGCTGATAAGACCCAGCGATAAGGTACCCTCACGTCATACTATGTATGTATGTATGCACCCCAAAATGTGGAGCGAATCTGCTGAGGCAGCTCCCTGCCTGCAGCTAGGGGTCGGCAGGCAATTGAGGAACAAATGCACCATTTTCTCGCGCGCTTTAATTACACATGTGGCCCAAGGACATGCCATACTTGCGTGAGTACGAAATCGGTAGTCTTCCAACAACAACAACCGTCGAGAACCACGCGGACCAAACAACGTTCGAATAGCCTATCGAATCCTACCCACGGAAACTGCGACCAATATCGAACCAATATCGAACCAAAAAGTGTGTCTTTCCGCCATCCCCTCCCCGAGCTGGCACAGGCCACCACTATGAGTGCCCAGACACGCTGCTGCTCGACCAGGTAGCATGAAGGCCATCCTTCCCGGAAAGCCAGAAGCCCGACTCCAAGCTCTTGCAACGGGCTTCTGGGACGGCAGGCGCATTATCGCATACGTGAGCGGAAACACGTTTGCTATCCTCTCGGACCCCGAAACGCTCATCCAGACCGTATGCGAAGACGACGATGACAACGAAGAACAGTCCCTGCAAGCAATCGCCATCGACGAGGCCTCGGGCAAGATTGCCGTTTGCACATGCTCGGTTGCGCGTGTATACGCACCCCTTAGACATGGCCGCTTCCAGCTGAAGTGGGTGTTCGAAGCACAAATCCGCATACCCGACGACGACTGCTCTACAGCTCCATGCCTCTCCTGGGGCAGCTCCGAGGAGCTCCTGATCGCGCAAGAAACCCTTCGACTGTACAAAACAGGGTGGAAGATACCCGAGTGCAGATGGGAGAAACCTCTGGCGAACCCTGTCAAGTTTGCGACAATATCATATGACTCAAACTACGTTGCCTGCGTCGGCTACCATGATCGCCTCGTCAAGGTGTGGCGACGGTTTGGAGGCAACTCCTTCGACTTCAGCTACCTTAGACACCCTGGTCCCATCACGGGCTTGCAATGGCGACAACCCCACGACTCACAAGAGACCCTTGTCAACGTCCTCTACACATTCTGCGCCGACAACATACTACGGATATGGAGCGGGGGTGGCAGAATGCAACACATAAGGTTCTGGGGACAGCTCGACCTCGGTTCTTCTATCCAAGACCGGTGTACGGTCCAGAATGGAGATATTCCGCACAGGAGATATGCTTTCATAATAAATAGTCGTGACTTCGAGTCGTCGGCCACAAAGGCAATTGCGGACGGCGTCACGGACGGCGACTCCATCTCCCACCTCGCCACCGTTGCGAAGCGCACCCCAGAGCTCTGCATGACGTTTGACGGCCTCGGGAACATGTCAGCGTGGGGGTTCGAAAATGTAGGCTACAACACGAAACCAAACATATTCAATGTTGCCCATGTGCAGTCCCACGACCTCTGCTTCCTCAAGGACGTCCCCGCCGGCGAGGTTCCGCACATGGAGATATGCAACTACTCTAATAAGGTGGCTGGCCACCTCCATGTGTTGCTGCACTATTTCGACGGGCGCATCCAGGTGTTTGAGAGCAACATTGGTGAGCTCTTAACCCCGACACCAAACGAATGCCGAATGACGATGCGATGCATCTGGTCGGGCCACTCGGCGCCGATACGCAAGATGGTTCGTAACTACAGCGGAAGGGCAATTGTGTCGAGGACGGCGGGAGGAGAGAGCATTGTGTGGCGGCACCCGGAGAAGAAGACCAAGCTTTCCCGATGGTCCATGATCCCCGAAACGGGCCAAATTCACCGAATATGCGTTCTCAGGAAGGGCCGATTTGTTCTATTTCTTATGCGCGAAACAGTATGTCTGTGGGACTGCCGGCAGAAACAAGCCCAGCCCCTCGGGCAGTGCAACTACAGAACCTCGGGAAAGCCCCTTTGTATTGTGATCCTCCCCCGGCAGCATCGCGAGGACTTTGCAATCGCACACGTTGCAACCGTGACGTCGGACAACGATGGCATTGTCTGGGAAGTCCTGCTACCCCTCTATTCCAACAGGCGCATGAAGACCCAGAACGGCGAGCACGTACCGGGCATCAAGGAGTTCTGTCGCTTCCGGTTGCCTGGCGCAAGCGACCTGGCGTATGTTCTTCCAGTCGACCCGGCTGGTGCGACGCCAGTGGAATCGGGATTCTTGGACGTGTTTGCTCGTGATGTAGCAATATCATGGACCCACGGCGGCAATGTCGAGTTCTGGACTGCGAGGGTCAACGTCGAACGAGCCAAGGTCGAATGGCTTTCCACGGCTTCCTTTGATACCGGCGTATCGAGACCTGCCCTCGCGGGAGGAAGCACCATGAAGAAGGCAGCTCTGGTCAACACGGACAGGACGGAAGTGTCCATTTGGGACATCAAGGGCGCCCGGTTGGAATGGGCACAGACATACGAAGACGAGAACATCCACGATCTGGATTGGACCTCGACACCCGACTCTCAGTCAATATTGGCCATTGGGTTCGAGTCGCGGGTGGTCCTTCTGTCGCAAATGCGATTCGACTATCTCAACAAAGGCCCTGCTTGGGCGGCCATCAGGGAGATCAACATCAATAGCATGACCCCCAGAAGCATCGGCGACTCTACCTGGCTCGGGGACGGACATCTTGTCATTGGAGTAGGAAACCAATTATACATGTATGGGAGGCAGTTTGAGATGTCGAGCCACATGTTATCCGACCTGCGATTTCCCGGCAGGAAGCACGGAGAGTGGGATCTTTTCGACGTGGTGCAACGTCTGAACGGCCCGCTTCCGGTTTTCCATCCCCAGTTTCTGAGCCAGTGTACTCTGGCTGGTAAGACCCAGTTGATGAACGACATATTGATGGCACTCCACAAGGTGCTCAAGTTCTATGTTGATGGAGATGTCATTGACGATCACCTCGGCATGGATCTTAGTGAATTCTACCTGCCAACAGATGTAGGTCGCATACCTGGGTCAACTAGTCTCCGTATTGTTGCTGACCCAAACAACTACAGGCGTACAAGGCCGGAAAAGATTCCGGTTCGCTAATAGAACGAAGAGGATCGGTCCCGCACGACAGCGAGCCCTTCTCAGAGGAGGCAGCCGAGTACATCAGGGAAAAGCTGCAGCGGATCGCCCTTCCACAGCTCTCGGCGCACGAGCAAATCCAGCTCGTCGACATCGTGGAATGCGCCGGGGTAGTCGAAAAGCAGCGACGGTCGATGGACGAGAACGGCGCGAGGTTCATGTTGTTTTTCAGGCAACATGCACTCAGAAAAGGACGAACCAACGAGATACACCTCTCGTGGAGGGAGCTCGTCTGGGCGCACCATTCGAACTGCCAAGACATCCTTGTCGATTTCATCACTCAGCAGTGCAAGAACCTCACGTGGGAGAGCGCGAGGGAGAGCGGCATGTTTATGTGGCTCTCGGATTCGGCGGCGGTGGTGAGTTTCATCTTGTTCTCATTGTGGTTGGAACCCAAGGGAGGGATGGATGACGAGCTAATGAAATTCCAGACCCGGCAGTTCGAGATCATTGCGCGAAACGAGTATACCAAGAGCGAGTGGAAGAACCCCATAGACTGCAGCTTGCACTATCTTGCGCTGAAGAAGAAGACGGTGCTCCAGGGCCTCTGGAGGATGGCGGCGTGGAACAGGGAGCAGATCCCGACGATGAAGCTTCTTGCTCATGATTTCAACGAGGCCAAGTGGAAAACGACGGCCTTGAAGAATGCTTATGCTCTTCTGAGTAAACACAGATTCGGTCAGTTTGCTTCCTACGCGGATGGCTACCAACCTACGAAAATGACCATAGTAGTACACTTGGGTTGCGCTAATTCATCCTTCGCCATGCACGTAGAATACGCGGCTGCTTTCTTCCTCCTGGCCGATCGGCTGCAAGACGCGGTCAACGTGTGCCTGCACCAGCTGAAGGACCTGCAGCTCGCCATAGCTATCGCTAGAGTTTACGAAGGAGACACGGGACCTGTCCTGCGCAAGCTGCTGGAAGACGACGTTCTGGCGCTCGCGGCGCAGGAAGGAAATCGCTGGCTTGCTTCGTGGGCCTTCTGGATGTTGAATAGGAAGGACATGGCCGTCAGATCATTGATTGTGAGTGAAACCAGCTTTCCATCCCGTCCCGTCCCGTCCCACACCCACATGATGAGTTGGAGATCCTTTAGCAAATATACTTACGCATAGGGTTTTTCTTTCTTTTTTCTTTCTCAACCCACCCCCCATCACAGACACCAGTCTACAACCTAATAGAAACGCCCATGTCCCCAGAACGGCGTTCCAAGCTCTTCCTCGCCGACGATCCAGCCCTCGTGGTCCTATATTCCCAGCTGAGACAAAAGACTCTCCAGACGCTGCGGGGAGCGTCCAAGGTATCTCCTCGCACCGAGTGGGAGTTTGTGCTGCACAACGCCAGGCTGTACGATCGCATGGGGTGCGACCTCCTGGGACTAGACCTGGTGAGGAACTGGGAGTTCCTGCATCCGACGAGCGGCGCGGAGAGGGGGCTGGGCGGAGAAATCATGGATCCGAGGAGCTTGCTGAAGAGGAGGCAGAGCCACGTTGTTGCCGACTTGCCTGTGGGCGGTGGGTTTGGCGGGTTCGGGGTTGCGGGGGGGAGAAACGGGCAAAACGGGAAGGTTGTTGTTGATGTGGGGAGCGAGAAGACGAAGACGAAGAAGAAGCAGCAGCAGCAGCAGCAGCCGACTATGTTTACGGAACCGGATGCGAATTCTTTGTTGGACAGTTTTGGGTTTTAGAAGGGGGAGGCATAGGTAGGACTGCTGCTCTAGACTGGCTGACCAACAGATGGAAAGGTGGGGAGGGGAGGAGTTGGCGAGATTGATGATGTACATAGTACGTTGTCCGTTAATATAGAATGGACCGGGGGGGGGGGGCTTGCGCGGTGCCCAAACATGCGAATGGAGGAAGGGATGGAATATAGGTGGGATAAATGTGATTTCTATGTCATGTTTTGCTTTTGCTTCTGCTTGTGCTGTTGGAAGTTTCTATGGGCCAGCTTGTCGTTCGCCTGTTTTACTTTGCATTATTATTAGTATTATTATTATTATTATTAATGGGAGGGGAAAAACGGCTAAGTTTGGTATTTGTCAAGGACGTTGCTGGGAGGGAGGGATTGGAAGATCGAAGACATTCTTTGAGAAGGGCTGGCTGGCCTAAGTAGGGTGTGTGCCCGGTGTTGTTGTTGGGCACGTCCTTCTAGATCATTACTATACTTCGGAGCAGCGTGTTACACAATACGGACAGCTCGAACGCCACGTCGGGTATTTATAGCACAGGCTATCTTCAATAGAATCCCGCGAGGACCGCATGCAGTGCCCTATCGTGCTATTCTGAGAGTGTGTTTCGCTCTCTGCAGCCAGCGCCAGCCAACCGTCTATCCCTGCCTACTACTGCTCTGGCCATTCAAACTTCCATCCACGCATTATGTTCCACACGCTCGGTTCTAAACACTTGCGTGCACATATGTATGTATCCACGCTCGCCAGGCTCTCAAAACTTCCCGCCCACCATGTTCCTCTAGCACCAGCGAAGGGGGGGGGGGGGGGGAAGAAAAAAGAAAAAAAAAACGCTCAAAAATGAGGTACCCCGGAGCTCTGCAAGATCAGGTTGACAATGCTCAAGAAGCCTTCTCCGAGAATAAACCCCTGTGTGGCACGCAAAAGTTACCGTTAGCATCACGTACCAAACCCAGGGGAAAGGAAAACCACAACCAGCATCAGCATCGGCATCAGCATCAGCACTCACAGAAGCAAGAATAATCAGCCCCGTCATCTTCCCCCCCTTCCGCCCGATCCACCACCAGTGCAGGACCCCCCCTGCCGCCCTCGCGAGCGTGAAGCTGGGCACGTTGTACATGCCCACCGCGACCGCGATGCCGCCCGGCACCCATTTCGTCCAGGACGTGTCCCTCTTTCCTCCTCCTCCTCCCCGGCCTCCTTTCCCGCCGGCCGCCTTCGCCACGGTCGCCGCGGTCCTCGCGCCGGCGAAAAGCGCGAAAAGCGCCGCCGCGCCGACCGCCCACTCGGTCGCGCGCGGGGGCAGCCCCCTCCCCGTGACGAGCCGCGCGGTGAAGACCCACACGTACGCCGTGGGGACCTGGAACAGCTCGCCCGGCAGCTCGTACGCGGCGGCGTAGAGCCTGTAGGCCAGCGCGCTGACGACCGCGCCCGCCGTGCTGCCCAGCACCTGGCCCCAGAACTGCGCGGCGGGGGAGGCGGCGAGCAGGTGGCCCGTCTTGAGGTCCTGCATCAGGTCCCCCGACTGCAGCGCCCCCGCCTCGCTCACGGCCCCGGCGACGAGGTTGACGAGCACCGCGCGCCGGTCGCCCCGGGGGACCACGACGGCGGCGAAGAAGAGTTGCGCCAGCTTTGAAATGCCCGAGACGGGGTTCAGGTCCGTCTGCCCCAGCGCGCGAACGCCCATCACGGAGAGCAGGAGGGCCATCAGGACGGACAGCACCGTGGCGTGCAACGGGACGAGGGAGGGGGTGAAGACTATGGATATGCATGCTATGCAGAGGAGGACCGAGAGGGCTAGGCCGATGTAGATTACGAGGGGCGGGATTTGTTGATGCGAGGGTGCGTCTTCTGCGAAGTTGTGTTGGTGGTGATGGGTCGGTTTGGAGCCAGCTGAGGAAGGACGACGACGAGGACGACGACGAAGACCTTGGGGGTGGGATTGGGGAGCGGTATGCGAACGCAAATGCGAGGTAGTGGGCGTCGTGTCTTCTTCTTCGACGTCATCACCACGACCATCACCGCTGTCACCAGCGGTAACCCCATCCTCCTCCCCAGTAGGTACGATCGCATACCCCTTCCCCTTGCCCGTCCACTTCCCTCTCGCCCAGCCAAAAGCACTATCCGCCCATCGCTGCGCAGGTCCCACGAGCGGCGAAACGGCAACAAACCCCAAGCTAACCACGGAATCCGCAAGCATAATCGCCAAGCTAACCCACACGATCCAGCCCTTGGAGCCGTCTTCCCAATCCTTGACTTCGCCCGGAGCCCAGCCCTTCATCTTAGCCAGCGGGCTCAATATCCCCCACCCGACCACCGCGCCCAGAAGCATGTGAAGCGTGGTTTCCGGTCCCATGATGATGCCCTGTCCGATGTACGCCGGGCTGGGATTCAGGTCCCAGAGCCAGTTTGTCGCGAGGCCGGTCCCGAAGACGGGAAGGGAGTGGAGGATTGGGAAAAAATATGCCAAGAGGTTGAAGAGACCCGAGAAGAGGAAGGAGGATAGGAGTAGGTTTATAGATGAGGAGAGAGAGGGTGCAGGGTGGGATTCTTGCTCGTAGGTGCGAGAGATTGCCGAGATGGTTGTTGTTGAGGAGCCTGAGGAGGAGGTAGAAGAGGCGTTGTCTTTGTCTCCTTCCTCCTCCTCCTCCTCCTCCCCCCCCTCGCCTTCTGTGTTGGACCTTGGCGATGCTGAGTTTGATTTCGATGCAGATGCAGTCGGTGGTTCCGGTTCGGGTTCACCAGCCGTACCAGCTATGAGCAGCCTCGCTTCCTCATCGCCATCCGCCACCGGCCTTGACGACTGGTTAATAGGTTCTCCCACTAGAGCACCGAAGCGATGTGCATCATCATCGTCGTCATCTTGATCATGACCATCTCCTCCTTTTCTTCCGCCTTCCCCCCCATCCCCATCGCTCCTAGGAGAAGGATGATGATGTCTTGCATGCGGAGCCCTCCCATGCAGTACCCCTATCAAAACAGCAGTGCTGAACCCCGACGGAAATCGCAACTTCTCCCGGATCAACACCTGCTTCCTCAGGGGGACCGCGAACAGCACCCCAAAGTAGCAGAGGCCGAGGGACCATATGAGCGATTGCGGAAGCGTGAACACCACCGGTCCGGATTCCTCGGGGGTGAGAAGGAAGGACATTGCTGGTATCTGTATCCATGCTAGTTAGCCGATCTCTTTCAGTCTCTCCCTCCAAGTCTTGCATCCAATGTCTCCATAACCATTCCATCTCAATATTAATCATCCTTTGCCTTCTCTCTCTCTCTCTCTCTCCTCTCTCTCTCTCTCCCATCCCCACTTCCTTTCCACGGGAGAAAAGAAAGCCAATACTTACCACGCCAACGAACCCACAACCCAGCGGCATAATCGCCATGCTCCCCGCCACGGTCTGCACGAGCACATTCTCCACGGGGCTGAAAGCCAACCCTCCCAGCCAACCCCATCCATCCATCAGCTTGAAAATTCCAAACCCCAGCAAGCTCGCAGGCATGGTCATGGGACTAATCCATCCGGTCTGCAGTCCAAAGTACATGTTGCTGAAACATATCACCGTGCCCACGAGCACTCCGACGAGGAGAGCCCGCACGGTGAAGGACTCCCCTTCCGGGATTTGGTCCCCCGGTAGCATTGCTGCTGCTTGGGACCGCGACTCTGGCGGTGGCTTCGCCGCATTGGCGTTGCTGCTGCTGCTGCTGCTGCTGCTGCTGCTGCTAGTGGCGTTGCTCGAATAAGCAGGCGGGCGAACCTCGGTATTCGGCGAGGATGACGACGATAGAAGCGCAGTCGACGCGTTTGGCTGCTCAGACCCGCCGCCTGGTATCACTCCTCCCCTTGAAGGCGCCATGGTCCAATGATGAAATTATACTAGAAAGGAATAGAGGGGCGCGGCTTTTATAACCTATTCATGAAGTTCACTAGCAAGCAAATCGAGGAAAATCCAAAACCACGTTGCTTTGCCGGCACTCGAGAAGTTGGAGAAGCAGAAAAGTCGTTAGAGATAGCGACATTGCGAGCTTGGTTAGCGGGTGCGACAAAACAGCCTAATTAGTCATCAACCTTCCGCCCTTGCCGCCGGGGCCCAGGCCGGGCACAGCAGTGGTGATGACTGCAAATTCGTAGCATCACAATGACTTTTGTATTTCCGGTGCTGAAGAACACGTAAATCTACCAACGCCTCACCCCCGTGATGAAATTTTCCCGCCTAGCCTGCCCTTGCCTGGCCTTCCCAGCATGGTCCCTACCAAGTACGCCGCCCATCCGTCCGTTTTAGACCACTGCCAAGAACCTCCCTCGCCTTCATATCCCCGAGCTCACGAGCCTAGCAACCACTTCTGCTCCATCCCCCCCTCCGCCCTGCTCTCCCACTTAATCTCGATATCGAGGTGTCTCCTGTTCCCGCTCCTATGCTTGAACTCCACCGTCCCAATCAAGTTGTCCCCTTCCTCGTGTTCCTTCATCGACCCCTTCGCAATGCACAGTCCCTGTTCCCAATGCGTAGGCGTTCCCTCCGGTCCGGTCGTGAATGCCACCCTATCGACTCCCGTCTCCGCCCACTTGTGCGGTAAATCACCTGCGTTGACCTCAGAGTTGGACCCGGAACGAGTATTGGCGAAGAAAATGTCGAACCACACAGCCCAACCCTCCATGCAGTCGATACCTCTCTCCAGCCTCGTCTCAAAGTTGGAGGTAAACTCCAGTTCCGAGACCGCAACTGCATGTAAGTCGAAGAGCCTAAAAGGCACAGGGTCTCCAGCGACATCCCCCTTCTCCATCGTAGTTACAACGACATGATCCCTTCTCGACTCCGCCATCTTCGCCATGTCGAACCCGTAGACATCGGCCCACCAGTGCACGCTATTCTCCACATACTTCGTCCTACTCACGGGTGCGAGTCTCAATGTCGCGTGCGAAGGCACCATAAGCCCGCCTTCGACTAGATACTTGTCTCTCGCCCAGAGAACGGAAGGAAGCATGGCCTCGTAAGTGAGACAGTACCCCATCCATTCCGACACGATCACATCCACCTTTTCCACCGGCAACTTGACCTCTTCCACTTTGCCTCTCAGTACTGTGACGGTCTCTTCCAGTCCGTTGGCGGCAATGTTCGCGCGAGCAGCCCTCACGATATCGCTGTTATCCACAGCAATAACCCTCTTCGCTCCGGCCTTTGCACAAAACATGGACAGGATGCCCGTTCCGCATCCAACGTCTAGGACAGTCTTCCCGGCGAAGAGCTGCTTGTTGTTGTATATGAAATCCCTGTAAGCCTCGGTCCGAACCTTGTCCTTCAGCATCGTCTCGTGGATATCGAGGCCGGCGTAAGAATCAAAGTAATCGGTTTCGTTTTCTTCTTCCTCTCCAATTTCCTTCTTCATGATATCGTTGAGGCTAGGCTCGTCCTGCTCGGGCTGCTTACCTCTGCCTTCCTTTGCCAGCCCCGAACCTATGGGCTTTGCCCTCCCACTCCCATTCCCACTAGCAACAGGGCCAGAAGTGTCACTATCACCAGCAATGCCCCACCTCTGATCCAGCGTCCTCGCCACGGACTCCCGGTAGAGCATGAACTGCTGCTCAATCTGCTCGAGCCTCTCTCTGAGCATGTCGTTTTCCCTCCCAAGCTCCACGTACTCGGTTGGCTGCTGAAGTCCACCGGAGGAGGAGCCTGTCTTGGAGACTGCGGGCTGCGGTAGGTCGTCGAGGGCCATGATGAGCGCGTCATCCGAGAGGATGGGCATCATGAGGTCCTCGGACTCCAAATCAGATACCGTGATGGCGGATGGTATGGGTTGGTTGCCCTTGGTCTTTCCTCGTACTGTTCAAGAGTGTCAGCGATAGACTTCATACCAACCTGCTAGCCATCCCTGCTTGCGTCGGCTTCCAGCATCATCCACAAAAGTCCACAAAAGTCGACGCAAATCCAGAGCGGGAATCCCCGAAACGCACCAAAATTGACCAGCTTGATGCATCCCATAAAATCAAGCCCCAGCCTATCTCTTGTCCCGAGGAAGTCGAGGCCCTTAACCTTGCAGTAGGCGATCATCTCGAGAACATTGTCGAATTTCCTGCCGTCCACCAAAGAGACGTATGTCACTTTTTCTTGGTCCTCATCGTCGGCATCCACGTCCATCCAGTTCTCTTCGTTGCCATCGTCGCTCTCGCTGTCGGAACCGCTCATGGATACATCATCCGTGATGGCTAGCTTGTGATTCGCCTGCCGGTCGATGGCCTCATCGTGCGACGCGGACGCCATGGTGAGTAATTGTATATGTGACGTACTTCCGAGGCGGCCGTAAAATATGAATTGGGATTATATAATCAAATCTAGTCAGAAGAGAAACAAGACATAGCGGTTGAGACCCTGCCAGTTTTTAGTTGATTGTGTAACAGGTAGTTGCGCGTAAACCAGGAGGGGCTACTGCCGTTTACATTTTTTTTTGGTTGTTTCCTCTCTTGCACCTGCTGCCAAGGTGACCCCGCGTCGATTGACGGATAACGATATCGGTGAAGAGCCAATCAAAAGTTGCGAGCCAGTGATTTCAGAATACTGACCGCTACCTACTACTATTTACCATGAATATCAACAATGGTATTCTGAGGGCCAGAGGAAAGGATTCCCTTTCTGGAATACAAAAATAAAAGTAAACAAGGAGCAAATCGTACCAGCTATCTCTGATCTAATAGAGAGCCCAACTCCGAGGCAATGCAGCAATGGTATCTCCAAGAAACAACATAACGAAACGCATCTAGCAAGTAAATACCGCCAATCCCATCTAAAAGTGTCCCTTTCCGTGTTTGTTTTCGCCGTAATTTCACCTCCGCTCCTACTTCTCGAGGGGGTATATTTTGCATGCAAAAGAGGAATCCAAGCCGCCAAAGCAGAACCACGTTATGCCAGCTCCCATGAAATATGTCTTGAGAAAGAACATCACGCCACCCAGACCCCCCAAACTCCAACCCAAACCTGCAATCACGGTCCATCAAACTAGCCTATTTTCCTTGTCCAAGTCACCAAGCTTGCTGCCGTCCGCTGCTGTGTCGTCCAGTCTCTGGGATCGGAAGCTCCTCGAGGTCCACGTCGTCCAGTCTGTGTCGGACAGTTCCCTCGTACCTAGCGTAGTAGTACCGTCATCCAAAGTCGACGATTCGGAGCCGTTCTACTTCTCCTTCGATCCTTCGACGACAGCGCCGGTGGAACTATCACTGGCACTCCTAATGTCGCCTGTGAACCGGACTCGCCCAACGCTCCTCTTGCCGTTCACCGCAAGCCCTCCCCTAAACCTATTGCTAGGAACCTGAAGACTGGATCGATTTGGGGCTGCAACTGGGACTGGCGTCGGCCCTTCAATATCTCCGTCACTCGTTCCACCAGAGACTATTCGTCCCGGTAGAGCAAGCCCCGTAGCAACGGGGACCTGGGATGTCGAATATGACGGGAATCGTGTTCTGGAAGCCGGGCGCGATGGTCTCTCGGTTGTCTCGGTGCTCGAGGATCCGTTTCCGTACTGTTCCCTGAGCTGTTTCTCGAAGGGCGTGGGTAGCGGTGCGAGAGGCGTTGTCGACGGCATCCTGGTAGAGAAGCGAAGGGGGGTTGGGGTTGACGCTCCATTGCGAGAATAAGCGCGGCTCGGTGCCCTCGAGCCCTCTTGTTGCCCCTGTCGCGCCTCTTCTTCCTCGGTGGGAACGTCCGGCTGCAGGGGATCCAACTCCACTTCTTCTGCTGGTGGTTGATTTTCCTCGTCCTCGTCAAATGGCGGGTAGGGTCCGAGGTTTCGCTGTGTCCCAAGTCTTAAACCCCGGCGGCCTTCAGGAAGTGACGCTCCACGGCGGTGGGTGAAATAGCTACCCCCACTCGGCTGCCGGGTGAGGATTCCCGTCGAGGTTCGACCAACTGCCTTCTGAGGCGATTGCTTTCGAAATGGAATTGGGTCCTGGCTTTCTGGATCCCTTGGGCTCTGTGTCCGACTAGGGGGTTGGCTTTGGTCCTGGCCGCGACCCTGGCTTTGGGCGTGTGCATGTCGTGAGCCAAGACGGCTATAGCCACCTGGAGTGGGAGTCCGCAGATAAACCGATGTGCCACGGAAAGACGCCCCAGAATGAGCTCTATTCCGTAGGCCTGGAGTATCCTGGACCGAAGAATAAGGATTGGAAAGGAACTGGCTCCCAGGTCCTCCACCACCTCCCGAACCGGGACCGGGTCCTGGTGGGGGGGGCTGCGGCGGTTGACGGGCAGTGTCTTGTTCGGGTTGCTGGGCGCCACGCTCTTGAATTCGGTGCATGGTAGCACGGTACCAATCGACGAGAGTCTTTCGAACAATGGTGCGGTTCGACCTTTCCTGTATTTCGAAAGCAGTGTGCTCCCTGGCACGAAGCTGGAGTCCTTTGAGTGCCCAGGACCTGATGGCTGAGTGAAGACGTCTGACTCGATAGAACTCTTTAGCACGGGCATCGTTCATCTCTCGATCGGTCAACTGTTGCCTCCATTTACCAAGAACGCTGACTTGTAGGACATTGTATCCATAGGACTCGATGGACTGGACCTGGAAGGTGCGAACTTTCCAGGCACGCAGCGTTCGACGGGCCTTCTGCTGCATTTCGTGCTGTGCAAGCTGATCAGCCACATATTCTTGTTGAGAGCGATGGAAGGCTCGCCCGTTCAGTTCACCAAGGACACGACGTGCCAGGCTGATCTTGGTATTTCTCCGGCATGTCTTGTACGCATCAGCCAACTTTTGTTTGTAAGAGTGGCCCTGTGCGGTCTTCCATTTGTGGAATAGTTTGTCCCAGGTCTTCCAAGTGTAAAGGCGCTGAGATGCAGCAACCTGGTCCGCTCGGTCGGTAGCTATATGGGCCAGCATCCTCCACACTCGACTTTTCACCTGGTACTGATAGAACTCGTCGGCCTGCTGTTCCATCCGAGTAAGGCGGTCGAGTCGGGCGTACCATGCTCTGAAGGGCTGAACCTTGAGCTGACGGTTGTGAAAGGCACTGGATATACGATCGTTTCGCTGTTCATGATCTTTCTTGACACCTCTTGAAAATCTAAACCCTTCCAGGACGCGAATTTTCATCCGGTCTTGGTGGACTCGTAGCAGGAGGTTCCTATGTCCAGCAATGAACCATTTGTACATGACATCGGACAATATTCTCTGATCGACTTGTCGTTGAAACCGCTTCAGTCTCTGTGCGTTCGTCCATTTCAGTAGAACCTCGCGCGAGACCTTGACATAATTTAGCGCCCTCGCCTTAAGCTCGCTCTCGGCCTTTCCGTGCCACGCGACCATCTTCTCCTCGAGAAGCCGCCGGTTCTTGGCTGCGATGAACCTATTGCACATTTGCTCAAGCTCGGCCTTCCCCCCCCACTGGGCGAAGACACGCGCGCGCAGATTCCTATCATGAAATTCTTGCGCTGTCTGCTCCCTCTCGAGCTTGACTCTGGCAACGTCTTTCCACGCCGACAAGAAGCCCCGAAGAACTGACTGTCCAGCTTGGGACTGGGAGCTGTTTCGCTGAGCCTTGACAACCCTGATTTGTTGTAGCCAAAAGGAAAAGGCGCCCTGCTTGGTATTCATGTCGCGGGTGAAGCTGACGAAATGACCCCTGTTCAGACGCTGCCACTTGCGCAACACATTCTCGACAACCCGCCCCTCATAGACCTGAACAGCTGTGTGGTTTTTGTGTTGAATTTCCCGCAGTCGCTGCTTGAGGCCGGCGAACGCTTTTTTGGTTACAAACTGCCGCACTTTGAGTTCGTTCACAGCCGTGTACTCCTTCCAGGAATCAAAGTAACGAATTCGCATGATGTGTCGACGCGCAGTCTCTGTGCGATTCCTCTCCTCCTGCGCACGAACTGCCCAGTGGGTCAAGGCTTTAGCCATGATGTAGAAATTATAGGCCCTTTCGGCGCGTTCCTCAAGGTTCTCGAAGAATAGCTCAGTGTCGTGCTGCTGGGCTTCATATGCGAGTCTCTTATGTTGCCGAGCTGCTGTATTGTCCCTCCAAACCTCAAACGTGGTCTCGGCTAGCTTCCGTCCATCAAATTGGGCAGCCACGTTTTCCATGTGTGCTCTTCTGTCCCATTGCATGCGTGTGATACTCCTCCAACTGTACAAGGCACTGTCTGCCAGTCTTACACTGTGGAAGCGATAGGCCTCTCCTTCTTGTTCATGCCGCGCATCCCGAGTTGTCACAGCCGAATCTCTCCATTTCCGAAGGAGGGACTGATGGCGGAACTTTTCAGCATGGGCACGAAACATATTTATTTGAGGGACAGTGGCAGTGAGGTTGGTAGTTGAGTTGACAATGTTGTCTTCAGTCGTGTGTCCATTTGCGACAGGAGACAGGAACGTTACAATTCCATCATGCTTCCCGTTCGTACTGGGAACCGGCAGTTGACGAAGATCGGAAGCTGGAATTTCGGCGGTGGATGTCGCTTGACCTGGAACGTCCGTCTTGGTCGTTGGCACTGAATTTAATCTTGGCGATTGCGCATGGTTTTGGCTGGGTCGTGATGGCGACGAGGGAGGAAGATGGACTCGAATAGGGGATTTCAAAGGTTCGGATGGTTGGGGTGTTGGTGGCACACCAGGAGTTGGCTCGTTGTTTTCGTCGGAAGTTGCGGGTGGCTTAAATCCCCCCATCTGAGATGGTTGTAAGGTGCTGTGCGCAGTTTCTCTCGTTCTTCTTGGGGACTTTGGAGGGCTTTTGGTCTGTTTCTCTTGGATGAGCTGGTGCTTATCGGTGTTCTCAGGACTTGCAATGAAGCTCGAGGACGGATCGTCATTGGGTAGGGTTGGAGCTCTCACTCCATTGCTGGGCCTTCGGGTAGGAGTAGGGGGTTGCGGCGGTGGTCGAGGGGCAGGGTACTCTTCGGAATAATAGGTATCAAAGGAGTCTGAATTATCATCATCCTCATCCTCCTCCTCCTCCTCCTCTTTTTCCTCCACCG
Organism: Zalerion maritima; assembly: GCA_022664585.2. Classification (NCBI taxonomy): domain Eukaryota; kingdom Fungi; phylum Ascomycota; class Sordariomycetes; order Lulworthiales; family Lulworthiaceae; genus Zalerion; species Zalerion maritima. Next base: position 138,899 of record JAKWBI020000004.1, read on the forward strand.
TGCCCCGAGTATTAGGTTTGCTTTTCGCGGGAGATGCCAGCCCATCACGAGTGCCGCCAGTGTTAGAGCCAGAGTACGAGCTTGGACGGTCATAGGTAAAGGAGTCATGAAGTTTAAAAGGGCCAGCTGAATTGGCATTCTCATCGCGCCAACGCACATGGCGAGGATCTCCAGACGGATGCGGAAAGCGATCATCGGGAGAGCTAGTGTCTGGCGGGGGGGGTTCGTGGTCAAGTTGGGAGGATTCAAGGCTTTGGTAGTAGTTGATGTTTTCTGTGAGGTCGTCGGGAACCCACTCAACCTCGAAGCCGAGGCGATCAAAGACCTTTTTGGCCTTGTCGACAAGGCTAGTTCCCGGCTCGACTCCAACCTTGAAGATGATAGGGTTGAATTTTGTGTCGTAGGAAGGGTCCTCGCCGCACCTTTGTAGGATTTCTTCGAGGGCTTGGAAGAGGGCAGTCGTCGGCTGTTGGCCGCGGCCTGGCAGACTGGGCAGTATTCTCTCGGCCTCGAGAATAATGTCATAGAATCTCCCGACATCGTGGTCGTTCCAATCACGTACGTGGGCAAGGAGGGAAGAATCGCTCCGGGTTCGATCGATGCCATCGAGCTCGTCGAGGGCGGAATTCCCGTCGCCGCTACTGCCTTCCCCACTGCTGGTGTTCGTGGTGGTGGCCGTGGGGACGTGGTTATGGGTACCATTCCCCTGTTGGCGTGCGGTGGTCTGCATTCCCCGTGTTCCATTTGCGCCTTTGGTGTTACTGATTCTCCTGGGGATCCGACTCCCAGCAAGGTTATTTCTGCTATTCGAGCGGTTGATGATCTTAGAGCTACGGGTGCGATCGTTGTTGTCGCTCGTGATGGAGCTTGATCCATCGTGGGACGGGCGGTCTGGGTCGTCTGGTACCTGCATGTCCTGAACATACTTCACCCACAGAGAAGCATAATGGTCGGGAGAGTTTCGCGGCTGACGGGTCCGTTCCTAGCTTTGCGGTGAACTCATTGCGCCCGAGGCAGAGTCAATGCCAGGTAACGTGGGGACAATCGCAACAATGTCGCCGGGTGAAATGAACGATACTCGACAGCCTTTCGCTCTGCTGCAAGATGCCAGGGAGCTCGAGGGAAAGGGTTGGTGTGGATGGAAACAATGGGCAAGGGACGAAAAGAACTACCGGTCAATTGAAAAGTTCGCTTGGCGTGGGAGGTACGACATCAACTCCAGCACAATAGACCAAAAGACAATAATTAGGGAGAGTAGTGGCCGCAAAATGATGAGGATGCAGGGATTACTGCAAACGGCAACGCGTCGTAAAATGGTGGTGGTGATGGGGGGTATGGAGAGGAGGAGTACGAGAAAAGGCTGAATGAGTTTGCGGATAGCTGCGCAAAAGTGGTTGCTGGCAGGGCGTCGCGCACCTGCAGCAACCAGAGACTGGGCACCAAAAGAGAGAAAAAAATAGTGTGTAAGTTTTAGAGCTCTTTCGGGCATCGCGTCCAGTGAGTTGTCGACAGGGGTGGCCAGCCTCGCGGTCCCCGCGCGAACTGCTCGTGCCCAATCCCGCACACGCTAATCTACTGCCACAAGATGAGGTATTCAGTACCTAAACCAACACTGTAGTTTCCACCATATTCAAGTACCCGCTACTTCCGCATATCCCGCCGCTCTAGCAATATTGTCAAATGCTGTCGGTCCCAAAGGGTGAACGGCCATCCCCTCGTACATCCATCGAGTCTTCACCGCTCAGAACGGATATTAAAAACAAACCACACTTCTAGAAACACTCTTGTATCTACCTACTATTACCCACCGCGTTTATCTTTCGGGGCCTGCCAATAAACAATGCCGCCGCGACCTCGGCCCATTCAGCGATTTGCACAAGCCGCAGCACAATGCTCTACTGAGGTGTGTCATCCATCCAATGGCCTGCACTACCTGCGGAGTAAACATCATCGTCGTCACTAGTAAATATTAACACCAAATAAATTAACCAAAATAAAAAGGCTTCTATATACGCCAAGTGTATAGTGGCCGACTACCAGGCTGTTTACCAAGACAAGTGCGCGAAAGAGTTCATGAGACTCAAGGACTGCTATATTGTATGTAACCCTTGATCCAACACGCACTACACGTACCTTTTTTGGCCGTTAACGTGGAATAAATTCGCTGATGGAAATCAACTAGGCGGCTTCTAAACGACAAAAGGCATAGATAGTCGGTGAAATACTACTCAAACAGAATCATCAAAAAACCACACCATGATTTGACTTTCCGAAATAGTATTCTGCTGTTGGGAAGCAAACACACGCTACCGAATTGAACTATGTACGGCAGCTTTTTGCTACATCATGGCCCATTGTCATTCGTAAATCACAGCTTTAGTAGTCTAAGCAAAAAGGTGGCCTTCTGAACCTCCTGCTCCTCTTCCGCAATGATTCCTCCTTGCTTCTCGGACGGAATCTCGCCGTCGACATGTGTCACCTCGTGATGGTCCATCGGCCTCCTCAAGGCCTTCTCTATGGCTCCTGCTTGGCCTGTGAATGCCTCGGCCAGTCCAATCTTCTCCGGATCAGAGAGCACCTTGTACTCCATCTTGACGTCGTCCGTCGGTTGGAGGCCTGCCTTTTTTCTCAACCTCTGCACCCGGTTGACGATCTCCCTGGCAAGACCCTCTTGAGCAAGCTCGGGGTATAAGGTCGTGTCTAGAATAGTCAGGACATCCTCGTCCGTATTTGTCTCGAAGTTCTTCGTCGAATCATCGTCCTTCACGCCCCTCTTCACTACCAAGTCTCCGGCCTCCAGCCTAATGCCGTCGAGGATCATAAAGCCATTGCTGACGTAGGTCTTGACATCGTCGCTGGTAACAGAAGGTAGTGCCTTCTTGACCTTGCCCATGTCTTTCTTGAGCTTCTTTCCAAGTACTGACCACTCGGCCGTCACGCTGTACTGAACATTGTACTTGGTTTCGTCGCTTGACAGCACCAGATCCCGGACGTTAAGCTCCTCGGTAATGTACGACTCGAGAGACTTGACATCGTCAAGGTATTGCTGGTCATTATGCACAACCACCAGAGTCTTAAGAGGTGTCTTCAGGCCCATGGCTCTCCTCTCTCGCGACACTCTCGCCAATTCAATGACCCGTTGCATGCGCCCAACACGCCGTTCTATTTCCGGGTTGAAAAGCTCTTCACGGACTGTTGGGAAGCCCAGGAAGTGGACGCTACGGGCATCTTCCGCTTTTTGGGAATCTGGGATGTGAGGCACGAGCTTCTGATAGATCGTCTCGGTCAGGAAAGGTGTGAAGGGGGCCAATCCCCTGCAGAGGGTGTAGATGATCTCAAAGAGAGTGTTCAAGGCATGGAGGGTATCATCCAGCCCGTACTCCCCCTTTAGTCTCTTGCGGTTGAACCGAATGTACCAGTTCGTGGTATTGTCAATGAGACCAAGGAGTCGAGGAACGACCGTGTACAATCGATAGCCTACAAGCTTTCGTTAGTATTCTGACAAGACTCGACGATACCTTCAAGGTCGATTAAGCGAGTTGCGACGTACCATTCATCTCCTGGTTGACAAATTGTAGCAAGCTTTGACAGCTCGCCAGGATCCACTTGTCCATGACATTAGTGTTGTCGGCTTCCATTAATGGATTGAAGATATAATCCACCTTCTCCACCTTCTTGAGCAAGGCGACCTGTCCTTCAAAGAACTTGTAACTGTTCCAGAGTGGCAGAAGCACCTTTTGGACTACCTCTTTCACCCCAGACTCCTTGAATCGCAACGGCTCGGCACGGACCACGGGCGAGTTGATGAGGTACAACCTCAGAGCATCTGACCCATACTTGTCCATGATGATCTGGGGATCCGGGTAGTTCTTCAGGCGCTTGGACATCTTCTTCCCGTCCTCGGCCAAAACGATGCCGTTCACTACACAGTTCTGGAAAGGCGATTTCCCGAAGAGGTGAGTTCCGAGGACCAGCAGAGTATAAAACCATCCGCGGGTTTGATCCAAACCTTCGGCAATAAAGTCACCAGGGAAACACTCGTTGAACTTGTCGAAATTTTCGAATGGATAATGCTGGCTTGCGTACGGCATGCTTCCAGACTCGAACCAGCAATCGAATACTTCCTCCACCCGTTTCAAAGATCCCTTTCCCTTTTGGCTGGGAATGGTGATGTGATCAATCTTGTCTCGGTGGAGGTCGGTGATCTCTCCTTCATATCCACTCAACTTCTTAAGTTCCTCGATACTTCCCACACAAATGCGCTCTTCTTTGTCATCACTTTGCCAGATGGGGATGGGAGTGCCCCAGTACCGATTTCGAGAGACATTCCAGTCGCGGGCGTTCGCAATCCAGGAGGCAAATCGTTTCTCCTTGACGAAGGATGGCACCCAGTGTGAGCCCTCGATGTTCTGGAGCATTTGAGGGATCTTTTCCGGGATGCGGATGAACCAAGAGGGGACTGCTCTGTAGATGAGAGGAGTATCTGAACGTGGGCACATAGGGTACGAGTGCTTCATCTGAGAATCAGCAACCACCCTGCCAGCAGCTTTCAGGTACTTCAGGATTTCCTTGTCAGCTTTCTTGACATGAAGACCCTCGAAGTCCTTAACCTTGGCCGTAAAGTAACCACTCTCGTCGACCGGGTCCGGAGGAGGCCTGTCAGTGTTGATGACACCATGCTCCATAGCAACATTGTAATCCTCTTCACCAAAGGCCGGGGCCTGGTGGACAATACCGGTACCGCTATCATCGGTCACGTAAGTACCATTGAGAACCTTGAAACCAACGTCCTTGAATTCCTCGTAGAAGTAATCGAAAAGAGGAGTGTATTTCCACCCAAGCATGTCCTTGCCCTTGATTTTCTCGACCACCTTGTACTTTGCCTTCTTCAGATCCTTGTAGATGGTCGTGAGGAGCTTCTCGAGTATGATGTAGTTCTTTCCTGATTTCTCGTCCAAGATTTTGAGGTATTCGAAATCGGGGTGGGTGGCAAGGCCCGTATGAGATGGGAGTGTCCATGGCGTGGTTGTCCATGCTAGAAGGTAGGTGTTAGGGTCGCTGACGAGCGGAAAGTTTACAACAACGGCTGGGTCGCTGACGTCTTGGTAATTTTGGTTGGCCTCGAAGTTGCTCAGGGCAGTTGTGAGAGCGGTCGAGTATGGCATCACACGATGACCCTGGTAGACTTGATCCTTGTCCCAAAGCTGCTTGAAGACCCACCACTCGGACTCCATGAAAGTGACGTCCATTGTCTTATAGTCGTTGTCGAAATCAATCCACCTGCCAAGCCTCTCAACGGTGTGCCTCCATTCTTCCGAGAAGCGCATGACAATGGCCCTGCATTCTGCGTTGTACTTCTCGAGACCAATTTCCATCACGGCAGCTTTCCCCGAGATTCCCAGCTTCTTGTCAATCTCGTGCTCGATGGGTAGACCATGTGTGTCCCAACCAAAGCGTCGCTCAACATGGTAGCCCTTCATAGACCAATACCTCGGAATGATATCCTTGATGGTCGAGGCGAGAAGGTGGCCATAATGGGGGAGGCCTGTCGCAAATGGAGGACCATCATAGAAAGTGTAGCGCGGGCGGCCGACTGACAGTTCAACCTAGTTGAAGACCAAGAATGTTAAATTTAATCGACTTGCAGCTCGCGAGCTGCGTTCCAACAAGATGCGCTTCTGGATAAAACAGTGTTTCCCTACCTGTCTCCTGAATGCGTCGATTTCCCGCCATTGCTGAAGAACCTTCTCCTCTTCCTTGGGGAAACTGATGGACATGTTGGCTTGTGGCTTACAAGCAATCCAAATTGAGTATGAGTAGGGGGGAGACAAAATGTGTGGAAAAAGACAGAAGGAGAGTCCGGTAGGAGAAATAAATCCACCTCGGCAATATACTGGAGGCCAGAAGTCTGTAAGTCCCTATCTTCCCCGGAATATGCGTCAGACCAGCAGGAGGTCAAGGGAATGGATTGGTCTGAATTTGTAAATCTTCCAGGGCGAAGGTGACTCAGAAACGCATTGAGTATCACAGCTCAAGCAGCGAGGGGCAATGCACAAGGCTTCGAGTAGCGGGGCAGAACTAGTAGGCACATGCCACAGAAAACGAGGACCCTTCAAGGATGTCATCATTATCGCGAATTATAATTGGCCACTGATTCTTATCGCGAGTTCAGCCTTGCATAGGTGTGGCTGATGGCCTGGCAGGTACACCAGTGTCTCCTTCCGCATTGTTTGTGCAGAGGAATACATCGGTGACCATAAGGGTGCCCGCCCCGCTTAGCGCCGGTGGTCTCCATGGCAGGTGCTTTACCCAACTATGGCCCGACGGATTATAAACATCAGCAGCCATTGATATTGTCGGTGCAAGCAATCCGTAAATATACCATTTTCTTCCCATCTTCTTTTCCTCTTCACGCACTGTTTCCAACTGGGGTCCATTGGGGCAACTTCTGGGACTTGTATTTGCCCTGGCGGTGTCAGCACTCTCCATTGATCCCATGCAAAGGTCAATGTTGTTTTCCTAACCCAGCATCCTTCTCCTCTGGCGCATCCATTCTTGTTATTGCTGCTCAGCAGGCCGCACAGCAGAGGCCTGCCTCGATACCAGACCCTACCTGGTGCGCCGCCGTGTCCATGGTAGTATACTCACAGCAGCCATTTCCGCCATCCATTACCTCCATCTCCCACCATTGACCTGACCTGCGCCAGCCGCAGCCATGGCTTTCCTCTTTGGGAGAGGCAGAGCCCGGACAAACACCATTGATCTATCCAAGCAGGCCCGGGAGCAGATCTCGAAACTCAATGGTCCAGAATTGGTGGCAGAATCGGCAAAGGTTAGTCCAACCTCATCTTCTCCCAGGCTCCAACCATCTCCTCGTGCAACATAATGCTAACTACGACCTCTTTAGTCCGAACTTGCCAAAATCCTGGCCCAGATGAAGTTGACAATGCAAGGAACCCATGGTATGTGGCCCAGGAGCTTATTTCATTTTGCATTCATCATACTTGATTCTCCATATACAGACTCTCTAGTTCATCCTAACAATAATGCTTCCTCTGCCTTATAGAGACCGAAAGCAGCCCCGACCAGGTCTATCACCTTGTCACTGGGCTGATCCAAGAAGACCTGTTATACCTCCTGGCGACCCACCTCCACAAATTCCCGTTCGAATCTAGAAAAGACATACAAGTCATATTCTCCTCCGCATTTCGGTTTCGCCCACCGTCAGCCTCGCCAAAAAGCGACCCATTGGCTCTTAGCTACGTCGTAAACAACCGGCCGCAAGTCCTCATAGAGCTTTGCAAGGGCTACGAGCATCGCGAAAGCGCTATACCCGCCGGCTACGTCCTTCGCGAGGTGCTGAAGAATGAGGCCGCTGCTGCCGTCATACTTTATGATGATGGAGAATACGATGGCCCCGGCATGAAGGGACTGACAACCATCGACCGCGATCGCCCCTCGAACGGCAACGGAGTGTTTTGGAAGTTCTTCGACTGGATCGACAAGAGCTCCTTCGAAGTAGCCGCCGATGCGTTTGGAACATTCCGTGACCTTCTTACCAAGCACAAGGAGCTAGTTCCACGATACCTAGCCGTTAATTTTGAACTGTTCTTTGGGAAGTACAACTCGATCCTCATCCAGTCAAAGTCGTATGTCACCAAGCGTCAATCCATCAAACTTCTCGGCGAGATCCTGCTCGATCGGTCTAACTATAACGTGATGACCGCCTATGTCGACTCTGGTGAGCATCTGAAAATAACAATGAACTTGCTCCGCTCCGACCAGAAGATGGTCCAGTACGAAGGCTTCCACGTCTTCAAAGTCTTCGTTGCGAATCCGCACAAGAGCATCGCCGTCCAAAAGATTCTTCTCATGAACAGAGAAAAGCTTTTGGTTTTTCTTCAGCATTTCCTCGAGGATCGCACCGATGACGAACAGTTCATAGATGAACGGGAATTCCTCATCAAGCAGATCAGAAACATGCCCCCGACCCCCGTGCAGCCGCAAGTTAGACCAGGACTCATTATCGGAAACTAGGATCCCCACAAGCAGCAATTCCGGGCGGGTGCATGGCAGAGGCGATCGCGAAGGCCGGTTTGAGAAAAATATCGTTCATGTCGATTTGTTTCAATTGCAGCATGGCATAGAATTCCTTGGGAGTTTGAAGTGCATGTAGCCAGGCGTTCGGGAGTTGATTGTATTGTTTCTTGGTCTTCTTTGCGAGCCAAGCAAGGTCCGTCATCCTAAGGGAAAGTCCACCCACCACACTCTCTATAATATGTACTTGAGGGGGAGGGGGGGGGGATAACTTCCATTCGGTATATATACCATGGGATACAGAAGTACTTGGTTGCTCAGCAAAGGCTGCGGTGCCAACATATTCTTCATCTACTTGTATGCGATAGAAATTGGAGTGCGCAAGGTTTGAATGTTCAAGTGACACAGTGTATATGTCCTGCATGCTTGAAGTCAAGTGATGGTGACACGTGAGGCAATGTTGACTTAGCATTGAACTGGCACCACTTCGAGTTCCTATAGTCTATAGTAAGCAGATATTCTTCAATGAATAGCTAGAAGGACAAGTCTTCTAGAAGTAGCTATCTTCAATAACTGGTTAAGCGCTCTCCAACCCAACCGACTTGGACAAGAGTGAAAACCAGCCCGGCCATGCTGCCATTTTGAAATGCCCAATGAATCCATATATTTAGCACTCCAAGTCAAGGCAACCTGTGGCAGATCCTCAGATACTTGGCGAGGAATCTGGCGTGAGAGCTTGAATTTGTTATCGAATTACCCGAACGCATTAGCCTGATATTGGCCATAACTCTCCCTTTCGGACGTCACGAGTCCCGTTTTCCCCGAATACTAAGGTCGCAAACATCCACTGCCTGCATAATGGCGATCTCCTGTTAGTTTGGTAGGTATATAAAAACATCCCACACCAACTGCTGCTAACCCCAAGGTGCTCTCGAGGACTCGATAAACTTTTGTCAGCTGAATTTTGCACAGACATTTGATCCCCCACGAAATGCCTTCGGCGCAGTTTCGTGAGAGAGTCATGCCCTTGCCTTCTGGAAACGCACGGGCATAGTTCCTACGCACCAAGGACCAAGATTTACTAACTACATGCTACAGAGGCACAGACTCTCCAATGGCACCGTCCCACGCCTCTGATGCTCTAATGTGTGCCTAATAGTCTGGCCCGCATACTTCCGCCTGATCGCTGACAAAAGGGAGCGGAGAAAGATGTACCTGACTACAGGGCTTGCAAATTGTGAACTGCCATTGGAGTGTGGGAGAGTTGGGATACGCTAGGTGAATAGTCTATAGTATGCAGCACAGCCAGTGTGCTGGGCTGCTCCTATTAGCTGTAAGCAGTTCATGATCCCATGTTCCTACAACGCAATTCTCTTCCACGGTTGCATGGAAAAATCCTAAACGCGCCACTGGCTAACATGAGTAGTACCTCGCATTATTTGTCTTGATTTCTGTCTTTCCTTTTCAGGTTCTTTGAATCTTCCCGGCAAAATCTGCGGGCCAATGTATTTGCACCTAGCTGAACTTTCCAACAGGATGCCACGTCCAATCCATTCTCGGTTCCACCAACTAGCTGGTACCCTAGACTTGTGGAAAGTTGAGGTCGAAATCGCCCTCCGTCCCCGAAAATCATTACGGAAGCTACGCACCCAAACAAAAATCCAGGCCTGATCAGCTGGCGCACCTTTCCCCCAAACCACCTGCAGGCAGTCGATCCGGGGGAGAGCCTGGGCCTGGCTAGTCCCTAGTGCGTAGTGCCCTAGAATATGTGGCTTGCCGGATTTGGTGTCCCCAGATGGCCAAGCCTTTCCCTGCTGCATTCAAGTCACTGACTCGCTCCGCCGCCACTGCGCACTTAGGCTGGTAATCTAGATTGTTGTCGCTACGCCAGACGAATTTCACTTGATGGCACAGCACATTCTTGACCCCTCTCCATCTAATACTATTGCCATTCACCGAAGGATTGTGTTTTGCATTGCGTATCTCTCCTGGGCCTACCTAGACACCTACAGGAATCGAACGCTTACGTTACCTACTGCCCTAAAGTCCCCGCAACTAAGCAGATTCGCTAGAATAACTAACTACAAGAATGACTTGCTTGCGTGCTCTCAGACCTCTCCGTCCACGACGCGGGGCCTGTCATACTCGTCACTAATGTCGCTGGTATCCCAAGCTCCTACACATGTGGCGTCAAATGTCGGTCTCACGGGGCACAAGTGGCGTGCTAGTGTCTGTATCGGGGCTATCCTAGTCAGTAACAGTACGTGTGTTTATCTCCCACAGGCGGCGAGGACGTATGATAGGCAATTACAGATGAACCATATTTGGATTCAACGGGGAAAAAAAAAGGTCTCAAATCAGAATCGAGGGCTTGGAGCCAACTGAAACCTCTCAGCCCCTTATTCAGCTTTCTCTATTAGAGGGCCCACCCTGAAGAGTACGTAGTAAGGCAAGGACGGATTGGTGGAGCATACATATATGAGATACTACCCTGGTTCCAGACCCCTCTCATGAAGCTCGTGTGGTCAATGTAGAATCTCTATCTTTCATTCTTTTTTTTTCTTTTTTATAACCCTCGGTGCATGTTCTGTCATCTGTCATATTTTCCTCAATTCCGATCGATATATATTACTACCGATCCTACAGGACCCGCTGTAGATCCGCACTATAATACTACCTGGCACTAGCACGAGGGCCCACTGCGCCCTTCTCGGTATTTGTCTCCAACTACTGTTCCTGTTACACTATACCCTATATTATCTGCAATACCCACATTTGCTTTTTGAAAAGAAGAAAAGGACAACAAAGAACTGAACGGCAAGATGTCAGACCCAGCTCAACTATCGCCGGAGGAACTCGCGGCTCTCCCTCACGATGACCATGGGAACAGGGTCCAGTTCGCACTCTGGTTTACTGTATCTATATCGGCAGTCTTTGTTGGCCTTCGTGTATACTGCAAGCGGATTACCAAGAGGAGGTTGTGGTGGGACGATTACCTGCTGGTGGGATCATGGGTAAGTGTGAAACGCTTTCGTCGCTTATTTTCCTCACTATGCCAGAAGCAACAATCCCTCAGCAATGATGGAAGAGTGCTGTGTCCAAAGTATCAGGTCAACTAACCTCCTCTCGTCCCTACACCGCAGATCTGCCTCGTAATATACTCCGGCCTCACGGCCGCTGCCGTATCTCTCTATGGCCAAGGGAAACACAGCTACGACCTGTCATACGACGATATCGTCAACATCTCCAAGCTACGAGTAATCAACGCAATCTTCATAGTCACGGCCATCATATGGAGCAAGTGCGGTTTCGCAGTTACACTCTTGCGTCTCACTCAGGGTTGGATGAGAGCCACCGTGTGGTTCTTCATCATCACCCTCAACGTCTTCATGGGGTTCACCATCCTGATCATGTTCGTCGGCTGCACACCCGTCTCCAGGGCCTGGGATATTACCCAGGAAGGAGAGTGCTGGCCAATTTCCGCTGTTCTTGGATATCATTTGTTTTCTGGAGGTGTGTTCCTGATTTCTTGTTTTTTTTCTTCTTCTTTTGCCTCCAAGGTTGGTTGCGGATTGCTAACAATTGTTTTGCTGCAGCATACTCAGCATTTGCTGATATCGCTCTTGCGCTGCTCCCTTGGAAGCTGGTTTGGGGACTCCAAATGAAGTTAAAGGAGAAGATTGGCGTGGGGGTTGCCATGAGCATGGGTGTTTTGTAAGTCATGATCATCCAAACTCCGTTCATAACATCCAAAGTACTGTTACTGACAGAATACTTCGATCGTGCCAGTGCCGGTGTGACATCTCTCGTCAAAACCATCATGCTTCCTGGAATGCTCACTTCAGATATATGTAAGTGTCCATATATCTTCCGGGTTACTTCATCTTCTTTCCGGCACTCCCTCAACATTTTCATCGCCCAGCTCACTAACACGCCCCCCCCCCAATAGTCGACAGCCTCCCCATCATATACTGGGGATCCACGGAGATCGCCACCTGTCTCATCGCCGCATCCATCCCTGTCCTACGCGTTCTCATCAGGGACGCCAAATCCTCGGCCAGGAAATACTATAACCAGGAAGACGGGGCTATCTCAACAACACGCAACAAGAACAACACGGTCATAATCAGCACCCAGAAGTTCAGATCGGCGCACAGCCCAGACGACCGCAGCGACAAGAGCATTCTCAATGACAGCGGTGCTACGTCGGGGAGGGTACTGATGACGAACGAGGTCTCGGTGAATTATCATGATAGAAAGGAAGACGATAGTCTCCGTGGGTATGAGATGGAGCCGGTGTAGGAGAACAAGGCTGCTGTAACTAACTGTTCATTTCCCCATATTTGAAGAAGATATGATACACATGATTGGGGTTTCGCAACAGGGGTGTCATGGGATCATGGCAACGTGCTCCCAATCTTTTTTACCACTTCGTCATAATATGCAGCGGAGGGGACCGAATACGCCGTGCTTGATGATCATTAATCGGTACGGTTTCATAGTGATAAAGAAAATACATCAGATTCCTGAGGACCGAATGAACTTGCCCAAACCGATTGGCCCTTTACAAGATGCACAAAAGCTTAAAAGAGGCGCCAAGAGTTCACCCTGATTTTGCTTTTTAATTGGCATGGCAAGAACATTCCACCCATGGCCAAGGGCCGCAACTTCCTCGACGGAAAATTAATCAAAACATCCGACCTAGGCACCAGTGCTGGCAGTGGTAATCAATTCTTCATACGGCCATCATCTCTTCCAAGTCCGTCGAAGTAAGCCCTACACGCTGAGCACCACTCAAATCTCATACCTGTCAGACTCATCCTTCCTCGGGAGGTACCCAAAATAATCAAACGTCGCCTCCGCCGCCGTGCCATTCAAATCCGAGCACGCAACGCCCACGAACGCACCGGTGAAGCTTCCGTGCGCCTGGTGGCCGCCACACTCGTCAGAAACAATAGAGGCGTCGAGCACGGGACCAACCTCCTTCAACGTCTCCTCGCCCTCCAAAGCATGGAAGAACTGCAGCTTCTTCCCCCTGATGGTCAGCGCCAGGCGCACTTTTCCCTCGTTGGGGATCTTAACAGGGTCGGTGGGGAACCTCAGCTTTCCATCAGGCCAAGATTCCTCCGAACTCATGATGAGCAATTCCCGCTGCCCGTCCGAATGCGCGGTCACCGTTAGGTAGAAGAAGTTGTACCGCGAGTAATACGCCGTCAGTCCGGCGAATTGCCGCTCATCCGTGGGCGAGAAATCAATCGTCGTCTCGGCGTCATACGAAAAATGCGTTTGCCTTCTGGCAACGAGAGCTTGTTCAAACCACGAGCCGATTGATTCGCGACCGATCAACTTTAGCTTCCCTCCTTCGGTAGAAAAGATGCGTTCAATTTCCGGCGTGCGCAGCCATTGGAAGTCTTTGTGGAGACCGTCCTCGAAGGTGTAATTCTGTTCGGCCCAGTACGGTTCATCGTCTCGGGTGCCTGGCACTTCGACGTGCAGGGATGGAACGGGTCCGTTCTTGATGTACAGCCAGTCGTCGTCTCCCCAGTACGCTTCCTGGATTGCAGTTTCCCGACCGAGAACACAGCGGCGCTCATGTGTCGTGGGACGTCCCGTGAGATGGACGAGATAGTGCTTCCCGTTCGGCGCCTCAACCCAGTCACCATGGCCCGACCGCTGAAGAGCGTTAAAGGGTGCGTCCTTGGCAGTGAGGATGTGCTTGTCGGGGTGTGTCTCGTACGGACCCCAGATATCCTTCGACCTCGCCAGGGTGCAAGCATGCTCGTACGCAGTACCTCCCTCGGCAGTCAGAAGGTAGTAATACCCGCTCCGCTGGTACAAATGAGGACCCTCCACCAACGACAGATCAGTCCCATAGTAGATGATCTTCCTAGGACCCACAAGCTTCTCAGCCTCTGGATCGAACTCCTGAAGTGCAATGCCGGAAAAGAGAAGAGGTCGGCGTCGATGATCCCACGTCATGTTGGCGAACCACTTCTTCCCATCTTCATCGTGGAACAGCGACGGGTCGAAGCCGGACGAGTTGGCGTAGATGGGGTCGGACCAGGGGCCTTCGATGGTCTTGGAGTGGACGATATAGTTGTGTGCGTCCTTGAAGGAACCGTCTTTCCTCTTGACACGGGTGAATACGAGCCAGAACCTGTCATCATCGTGGGTGAGGCAGGGGGCCCAGATGCCGCAGCTGTCTGGGTCCCCTCGCATGTCCAGCTGGCTCCTGCGGTTCAGCGGACGGGTGGCGAGGGACCAGTTCGCCAGGTCCTTTGAGTGGTGGATTTGCACCCCGGGATACCACTCGAAAGTCGAGGTCGCGATGTAGTAGTCCTCGCCAACCCGGAGGATGGACGGGTCTGGGTTGAACCCAGGGAGGATTGGGTTACGGATGGTAGGCATGTTGGTGAGGCTTCGAGCACAAGGCAACACTACGTTGGGTTCCAGTTCGTGTTGAGCCACTTGAACAACAATGCTAAAGGTCTAGATTTCGTAGTATTTTCAACAGCAACCCGAAAACGACGACAGCCGGTCGATTTATTTATCTATATTTTCTCGAGGCGGCCGGTACAGTAAGTACCAGCCCACTGGTATCACCAGAACCCCTCAATTTCACTCTCCGGCTAAACAGCTTTTGGTGGATCGAATGATCCATTCGTGCCTGCACCTGCGGGCGGCTGAGTAGGTCTTGGGAGCTGGATCAATTGCGAAAATGCCCCAAAACACAAAACCTCCACCTCTCGGGAGGGCGGGAGAATAAGCCCACCAATGATCAAATCATGTTCTGGCAGAAAACTAGGCCTACCCGAGTATTCACGTGAATAATCGCGTGGTGTCGAGTATACTAATTTCAGAGTTGGGTCCAGACGACTAAACGAAAGGGTGTTCAAAGTGCCCCTAGCTAAATTTAGCCGAAAGAGAAAATCATTAGATCCAATGGGGGCTGTCCTTGATATGCGGCACACCCTAGAGAGTGTATAACGAGGATGATGAAAGGTAGCTCTCAAAATAATATCAAATATCAGTCTCTTATTTCTGCGCCAAGTTGAATACTGCATATCTGCTATGAACACCGGAAGTCTCTCTTTGAGCTCTTAGCAGAGATATTGCTTTGAACCGCAAGAAGCATGAGAAGAGGCTTTCTCTTCAATGGGGTACAATATCGCTAACACTTTCGCTTCCCAGGACTTCACAGAAGTCCGCGTGCAGTGAATTCTTACGAGATCTTCACCACACGGCACTTCACCCAGCAACTGCCTGATAAATATATAGTCACCCACTTGCACCAACTCACCTCTTTATCTCCAGCTCGCGATTTCCTCCCACTTCCACCAGTCTTTTTCCAGATCAACATCGACATCGCCAGTATTCCGAAAGGTTCAGCCTCGCGAAGAACGACCTTTTTTATTCTCATTAACAGAAGGATTTCTCGCATTATCACGACCAATCTCAGTAAGTCTCAGCAGAATTTATAGAAAGAAAAAAAAAACCGTCTCCATGTCGTCACGGCAGTCCCAACTTCCCCAACTCCCCCAACTCTCCCAATTTCCCCAATTTCCCCAGCAGCCCCAGCAGCCCCAGCAGCCCCAGCAGCCCCAGCAGCCCCAGCGGCGCGAAGCAGCCGCTCCGTCCACCAACCGGGGATTCCGCCCCCAGTGGACAGCAGAGCACAAAGTGTTCTGCTTTTACTTCATGGCCCGCAGCTTCTCCACTCCTCAAATTCAAGCTTTGTATGAGAGGACGCCATTTTTCCAGAGCCGCGCCGAGGAGTTCCGTCCATTAAATAGGGCGGGGGTCGAGAATATGTGGCGCAAAAGGTTTACCTCGGATTATCGGGTGTAAGTTATTAATCCCAAAGCTTGTGTTTTTATAATGTGCTAACGTGATGTTCTTAATAGCGGCACCGCATTATATAATGAGGTTATGCGCAAGTTAAGACTGGAGGATTTGCAAGATCTGCCGTGTAAGAAACCACCTCCCCCAACATTTAGGCTACAAAAGCACTTTGCGTCTTGAGATTCAAAGAGTGTCGAAATAATTATGCTGATACTATAACTTGTATAGATCCAACCGCAGTTGCCAAGGTCCTGAGCAAGAACCGGGAATTGTATCCGGACCTGAATCCTTTCCATCCTCTTCCCCGGGCGGATAGTCCTGAAGCCTTCCGACCTTCAAAGAGGCTCCGAACGTTCGAGCCGGCCACGAGCCAAGCCCCAGCTCAGATTCCGGGAGTGGGAGCCGGCCGCGTCGGGTTCGTCGGCAGCTGGGAAAACCGTGTTGGTACAGGCACCGCGTGCTCATCCGCCAGCATAGTTGCTTCGCCAGTTATTGGCCAAGGAGAGAATTCTTTCCGCGGCCCCAGGGCCCAAGGAAGCGATCCTATCCACCATATGAGGAATCAGGGAAACAACTCCTTTACCAACATCAGGTTCTCTCCTCTGCAAAATCACTTCGGGACACCTGCACCCCTACCTCCACCTCCACCTCCGCCAACAACTGCCTCCGGAAGATATGCCGAGGTGTGTAGGTTGGTCTTGGAAGAATGTGGGAAGCGCAAGGGGCAGTGGACACAGCTAGCCCAGCAAGGCAAGACTGGATCCCCTGGTATCAGCCAAGCTGGAGCTTTGCCGTCCTACCCGAACGCGGCAAACTTGGTCAACTACTCTGGACCAACGAGGGATGTCTTGGCGAAGATTGGTGGATCTCTCAACAGAAAGAGAGGTGGTTCGGATGTTGAAGTAGGTTGTGGCAGCAGCGGCGGGGAGCAAAGGCTGTCTGGCTCTGAAGCTCCAGCCGTTGGGGGCCTCATGAATATCGTGGAAGAGGCTCAGCAGCGTGATGAAGCTGCTCGTGGTCTTGCAGCTCAACCCGACGACACACAATCTCCAGTTGGACCAGCAACACCGGTTGTCACCGAAGCCAGGAACCCTCCAAGTTCTGTTCCCGCTTCGGTCGCCCCCTCGGAGCTCCCGCAGCCCGAAACCAATGTTGAGATTCCCTGGGCACCAGTCCGGATCCAACCTCGAGTCCCCCAAGTTGCACCGCCCGCACCGCCCGCACCACCTGCACGTCCCATACCCGCTGGGCCGGACGCAATACCCCCAGCCCAACTCCACCCCTCCCTCCGCCGCTTGGGGCAGGCTATATATCGTCCCCTGAACCCGCGCCTACGATGGTACGATTACAGGCCCGTCCCAGAAATCAACTTCCCGCCCACCATGCCTGCCGCAGAGAGGCGGAAGTACACAATGACGCAGGAATTCTGGGAGTCGGAAGGGCAGGAACTAAGCCCCCTCATCTAGGAGATGATCGGAGAGTTCTGGAAGGATTTCCACGCGAGGAACGGGAGGGGGTGGGATGGGAAGTATTTCTGGCTGGGGGGGGAATAGACTTGATTGAGGAGGAGGAGGAGGAGGAGGAGGAGGATGAGGTTGAATACTGATGATGAATGTCCGAGGTCAACGGCAGAGCAAGCAGGCAATATTGGTTTGAATCGCCCGCTATTATTTTGCAGGAGGAGGAGGAGGAGGAGGAGGAGGAGGAATAGGCGGCGGTTGCGGGGGGGGGGGGATGCACACATAGGTAGAGACTGAGGGAACCGAGATGTCTCCCAACGAAGGAGTGTCTCAGGGAATTGTATTCTTGAACCAGAAGATTAATATGCTGTAGCTCATTGGTGGCTCGCTGATTAAAAACAAATATGCTATCCAGTGTACCATGCTGATTTTCTTTTTAGACGAATTCATGTTTTTTTCTTCTTTTTTTTTTCTATCGCCGATGCCACCCTCGCCCCCCTTCCCTTCCCTTGCCTTCCCTTCTATTGCATTGTATTATATACGCCTCCCCGGCCTTCCCTTGCCGCCTCCATCCGGTGCTTCTTGGGCCAGCTCCTCGGACCCCAGAGTCTCAAGAGCAAAGCGTCTCAGCAGCGTCGTCGCTGAAGAGCCCGTCCTCGCAGCACACGCTGGCGTCGATCTTGTCCTTGCAGACGCCGCCCCAGCAGATCTGGTTGTCGGCGCAGCCGAGCGGGCTCACGCACTCGGTGTCCGTGTCGGCGACGCACATGGTGTCGCACATGGCGTAGGGAGTGCCCACCTCGGGGGCCTCGGCGGTAGGGTCGATGATGCACATACCGTTGGCGGAGGCCAGGGCGGCGAAGGCGAGGGCCAGGAGGAAGTGCATTTTTCGTCGAAGATGTTTGGGTGGGTGGTGGATTGGTGTGGTTGTTGTGTGTGATTTTCGTGGTGTGTAGGTGAGTGGGAAGGAGTTTTTTTTTTTCTTTCTTTCTTTCTTTCTTGCTTTATTTCTTTCAAAGGGTGTGTGTGAACTGGTGAGGCTCAACAGACAGTATATATATATATATATAATATGCTGGAAAGTCTTAGACAAGGAAAATCCGGGAAAGAAATGGATTGGATGTTTTGTAATAATAATAATAATAATAAGCTGGCCAGCTATGCACCCCAGACTTGGCGGCCACGATGCCATCTATTTATACGGGACGCAAACTCTCGTCTCCAGCTTCGGAGCCTGCATTCCAATCAACTTTCGGTCCGGCCCAATTTCCGGGACCCTGCCGACCTCCATGGTGGCGGCGTATTTTGGTTTTATTATTTCCCATCGCGCATTCTACTCGACATGTTTTCCAACAATTGCCCCGTCAGGACCAGAGAGCCAATAGCTCACCGAGCCAATCTATGTAGCTCCCCGTGGCGCCCTCGTATACGCAGGGCGGAACTATCGAAAAAAAAAAAAAAAAAAAAAAAAAAAACCCCTGCCCCGGGGCTTCCATCCATTCCAACTGGTGGTTTGGGTTGGCGGGCTGGCTCAGCTGGACCCGCGTGGCGTCTTTCAGCGAGCCCCAAGCGGCCTGTTAGCTCGTGCCCTTTTTTTTTCCTTTTGTCCCTCTCATAACTTGAATCGCAGGACACGACAAACCGAAGCACCGTGATGACTCCCCTGCTAGTTGCTAAATTCGCGGGCCCCCCCCCCCCCCCTTTTTCCGCCGCGCGCACAAACCGAGCGCTGGCACGCAGGGGCGGGGCTCGAACAATTTTTTTTTTTTTTTTGCCCTCCTCCTTATTATTATGTACATTAGGATTGTCATTGTCATGAGTTCATCATCTTTCCCCCCCCCTTTTTTTTTTTCTGTCCCACGATGCCCAAGAGTTTTCCATCACGAAGTTCGAAAAGTACGAGGAAGAACTAGAATATCAATAGATGAATCGATTAGGCGGCGGGGCAGTTTCTCTGCAAGATTCAAGTGCTGCAGACAGCCGATTCCTCTTCCCAACCGGCGGTGGATTCCTTGACTTTGAAAACTACCGGGGGGGGGGCAATCTGGTGCGTAAGACGAGATTTTCAAGGTTGGTGGAAAGTAGAAGTGCCGGGAACCGCACAACTCCAAGCTTACATACATGTCTGGTGGTGGAGTTGAGACTATAGCAGCCACTCAGACATTCGTGAGGAATAATGCTGCGGGGGGGGGGTTGGAAGGGGTGGAATGAATGTACGGTTGGTTCGTTGGCTGCTTAAATGCTGCGAACCTAGACGAAGAAGACAGGAGCCTGTTGCCTCGGACAGGTGCAATGAAATATATTGTAAGAAAAGTAGAAGGAAGCTATGATACAGTGTCGACGCAGCAGCTACTTGCCAAAGCTTGTGTATACTCTGCACAACAGACGTACCAACGTCAGGACCTCAGATTATAGAATCCGGTGTGGCCTGCAGTATATCCCTAGGGGCCAGCAGCCTGGATGATGATGAACAGTATTCTCCCCAAGATCCACCAAGAGAAACATCTAGTTCAGACTTACTGCTTCCTAGTCCACTCAAGTTTGAAGAGATGGTTCCATCCCATTTGATCTCATGAGGGGACTTTGTCTGCTCAAGAACTATTCAATTACATGCAATAAGATTCTGCCACCCACCCTTCCTGGAAACCTTGGCGAGAAAAAAGCCGTCCCGTACCACATCCTCAAAACACTCTGAACACACTGTGGAGATGGCGAAAGCGCTGGTACGTTGACTTCCCAACTCGAGTTGTTTTGTTCCCGGCTGGTATGACAACGGCGTTGGCAGGTGTGAGACACTGCTTTGTTCCTCGAACCCGCCTATGGACCATACAAGGGATATAATGCGCACAGGAATACCCGTGGACAGAATTTGTATATGAATATCTTTGTTGTAGCGCTACCTAGGACTATGATAGGCACCATTTACACTCTCCAGTCCTTTGGCCACGTCCTCACTACTTTCCCCCAACCTAATCCAATAGTGCGATAGGGGTATCGTTCAAACAATAGAGCCTTTCTGTAACCCAAAAACCTGTACCCTCCCCACCCTAAAGCAATCTCCTATCCCCCAGAGACCTCGAAAGATCTGTGACTATGGCCTTCCTCACATCATGGTCCCCCACGCACCCAAGGTCCAAGTCTGGGAGCCTATATTCCTGATAAGGCCCCCAGCACCCATGCTCTGCCTCTGCTGCGCCTTGGCATCCACATCAGACGGCCTACTAGCACCGACAGCTCCCTGGGCGAACCATATCTCTCGGTCCACACACGCAATAGGCAGGACCTTAAGCGCGGCCGTCAGGCTAGCACCAGACCAAGGGCCGAGGCTGTCGATTGCTCTCAGTTGGCCCTTGATAGCTTGCTGCGACCTCCCACTAGCCGCGGCCTTTTGTGCCAGCAAGTTGTCCACAGGGTCGTCTTCTGGGCCTCGGAATGCCGGCGACACGTAGGGTTTCTTTTCTCCGTCATCGCCCTCTGATGTCGGAGGTTGATACTCCAAGCTCGGATCGCCGGCCTCCGCCCGTGCTGCTCGCTGCTTCACCGCGTTAAGGTGCTCTGGGGGAACTCGCGCCTCCCAGTTCCGCGGCCGTGTTTTGTTGGACTTCATGGCGTCATACCCTCGTCCCCGGACTCCATCCCAGCCATGCTCGGCTATCATCGAACTTAACTCATCAAAAACTCGTCCCCGGAGCCCAGGAATTTGGGAACATCCGCCGGTGAAGACTAGACGTGACATCGTCGTGGCGCGCACGTCGGTTGGAAGTAGCAGTAATGTGCGATAAATAAGTTGTGGTAGGGAAAGTTCTTGGTCGTCGGATGGGGACCAAGCAAGTTCTTGTGGAAAGAAGGTCGCTTCTGCGGGACTCGCTAGGTCGTCAAACGGGACTGTTATGGTTGTCGGCGGCGTCGTGGAATTGAGAGGGATGTTGACCAGCCTTTCATCGTGCTGAGATGTGGCCGTCTGGGCATCGTCGTCGTCGTCGTCACTACTAGCCTCTTCATCCTCCTCGGCCACCGTCTCAAGAGCATCCTCAAAATTGTCGGATTGCCTCCTAGCCTTTGGTTGTGGCTGTGGTTGTGGTTGTGGCTTCGGCTGCTTGATAGCTTCCTTGCACCAAACCATCCTTTTCGCGACTTCGTCACACTCAATAAAGCTGACCAAATGAGTCTTCTCCTCCTCTCTTCCAAGTGCTTTTGCTAGTATTTTGTGTACCTCTTCTACAAGGAATTTTCCTGCTCTTACTGATCTCTCTGTTCGAACTTCGCGATATTCGTAGACGGCCGTCACGACTGCTTCTGCCCACCCAATGTCTATGACAAGGGCCGAACGCTGACCCGCAGCTACAGTAACCATTGTTGCACTTGAAAGGAGTGATACCATGGGTGGTTGGAATCGGATAAAGAGTGTATCGAGTATGGTAGATAGGTTCGGTATTGGTGTCGAGGAAGGGATGGCGAGCACAGCTTTTCGAGGTTTCGAGTCGATGAGTAGAAATCTGTTGTTCCAGAGAAGGAACTGGTCAGCACATATCCCAAGAACTTGGAATATAGTTCGCTATTGGGCAAACACATACTTTGTAAAAGCTTCCCTTAACGCCCTCTCGATCCTGTCCCCAACCAGCCCCAAGTCGACATCCCTCACATTCACGTCGAACCTCCACAGCTCGTGGCCATCAGTCCAGCCCCGACACTGCCACGGGTCATTGTACCCCGGCCTCAGTGCCCTATAGTCCCCAGCTCGGCGTTGCGCCTCTGGCGTAAAGGCAATGGTGGCCTTGGGAGTCGTGTCCCCCGCGAAGCCAACCCGGACACCTCGTGCGCCCAGTTCTATGACAATCAGATCCTCTTCCGCTCGGATTGAACTAGGCGACGCGAATGTCGATGGCATGGACCTCAGAGGCGTATGAGGAGTCGCCATGCCGGAATCAGCGCCTGGAGAGCCAGCGCCGGCACTACTAGGGACGCCGGTAGCACCTCCAGTGCGGATGCTGGCGAGAGTTCGGTGTGGGAGGGAGGCCGACATGGTTGCTTCAGCACGCCGTCGCTGAAAGGGACATGGAAAACCAGCGACAATCAAAGTGTAATATCATCTGTGGAGGAAGCAAGGTTTCAAGGACTCTGGTCAAGAAGCATTACGTCAACCATTGCGAGCTGGGAGGGCAGTTGTGAGTGCCTTTGCATCGGATTTAACGGTCAACTGCCGCCTTTCGTCGCGCTTTCCCACCAAATGTCTGTCTGGACTCTGGAGGGGGAAAGAGCTCTTTCCAAAGCTCCCTTCGCAGGGACCCACCTGCCCGCCCACCAAGCCACTGTACAACAAACAGTACAACTTTTTTGGCTCCACATCCCTGTAGAAACC
The DNA here is from genome assembly GCA_022664585.2 of Zalerion maritima. Classification (NCBI taxonomy): domain Eukaryota; kingdom Fungi; phylum Ascomycota; class Sordariomycetes; order Lulworthiales; family Lulworthiaceae; genus Zalerion; species Zalerion maritima. The sequence goes on from JAKWBI020000004.1 coordinate 161,597, forward strand.
AAGAAACTCCCCGCTTCCCAAAAACGGAAAGAAAGTCAACAAACCACCTCCACTTTCACATTCACGACAACGACAATGCAGCGTAAATGATGGTATGATCTGTTCGGGTTCGATTTTTGGAAGAACACAGCCAATTTTTCTTTCTTTCTTGGAAGGCTTTGGCTTTTTTTTACTTTCTTTTCCTCGGCCCCCCGAGCAGCGGTTTGCATTTTTGGACATGGGTATCAAAGGGTATGCCAACATTCTTTGTGACCGGTACATTAGATCTCCCCCCACTAAACGTTCTACAGAATATACAAAGAAATTGGTCCAGGAGAGAGGATATCACTCTCGAAGCTTGCCGTTCAGCATCTCGAAAAGACAGGGCGGCCATTAAGAGTGGCGATAGACGTGAGCATCTGGCAATTCCAGATCCGCGCTGCCCAGGGCGGCACAAATCCGGCGCTCCGAACGTTCTTCTACAGGCTGCTTCGTCTGTTGACATTGGCAATTCACCCCCTTTTTGTGTTTGACGGCCCAAAGCGACCGCAATGGAAGCGTAACAAGAGGACGGGCGGCCCTAATGCGGGCGACCGTGTCGGGACGGCCATGGCCAAGAACCTCATCAACTTGTTCGGATTCAGGGCTCACGATGCTCCTGGAGAAGCTGAAGCCGAGTGCGCCTTCTTGCAAAGAGAAGGGATTGTGGATGCTGTCTTGAGCGAGGATGTGGACACCATCATGTTTGGCTGTGGCCGACTAATCCGGAATTGGACGTCCGAGGGAAAAGGAAATGTCCCGACTCATGTAAACCACTACCAATCCGAAAGTCTCGCGATAGATCGAGAAGGAATGGTACTGGTTGCTCTCATGAGCGGTGGCGATTACATCACAGAAGGCATACCTGGATGCGGCGTCAAGGTCGCATGCGAAGCAGCCAAGGCCGGGTTTGGCTCCAGGTTGTGTCGCGTCAAGACATCTGGCTCTGGCTCTGGCTCTGGCTCTGGTGCCGACCCAATGTCTGCCTGGAGGGAAGAGCTCAAGAGAGAACTGAAGACGAACGAGGGCAAGTTTTTTAGGACCAAGCACAAGGCACTGCAGATACCGGACGACTTTCCCAACCTCGAGGTTCTGAGATGCTACACTCACCCGGTAGTATCACCTGGTTCGAAAATCGAAAAGCTAAAACAAGTTCTCAAGTGGAATCGCCCAATTGATGTCAAGGGCTTGAGGTTGTTTGTTAGCAGCACTTTCGACTGGCAGTACCGAGGCGGGGCGTTAAAGTTCGTCAAGGTCCTGGCCCCAGGAATGCTGGTCCAGCAGATGTTGCGACTCCCTAACGAAACTTCAGAACTGGATGAAAATGCCTCCAGAGAGGTCGAGTCCAAGCTCATCAAACCTATTAAAAGTTCTCGAGCACACATAAGCACGGACGCGACCCCGGAGCTGCGAATATCATACGTTCCCATGGACATCGTAGGATATGATCCATACCAAGAAGAGGAGGAGGAAGTCGAGTCGAGTCGGGGTGGCCTGGCTCTGAACAGCGACGATGACTTTGACGAAGTTGATGACGAAGATGGGAAGAAGGGCCCTGCAAAGACATTCATAGCCTCTGACCCGAGTCTGATTTGGATCCCAGAATCTGTGGTCAAGTACGCCGTACCGATAGCTACTGAGGATTGGCAAGCTGTTCGGGAAGCGAAGGAGCAAAAGAAGTTGGCGAAAGCTAACAAGGCAGTGAAGCCTCGGGGAAGGAGGAAGGTCGATGCTGGCCCGATCGATAGCTGGGTTAAGGTGACGAAGAACATCGGTAAAGAAAAGGGAACGACAGCTCGAAAGCAAAAACTACAAGAGGAACAGATTCTCGTACCACTAATCGAAGATCTCCCAGTAGGGGCATCTCAGACCAAGGAGCCAGCGCCTGAACCCAAACACCCCGCGCCAGTGCAAAGAACAACAAGAAGTAGAAAGGCTATTCAGCAAAAGACGGCGGCGGGCCAGGATCCATGGAGAGTTGCAGGCTCTCAGGTTGCTCCTAGGGTGACGAAAGGGAACCAAGCCACTCCAATAAAGCCAAGTCGTCGGCCTGAGCCTGTTGATAACAGTCCTATTCTCATCCCCTCGAGCCCAGAGATGAACTTTTCTCCGACGCCCAAAAAGAGACGCTCACCACGCAACCTAGAGCAATTCGGGGTAGGGCCAGGCGGACGAGACTCTCCTCGGAACACCGGTCCAGTTGCTGGCTCACGTGTGAACAAAACACCGAAAGTGAAAGCAAAAGCGAAAGGCAGTCCCTCTAAATGGGAAGCACAAGATAGCGAGAAGAAACAGGCATCAATCACCTCGTTCATGTCGAAGATCACTGCGACGGCTACGATCGGAGACGGCGTGGCGAAGGAGACTAAGCAAGCACAAGCCTCGCGGGTTGAGTTTGATATCTTCCTCTCGGATTATGAGGATCACGGGGAAGCGAGTGCCGCTCGATTCGACCCTGTTCGTGATGAGGACGGGAATGACACCTCGGCGGTATATCATACGGCCGAAGAGTCCTTTCACGCCGACTCCAACATCCAGACGATAACTTCTATCACAGATACTTTCGCTTCCCCAGACAGCCATGCCGGTCACAGAACCGCGGGGGATGTCAAATATGTCAATCCTGATCGCCCATCCACATCTCCCAGAAGAAAGAATTCAATATCAGCCAGATCCCAACCTGAGGGAGAAGTCATCCGAGCCGCCCGGGATAAGCCCCCACGACCTCCATCCGCGGGAGCCATGCTCACACCCCACAGAGGGAGAATGCCATCCGTCCAAATTATTTCGTCCTCCCCAGCACAGCCGCCATCAGAGGCCTTCTTCTCCCAACCCCCATCACCCCAGATGGGCACGACCGCGGGATATCCACACCATCGACATCTACACAACGCTTGGAATACTCACGATAATGACGAAAAATATGAATCTGAGGACGATTCAGAAGATGATGATTACGACGACCTCCCGACTCTCAAATCTTTAGCCCGGCCCCGCAACCACCTCAACTCTCCTAAGGATCATTCGTCGAGCGCAAGGGCAAAAAAGAACTTTGCTTCTGCGTTTGGGAACGAGGGGATGGGGTTGGGGCGTCACTCCTCACCTCCCTCGCCCCAAGCACAAGCACCGGTACCAGGAAGCCAAAACAGACATAACAGTCGCGACAACATTGCCGTGCCTATACCTACACCAACCAGCTCGTTTACATCCCACAATCATGACTACGATGACAACTTATTCTCTTTCCTTGATTCCCGAGCCCACGGCAGCACCGACGATCCCGGCAACACTGGCAAAGAGGAAGTCCACATGACGAAGCTCTACATTCGCTCCTCCCGGCGCGAGGGATACATCGAGGAGATCGCAGTGCCTGCTCACCGGGCGGAGGAGGAGCGGAGAAAGTGGGAGGCCCGACTGAGCAGGAATCGTGTCGGTAAAGGGAATGCAAATGGGAACGGGAGACTCGGGGCTGGGGTTGGGGCTGGTGTGTTGGAGAGGAAAGTTTGGAGAAGGAGCGATGTTTGTGTTGTTGATTTGACTGGGGAGGAATGAGAGACTCTTCGGTTGCAGAAGGGACTCGAGTAACTGTTGGTATTTCTTGTATATTTTTGTCTTTTGGGGAGATTGTTACAGGTCGTCCACCGCAGCGGTGCTATAGTGATTGGCTTTGTTGGGAGTATGGCGCCCATCTATTACCACGGCATTTGCATTTCAGTGGTTGGAGCGGCGATGATGGCTACCTAGGCAAAGTCTTGCATCGCCCCAACTGGTTTATTATCGCTGGCATATATTTGTATTTCTCTGAAGGATCACGCAGCACACGGCATAATTGATTTGAAATGGTTATGTCAACTCGACCATACTCTTTCCCCTCCACACGAGTAAAAGAGCAAGGTACTATGTAGGTTATGACAGGAATGCAACGCAACAGTGAAGAAAACAAGCAGCAGGCATGTGGGGGGGGGGGGGGCGGAGGAGTGTAATCAAGACTATCATCAACGGGAATATGAATCCAAGAAATACAACGTCCATCCAACCTTAAAAAAGGAAAAAAGAAAGAAAGAAAGAAAGAACAAAAGTGCTAGCGTCATGGGGAATATATATTAAGTCGTCAAACACATGTGTCGTCCAGTCCATACAGCCGGCCATGATTCCAAACAAAGGAAAAGGTACTATATCCAGCATTCCAGTAGTATATGACACCGATCTCCATGCCAAGTCTAGTCCGTGTAGTGATCGGTACTGTTCGTGTTCTCTTGTCGTTCGTGTGTGTGTGTGTAAGTGTGTGTGTATATCATTCTCCCAAGATCCAGCCTGAGAAACCACACCCTCTTTCGCCTTCTCTATCCTCGCTCCCTCATCCCCGACCGAATTAGGTAGGTTGGCAAGTTGCCGGGAACATCTCTCCCATCCTCACAGCCCAAACATCAACTCCCTGATCCGTCCTCTCCCTAGGCACGTACCAAGGTAGCTTACTCTCCCTCGGCCCAAGGCAAATCCCTCTCCTCAACAATCGTACACGTCAAATACCCCAGCCCCCCCGTCCCGCCACCGGCACCACTTGCATCCAGCTCCAGCCCGCTCCCCATGAGCGGCCTGACAACCTCCCTCGCAAGCCCCTTTAGCTCATCAACCCTCTTCTCGAACCTCCGCAGATTATCCCTCGAGTACAGCTCGGGCGTAAGCTTCAGAAACCTCTTGCACTCGTCGTGAGTCAGGTAGCTCGAGTTTGACGGAGCGCCTAGCACCCTGAATGCCCGTCCCAGAGCCGTTATGGGCGGTAGGGTAGTCATGACGGATTTCTGGTTTCCGTTGCCGTTCGTCGTTGTTAATTGTTGTTGCTGTTGCTGCCTCGTGTTACCCCCTCCATGTCGTCCCTGCCCATGCCTTCCACCACCACTGGTCGAATTCCCCGGCATCATCACGGCGCCACCCACCGCAGAAGCCGCAACCGGCGGCGGCGGCGCAACAAAAGGAGCCGTATTCTCCGCCAACCACTGCCTAAAAAGACTCAATGCGAGCCAATCCAGATATCCATTCTGCGGCGTTACCCGATCGCCTCTACTCGTCGTCAGTCCCAGCCTGAACAGTCTCGTCTCCGCCCTAGAGACCGCTTCCTCCAGATCCTCAACCTTGAACTCGATCAGCTCCACCACCGTCTCCGGCAAGGCCGATCTGATGGATCTCTCCCCCGCAGGCCACTGCCCTACCACGTGTATTAGCGCTTCCTGGAAGATTATTCTCGATCTAGCCAAGAACCCAAGCTTGAGGTACGAAATGGGGTACTTGGCGACCTGCTTCCACAGTCTCGACTGGAATTGCAGCAGGTGGTGGTCCACCCGCGGTCCCACCACGGGTAGCGCATCGTACTGGTCCGCGAGTGTGAGAAGCGACTTGCATTGCACGTACGCATCCGCGATGCTGACGCTGTCCAGCACCGGAGGGTAGTTGTAGAATATGCGGAACATGTTATCGTAATCCCTCAACAAATCGGCGTCTGCCTGCGACAGATGCGGCGGCACGACGGGATCCTCTTGTGTCAACGACTTGCTGTGGTGATGGCCGTGGTTGTAGTTTCGACTACTTCGACTTAGTGACGAGTGGCCCGGTAGAGATAAGTTTGCGACGGACCGGAAAAACGAATGGTTCGATGCACTGCTGGATTGTCTCCTACTGCTCGAACTCGTGTCGTTTGTCCTGGAATTCGAGCTTGAGCTTGCGCTTGGCGGTCCCCCGAATATGCTCTGCGAATTTGCATTCACTGCTACAGCATTCGAAGCTTGATCCTCGTCCTTCTGCACCAACATGGGAATATCGCCATCATCATCCCCCCAATCGAGCTCGAACCTCCATCTCTTTCTCGGCGGCACAAGCGCCATGGAATTATCTTCCGACGACCTCCTCCCCTGACCTGTCCTGGCCACCTCGTCCCCGGAAGCTATCGTCCTCGCGCGGCTCCACTCATTACTCGTGCTCGCCTCGAACAAGCCCGAACACCTCGTCAGCGTGTGCTTGTGCAGCAGATATCGGTTCGTGTGCTCCCTCTTCGCGGTGCAGACCAATATCTCCACGTCCCCGCTGTGGCTGAACACGGGAAACTCGTTCTGCGGTATGTAGCTTGTGCCTCCGGCATGGGACCGGTTGTAGCGTTTCGCCCGCGACAGGTGGGAGCGCGACGAGGAGGAGGTCGGGGCGTGCACTACGGAGCTGGCTCCCCTGACCGTGAGGGTGGAGGGCTGGTGGTGGTGGTGGTGGTCGGCCTGGGAGACCATGGTTGCTGCCGTAGCCCAGTACAGGGCGGCTCGGCGGGTTTGGGGTGTTGCTTGCTTGCTACGCAGGTATCCGGATGGAAAATGTGGGTTGCGGTGCGGTGCGGTGCGGTGCGGTGCGGCTAACAATGGCAAAGCCTGGAACCTGGCGGGCGGCGTTGTTGGAGTCGACAAGACAGATAAGACAGATAGTTGATTGCGACGGCCGGCGGGAATAGCAATTGTAATTTTCGGACGATAATGAGAGACCTCCCGAGCGCGCGGAGGGAATTTCACTGCAAGCCAGAAAATAAGCCACAAAAGCAGAAAGAAGCTTAAGTTAGGTAGTGAATAATTATCTTGGAATATCCAGGAGGTGTATTAGCGTAGGGGATTGGAAAATATCAAATTCCGAGTCAGGATTCGGAAGATCCCCCAGGTTGGTGGCTGGTAACCAGCAGCAGCAGCAGGAACCAGAGCACGTTAGTAGCCTTGGGCGGGGTTCGATGTGAGGGTTCTTGTGTGTTGATATCGCGATTGTGAAGTAGCTTGGAGGCAACCCGCGTGACGTTCAGCTTCGTGGTTTGTCGGAATGCGATGGGCTTCTTCGAAACCACCTAAAAATACAAATTGCGACGTTCTTGTGGACGGAAACTTCCAGCAGACAGTATAACTGTATAATTAGAAATAAGCAAGAAATAAGGGAAAAGATGGGAATGAGAGAAAGAGATAGACAGCAAGTAAGGTGGAATGCTCGAAAAAGAATCAACTCACCTCCCCCTCTTCTTCCTCGTCCAAGAAAAAGGGCAAGCAGGCCCTCGCGGTCCTGGACGTCTCTTTGCCAAGAGCTCTCCAAACCAATTCTGTCCCGTGGACGGAGGCGATTATCAGTGGCTCTGGGACCGTGAGCGTGGTTGAGGCTGTGTTTGGGGCGTTCGCCACAGATGGACAGTCGCCAGTATGCGATTCGTCGGGTTTGATACTAGGGGTCCAACAAACGCAGGCTGGTGTGAGATTAATTGTCACATGGAAGTAAAGGATAGCAGTTGTCGATTAGAATGTGCTGCTGTAGTAGCTGGAAATGTAGATAGAGTTTTGACAGTATCTTGAAGTTTAGGGAGACATGAGACGAGCCAGAAAATCAATGGTGGATTATTCGGTGACTGGATGCCTCGACTTATCTTAGCTTGAACAGCCCCGCGAAGATACCGCCACCACCCTTAGCTCTGCTCTTAAGCTGTCTTGTCGCGTCTTCATCTTGTTTTGGCTTACGACATCTAGTAGGGTAGGAAACAAGAGTCGAGCCATCAACATCAACCGTCAAGGAAACAATGGACGCGGTTCCCTTGCAAGCTGCCTCCAGAAGGGAGTTAACCAGCAAATCCCAGCCAGTTGATACCGCCTGTTACGCCGTCCTGTGGAACAAACCTGCTGGAAAGCTGCAGCTTTGACGGTTCGGAGCGACTGCAGATTGGGTGGAGGAGTCCAATCCGTCCCCACCGAATCGAACCTTCCATTGGCCCAGAGAAGCAGCCAGCCACAGCCTATGCCAAAGTGAAATCGTGCCATGTCATTTTTAAACAGCTTGGCCTGAGCCGCTGCACCAAAACACGCTAAGAGAGTACATTATTATCGATAGCCCTTGTAGAGTCGTTTTGCCGATGCCTTCCTATTGGACCTAATTGCTCGTCTCTCACACCCTCTCCATCTTTGTCGTGTGCCCAAGTCAACCTTGGCATCTCACAAGGCATTCTCGTTCAAACGGCAGCATGATTTGATGGTCTTCTAGCACACACCCAAAACGTGAATACAAAGAGTATATCAGGTGCTGGCTGAAGACTGAAATAGTCAAGGCAGACGGCACGAATATTTACCTAATACTGTAGTGGTGTCCGTATTGACCTCGCAAGCTGTGGACAATATGATCGGGACAATTGCGGGTCGCCTCCACGCCAAGAGATACATCCTCTATGTCACTCATTAACAACTGCTTCGCCAACAACGCCTAATAATGGGTGGCAAACTATTAGTGAGCAACCACGTATAATGACCAAAGAACTGAAAAGTGTCCGGTGATTTTATCCACACCTTGTCTGGTCAACTTGGTCCACTCAGGGCTTACCCAGACCCGTCCGGAGGAAACTTCGTGTGCACGGTTATCGCCTAGTGTTGTACTTTAATAGCACAGTATCCAATTATGCATGTAAGTAGGCAGATGTGCGTATACCAGATGTAAAAATTCTCGCTTTGTATGTAACGGGCTACTCCGTACCTGTCTAGCTCAATATCTAGCTTTGGTGGCTCTCGGCTATACGACGGATGTCTTTACGTACAGTCGTCAGTAACGAAATCGAGCACCAACTTGAATCAGATGGATGAATTCTAATTTTGCTTCCAAACCAAAGCCTCCTAAGTTTGATCAATGTGTACACTAAACCACACTATACAACCCTCCCTGGTGCCTCATGACTAGAATGGTCCAAGGCAACACACCCTCGCTGCATACGTCCCATTCCCGACTCGCTCCGTTTGCTGCACTCCCACCCTCCCTCCGTCTCAGCAGGGAACCCATTTGCCTGGCCGCCCACCAACCAGATGCAACGTCCACATTTCATCGGTTGCCCATGCAAATAATCGCCCCAGCGGGACCAATAGAGGCCACAAAATGCACATCACGATAGGGTCTGCATCAGATGGTGTAGTTGGCTTTAGTTAGACGCCTTCCATTTGCTAGCAAATATGGTACATGCACTAGAAATCTCCTAGTCGGATGCTGGAACCATTGCCTTGGTTCTGATCTGGCACGATAAACGCATCCAAAACCGGCAGATATTCCCGGCGAGAAATTGATAAATTCAAAAGACGCCGCGAACTGTCACGGTCGCCACGGCACTAGCCAGGTCATAGAACTCCGAAGCCCTATCCGTCGAACCGACCGGACTATATGCCATAATTCCCAAAACGCCAAGTCCAACATCAAACGAACTTCCCCCCTGCTTTTAACTTTGATACCAAAACAAGCTAGAAGGATGTAAAGTGCCGAGTTTTTGAGGTGGTTCTCTCTCAGTTCATGTCTGTGTCCATTTCACCATTTTTAACGTAAGGCGAAGTAGCTCTGGGCGAAGCTGATGCAGTCATGGTCTCAGCACCCTCAAAGACGGGAGACGACGACTTAAGGTTTTGAATGCAGCGTTGGTTGTCGGTGCTGACGAGACGGCCTTGGCGAAGGTTTTCATCAAAGAGGTACCAACCCTCATCCGCCTGAACAAGGTAAGATTGAAGACCCTTGCTCTCGGCGTGGATCTTGACGTTGGAGACAGGGTAGTGGTTTTCGATGTACCGTGCCCAGCCGCGAACAGCAGCGGAAATGTTGGAATCGTCATTCATAAGTCTCCATCCAACGCCAAAAGTGAGGGTGAAGTCGTCAACCACAGGCGTAGCGGCGGCGTCGAGTGAGAGCGATGATACTGGTGTTGACGATTTGGCGGCATCCCGGGTGGGACTGGAGCGGTTGGAGTGGAAGTCTTGGCTTGAAAGAGAGCCGACTTCGAGACGCTGGGACTTGTTGCTGCGGAGGGACGGCCTATCCTGTTCCTGTTGCTTGACGGCAAGAGCTGCAGATTCAACTCTTTCGGTCTCCTTCGTAGCAGACATTTCCTCGACCCAGGTGCCGGACTGAGTGCTGGCATCAGGTACATAGCCAGATCCCGGCTTGATGAGGGTCATTCCGGGACCATAAATCCAATCTTCCTCAGACTTTTCGAGCTTGGAAGCGACAGCCGAGACCCGGTCATCGAGGTTTTCGGACGCCTCATCGCGAGAGCGCTTGCGGCCTCTTCGCTCCGAGGTAGAGGGAGAGACATATGACTGAGGGAGAGATGCATTGGAGCCAAAAGAAGGGAAGTTGCTGAATGATGGGGCTTGGCGTGAGAAGGAAGGCGCCCCGAACGGTGATTGATGGACAGACTGCGAAGGCATCACGAGGACAGGCGAGGTAAAGAAGGTGCGATCAAAGGACACCATTGTGTAGGATCTGTGAGATTAGAACCAGAATGATTGTGAAGGGAGATGATGCTTAGGTGGTATGAGATAGAATGGGGACGAAAGCAGAAGGTTAGTATGAAGCAGGTGCAGTGATACTTGTTAGAGTGAGGATGAAAAGGAAGGTGGCAGCTTGCCCTAGGAGGTGATTAGGATTTAAGTGTTGTGGTGAATCACGAATAGAACGCGTACTATAACGCAAACTAAAGAGCTGAGACAGTGGGAGGAAATGATGTTAGGACGGCACTTGGAGGATTGCTGAAGTAACAATGTGCCAATTGATCAATGAATTAGATGTGATGTGATCTTGAGGTGCTCGATGGCTTGAGAGCTTAGAGAAGGTGGTCGCGTGTGGTGGGTGGGCTCAGTTAGCGACGATTGTTGGTCGAGATAGTGGTGTATCGGGAGGCAGGGAGGATGAGGTATAGGTGAGGAGCAACTAGTGGCAGTAATAGCAGGATGTAGTTGCTATAATAAAGCAACAAGGCTCTTGTGAGGATGATGGTAGCCTTGAACTGCAAAAGGTCCCATTCACTTAGGCGAAGGTGCGAGAATGTGAGGGAGGGAGGAAAACAAAAATGATGGGAAAGGGGAGAAGGTAAAAAGGATGAGGGAAGGCGAGAGAGATGGGGAAGGCGAGGATTAAAAGAACGGCAGGTGGATGCAGGAAGAGAGGCGCCAGAAAGAGTGTGAGAGGAACGATGCTCCTGCTGGGAGGAGAACTTGTTGGAGGTACGAGACCACAGGTACAAAGGTACATCTCACAAGGCAGCTTGGTCCAATGCAAGTCGTCATTGGCTGATCCAACTTCCCATTAGGAAGCGAGATGGTGGTTGGCCAGAACTACACGGAGGCTCCCATGTCCCGATTACTGGCAGGAAGGTAGTACGTACTTTCTCCTCAGCCTCTGATTGTCTCCACGGCACCCAAAGGACGCGGCAAGGGAACTTACAACCTTGTGGCCTGAGGCATCTACATAACCCTGTTTCAACCGAGCAGGGGGCTGCTGCTGTTGTTTGGTGCGCCCTGAGATGTACGTACCGTCCTGGCTTTGGCAGCCGGGCAAAGTGAATATGCAGCTGGCAGCCAGCTGCTTCCATTCTCTTTCCTTTTGCCTTTGCCCCTCTCCTTGGCATTATCGCTTGCCTCGTTTCCTGGGTACCAAGGTATCTATTCCCCCAAATGCCCGATCCACCTCCCCTTGACGTTGGCCCTCAGCCGGTGAAGCCGTCCAAGGGCCTTTTGTCCTCCTGGTTGCGCTCTTGGCATCTCCTGCGGGTCCTTGCAACCAAGCAACGCTGGGCCAACCGGCTGTTCGAGCTCCTCTCCAAAAGATACGTACCGATGCCGAACTGAGTCCCAGAACAGAAGCGGGAAACCGGCTGCCGATTTTGGTCAACTTTGTCTCCGGTCGGTGCTGATGTCTCGCCCATTCCTTCCTTCCCAAGACCTCAGAGTCCCAGAGCCGAAACCCTAAGCACGTGACAGGCAATGTACATGCCGTATGTATGAGGCATCCAGATTTATCCACCCCCTTAATGCCACCCTTGTGGTGCCACACAATGCTGCACAGTGCTCGCATACTCGTCGGCCCCCGACCTCCTGAATTATGCGTCTGCACACTCTCTGGCTCCTCGCCAGGTTGCGCAACTCATTCTCACCAGAAGAAGCATAAACGTCCAGACGGTCAAGACTATTTCGTCGAATTCTTCATGCAATACTAACGTACCTGGCCGTATCAGTAATACTACAGACTCCATTAACGCCTATGCTTACGTCCAGAGCTCCTATCCTGCGGCAGATACCAATATGGAATCCACCCATCTGATGAATAAAAAACAAGTTGTCAAGTAGGTATGCTTCGATCCTTGTCACCACCCCGAAACCCAACAATCACACCGCCTTTACCTCTTATATGCTGTGTTACTCACGTGTTCCCGTTCCAAGTCGTCTCTCACCCTCCTGGAAGAGCAGTAAGTCATCTTGGTTTTCAGTCCCTCCGTACAATCCCAGGAATCCAGGCTCAATCATTCCTTGGGGGCTCCGATATCTGGTTGAGGTCGGAGTGTCATCCACTGTCCGAGATCTTCCACGTGCCGCAGGTGCCGTGAACGGAGTTACTATTCGGCTTCGGTGCCTTGACTCAGGTAGATGGAACGGGGTCTGCGGTTGCTCCTGTGGTGGAAGCCCGTCGTTATAGATGCTGAATGCCGAAGACGACGACGGGTCTTCGTCTGGTATGGCATCACCACGTAGCTTGGATGTACAGTTCGCCGAAAAGGAGCGGTACCGTCCATGTCTGGCTGTTCCGCCGCCGGACTTTCCCGGATGATTTTGTGATGCCGATGGCACACGGGATGGAGTTCTATCTGGGGCACTATCTCCGACAGAGAGCGACCGCTGACTGCCAGGTGAGAAGGCACGCTGCTGGACCTGAACATCCATGTAAGTTAGCCACTCTTGCATCGTCTAGGGAAAGGGGTTTCGACTTACCACCGAACCAAAGGAAGTACTTCTTTCGCTCTCAGGCGAAACTGACCTGGCTGAACTTCTGAATGGAGTACCGGGTCGTCTAGAGAGGTCCCGAGTGTTGCTGGGAACTGCTCGGGGTGTGGCTGCTATATCTCCGGCCCGGGACTGGGATGATGAGGCTGCGGAGGCTGGCGGGACCCATCGTCGACTGGGGGCGACGTCCGGGACTAGTATCTCTGTTTGTCGTACTCGACGCCCAAGTAAACCAGGAGGCTCCTCAAACACAGGGCTAATGTTGCTAGACGGTTCGCCGGGGTCGTACCCGAGACCATCCATCCCGTACCATGCTGGGAACAACTGTTCGGGCGACTTGATCTGGCTGCTGGGGGTGTCGGATTCAAGACGAAGATTATCAATCCGCTCAACGAGCAGGGTCGGTGAACATGCTTGGCTCTGGATGGATGAGTGGGGAGCTGTCTCGAAACTATGGTCAATAGCCGTCTCGTTGGATGCAGCTTCGACCCTCTCAGCGTTTGATTTCGTTCGCTTCAGGGTCTCCAGGACAGTTCCTCGAAGGGATTCTTTCAAAGCTCTCTTTTGCCGCCTTTTCTCATAGTCCTGGACTTCTCCAATGGATATTGATATGACTGTTGGTGGCAGACGAATCATGACTCTATTTGCTGCTGGGCGAGGGGTTGTCGAAAGTGAGCTGTCGAACGGTTATTTATGGCGTCGACCAGTTCCCCGATGTGTATGCAGCATCAAATGAATGGCATTAGTCCATGGGATAAACCCTAAAAGGAAGCGTTTATCTGAGGTCCTTCAAGAAGTTTTGTTCCTCGACCATACCTTCCCCCCTCAGGACACGCTATTGCGTGACTTTGGATACTGCTGGGAAGGAAGTGTTGGGTTCCTGCCTTGACATCCGAGGTGCTTCAAAAGCCCAATACGGCAGGGTGGTTGAAGGTTCCTGCTCCATTTGGGGGAAGCATCATGATTTCTTGCTTGGGGACAAAACCTCGATATTTTGTGTAGCATCTAATTCATGAATGCTCAAGCTGACACAAGTAAAGGTCGATCTTGTCGTGGGCTTGTTGTCTGTGGCGTCGAACACCCTGTAGGATTTGGTAAGCACGAACTAGAGTGCAAGATGCACTTCTGAATTGCCTCTTGTCACATAGTAGATACTCCGTCTGTATTGGACCACTCATAATATCTGGATAGAGAGACCGTTGAGATTGAATGTGTGACTGTCTTGTACATTTCAGTTTTATGCTTCAAATCGAATGGCAATGGTCAATGAGATCAATGCACAAGGTCTTCGTAGCGTATAGCAATACTTTCACGAGATACACGTCAATCGAATACTCGTGATGCACCAACTGACAGACTTTGGGTCACCTTGCGTATTTCTCAGTCATATATGACTGCGAAGCAAAACACGACCATGGGAGCCCTCCACGAAACTGGAAAGCCTTGAAGGACCAAGGTATTGTTCAAGGCCTCGAAAAAGTGGAATACGGAGCATATCCGGGGAACGATACTATGCCGGCTTACGAAATAGTTTGACTGAAGTTAATATGGGATCCACCTGGTGCGCTCGAGTTTTGGCAGCATGGAAGTTGATATGAAATCCGGTTAAGGTAGAAATAGAGCTCTTCTTGTTGTGAGGGACCGGACGAGTTTGCGATGCTCTTGCGGATATAATCGTCCCTTTTCAGCACCTTGAGGCTCGGATGGACTGGAGTCACTGCATGGCTATCTGTGGCAGTGAGAGGCAACGAGGCAATGGAAATTCTTGTTGGAAGGAGCAAACGAGGCAGACAACCTCGGACGCTGGTCCGCGCATCATGTCTTCCCTATCACAGCTCGGGCCGCGGGGTGCATGTTTCCCTACTACTTCTTCTAGTCCTTGCAGCCATAGACGGCCCATAAGGAGCACGGCTGTACCTGACTGAACTTTTGCTTCATAATTCCAGTACGCCCGGTAGGAGCCACTGCCACAATACGTCACCTCTTTTGACCACTGTCTTTCCCTCCTTCAAACCAAGGCCAATATCCACCCGCAAGCTTCTATCAAATGTACATACATACGGAACCTGCATCTGGCTTGCTGATAACACTTGCTTCTCCTTTAAACAACACCAACCAAGGCTAGAAAAAACAGCTCCAATAACCCAGCTCGCTGCAGCATAGGGTAGCGCCTACCGTCCAGAAAGGCAATTCATTCTCTGCCATCCAAGTCCCGCTTCGGAGCGGCGGTCCAGAAAGAGAGTTCAGCAAAAGGAACTACCCATCAGGCTACCACCACTGCGTCTGGAATCCGACCGCCGACATCAACGTTGGTTTCGCCCTGCTCAAACTCTGCCCCTCCCCCACAACCTTCTTCCCTTGTCTCCTATTATCCTGCCTCTGCTGCCGGCCCGCCGCCTATCCTCGATTATTCGCCAGCCCACCCTGTTGGCACAGGAGGCCTTTTCCCCCGAAACTCTTCGTTGTTCCTTTTGCTGCTCTCGTACATATACCGTGTGTATTGGTGGGTGCCTGGTTTATTTGCTTGCGTGTCTCCCTATCAAACGGGGTTTAGACTTATCCAAAGGTCTCGCCCACCCGTAGCTCTCGCCTGCTTTCATCGCGCATGTACACACCCGAGACATTCGCCCAGAACTTCGCATCGTCGTAACGACTGTAACCTAGCACCTCCCGGGCCATTTGGGAACCTTCTGCTAGCCGTTGCTTTCTTCACGGGCCTTTTTTTCCCATTTACTTTAGTGTCTTGGGAAGAAGGAAGTCAACCCGTTCTCTCTCTTCCTCGAATAACGCCCATCTCGTCCAGTCGCCGTCTCGTCTCGATTGCTCTCGAACCATACCGAACAAATCTACCATATTGGTCGCCGGGAGCAGAACTATCTCACGTTTGTTGATTACTTCTGTTCGCGCTCTGACCAAGTTCACCACTCAGGATCCGAGAAAACACTCAGACTATCGCTTGATTTACCACGAGTAAATTGGACACTAGTGTGGACAGGACCTTGACGAGAGCCCGCCAGAGTGCAAGAGACGACTTTATCTTTTGACCGCCCCTATATCATACCGGGCAAAGCAGCAGTTAGTTGTGATTATTAGACTACTGTAACTCTCGCCAAGCTGTCAAGGCCACTAATTTTTATTATCTCTTTTGCAGTCACTCTTCATGTTCCAATATTGCAACTGTCGACTGAACCAATACTCGTTTTCAGGTTGCAGCAGTTCGGCGTGCACAATCGATTGCTGGACCTGAAGCACCACCGCAAGTCTCATTTCCTCTAATTTGCGGCGCCAGGCCAAGACACCACGGTCCAGAAACACCACACAACCTCTCATATCCCGTGCTGCCGAGTACACTTCATTCCGGACTCGTTCAATTACTCCTTTCTCGAAGCCTTACCAGCATCTTTTTTTTCCTTTTTTTTTTTTTTTCCTGCTGTGATCTTTTTTTGGAGGGGGACACAAGGCTTGAATGTAAGCTCGCAAGCTGGAAGTTAGCAGACGGCGCTTTTCATTGGGCCCCTGCTCACATTTTCCCCAATCCCGATTTTGCCTGCTAGCAAAGGCGCGTGTGTGCCGCCTTCGTTTTTCATAGGGGGTCCAACATTGCATTGCTTCTATCGTCATATACCAACCCGACAACGACAACGACCCGGAGGCTCAAGAACCCGTCGCCCCGCTTCATACATCATGAATGGAGACCTGAGTCTTTCTCAAGCCTTAGGTGGGCTACGAATCGCCAATCCCGATGATTCAGATGACTTCATTTCATCGCGAGAGTTATCTGTCGAACCCCAAGTCCGCCGTCCTTTGTCGAGGCCTCCTGTCCGAGACGCTACTACCCCAAGCGAAAGATTTGAAGGACAGCGAGATCCAAAAGATATACCTCAGCCGCCGCAGCAGCTCACCAGATCATATACGGACGACACTGCGACACCGTCTCCAGTCCCAAACTCACGCCTTTCCCAGCACCTACCGCCAAATTCCTCATCCGGCTCCCAGTCCCACCCGCGCCCCGTGTCTGCTGTATATCCCTCCCACGTACACCCTCAACAAGAAAGTGGCTCCAGCCCATACAGAACTAGGAGCAACCAGGGACTGCCCCAGACACAAGCTGTCCTAGCCTATAACATACCGACGAGGTCTGACTCAAGATCTGCATACACACCCAACAGCTTGCCAACCAGAGAGCCAAGCCAACGCGATCGAGCAATGAACTCACAGCTAGTCCCGAGCAATGGCCCTCTTCCACCTAGGAGAAGTTCGCGGGGTATGGCCGGTGGCTATCATTCATCTATCCCCGGTCAACAAGTTCCTTCACAGCAAGGACCTCCGGGCATCGAGGGGCCCCTGCCGAGATCAAGCGAGGAATGGAAAGACAGGGGTGCTGCTCATGGCGTTCGACGAGAGGTCGATGCCACCGGCAAAACTGTCATTCGTCATGTCAAGAAGGGCGTTAGGGACTTCAATTTCGGCAAAATGTTGGGTGAGGGTTCCTACAGTACCGTCTTCTTTGCTACTGATCGGCAGACATTGAAAGAGTATGCCATCAAAGTCCTCGAAAAGAAGCACATCATCAAGGAGAAGAAGATCAAGTATGTCAACATCGAGAAAAACACACTCAATCGGTTGACCGAGCACCCAGGCATTGTTCGCCTGTACTACACCTTCCAGGACGAGGCATCATTATACTATGTTCTCGATTTGTGCAGTGGTGGCGAGCTGCTAGCGACTTTGAAGAAGGCTGGGACGTTTGACGAGGAGTGTACCCGATTCTACGGCGCCCAAATATTAGACGCTATCGAGTACATGCACTCCAGGGGCGTCATCCACAGGGATCTCAAGCCGGAAAACGTTCTCATCGACGACAACATGCATATCAAGATCACCGATTTTGGCACAGCGAAGCTTCTGCGAGACCCCCGAGAACCGCCTGCCACAACCACTGGCGTTCCCGACCAAAGGGCAGAGGACGAGCGAGCGGCGTCTTTCGTTGGGACGGCGGAGTACGTTAGTCCGGAGCTACTCACGAATAAGAGTGCATGCAAAGCCAGTGACCTGTGGGCCTTTGGCTGCATCATTTATCAATTACTGGCCGGTCGACCCCCTTTCAAGGGGGGGTCAGAGTACTTGACATTCCAGCAGATTGTGAACCTCGAGTATCAATTTCCTGAAGGGTTTCCTACCGCTGCAAGAGACCTGGTGGATCGATGTCTTGTTCTGGACCCCGCCAGGCGATTGACCATCGAGCACATCAAGAACCATGAATTTTTCGATGGCCAAGGTTTCGGCAAGCAACTTTGGAAGACCAAAGCCCCGAGACTAAAGCCATATGTACCGCCTACCAAAGAACCGCGTATCATCGCACTATCGCCCCCAACCGCCCAGCAAGCCCAAAATTCCCGGGCTTCCCCGGCAATGAATGGCTCCAGCTCGCGGCCAGCTAGACTCATTACTGAGCTGTCCCCTCCAACCCAGCTGGATATTGAGTGGTCGCCAGTACTCACCAAGAACAACGAGAGAATCCTAAAGCTGGGTGACTTGATGGTGATATCATCCCCTATTCCGAACAGTTCCCATGGCCGAGGCGAGGACGGCCACAAGAAACTTGCACGCTTCTTCGGTGGGAGCACCACTAAGAAGAGGCAGCGTTTGGTAATGATTACTTCCAGCGGGCGCATTGTACTCGCTCCAGCGGGTGGAGAGGATAAACGGGCCAAGCAAGAAATATTCCTCCTTGGATCGGACTGCTCATGGAGGACGCAGAAAGACGCAAAGGGCCAGCTTGTGTGGGTGGTTGATTCGGTATGTTATTTTTATTTTATTTTCCCTAACCGACCAGGGAGAAGTTCAAGGGGGTCTTTGACTAACAATGAATATTAGCATGGCATTCACTATGTGTTCGAAGAGCCTAAAAACGGCAACCCGATAACAGAGTCGGGCCTACCTTCTGCAGAGGAGTGGGTTGAGAAGCTGGATCAGGCCAAAGACTTGGCTATTTCTCAGAACCTGGCTAGTTCGTACAGTAGCGATAATGGCTTTGGAGAGATGTCGTCCTCAATGTCGAGCCCTGCCAGCACGTTGGGGGGCAAGAACACATATCCGGATGGGTATAGCGTCTCGGATCGATCTGGGCGCAATCATCTTAGCAAAAGCCAAGCAAGCCTCGAAGAGACGACTAAGCGCAATCGCTTCAGCAAGCGGCAATCGAAGAGCGGGCTTGGGTCTGCATTTTAGAGGATCCTCGATAGTTTATCCCCATGCGGTTCGAGGGGCATCGGAAGCATCAGGCTCAATATTCATCCACAGACCACCTTTCCCCTCCGCCACGATCCATTATCGACCTCACCTTATCCTTAAACTTGATCACCCGATACTTCTTCCCCGGTGGGACTTTCATTTCCTTGGTTCGCTTCCTATAGCATCATTTCTCAGCATGGCGTCGGACATGAGATTTTCAAAAATCATTCTGCCGGATTTTCCATTTCATGAACGTTTCGTTTCTCAATCGTGGTGGGATCGCGGGTCTGTTGCATTTCCTCCTCATTTGAAATATACATACATGTGTGAGGCAGCATTTGTCGGTTATTGATTTATGACAGGTGTCGATGCGACTTTGATTTCGACGGGGCACTACTTGATGGAAGCTGCTCTGGTGCTGCTGCTAGCGCCGCAGCAGCGCGGCATCGAAACGAATGAGAGGGGATATACAGATTCGCATTTGCATCATGGCCCTACCAGCAGCCGCCGAGATGCGCGCTGGATAGGACCTAGTTAGATTGATGACCACCTACCATTGTTCCTAGTATTTGCCATGTTCCCACCGACTTTTGTCTTGCTATTTTTCTGGATGGATTATGCCATGATTAGAGACCATATTTGTATTTACCATTGATCTCGGTCTAGAAGGAGAGAGCCTATTTGTAGATCTGAGGCTATGTATGGTTTGAGTGGGGAGGATGACTGCGCTTCTGTCCTGAATGTCTTTTAGAGAAGGGCCGTTATATGACGTAGTCTCGATTCTTACAACTCCTATGCGAGTCGACTCAAATAATTGTAATTTTATAATATACACTATTAGACGCCGAGTCCACCTTGCGAGCAACTCCAAGCTTTTCCTGGTTCGACCACCGAACAT
Source organism: Zalerion maritima (assembly GCA_022664585.2). NCBI lineage: Eukaryota > Fungi > Ascomycota > Sordariomycetes > Lulworthiales > Lulworthiaceae > Zalerion > Zalerion maritima. The sequence goes on from JAKWBI020000004.1 coordinate 181,541, forward strand.
GACAATTATGAAGTGTCCAAATGTACCATGGTCGGAGTACTCAAATGATCAAAGGTGTCTCCGCGAGTATAGCACGTGATCAGCTCCTGATGGGTAGGAGCGCTGGCTGGTTGACTGGATTTGGCCTGTGCCAGACACGATTACATAAGAGCTGTCGCATTCTTCTCATTGTGGTACGAGGCTCAGCAGCCGCCGGTCCCCAGAAAAAACACGAACGCGATCGCATTTCATACGTCGTCGCGATTTCCAACCGACATTACCCCAGAAGAGGACATTGCTTCCACAAACTCGTCGCCAAAATGCCGTCGATGCAGCAGCAATACCGAGGCTACGCAGGTCAGACCCCGACGAGGGGATCTCATGGGAACGCCCGCAAGGGTGGAATTGGTAGGTCTATATCGTTTCCTTTGTGTTCGCGTCCGGTGGACGGGACGGTGTGGATGTCGAGTACCCGTTGCCGCTTCTGCTTTTGCAGGTGTTTTTTTTTTTTTTTTTTTTTTTTCATGGGAAAGGGGATTACAGATGACACTCGCAAAAACCCATCGTTCAAGCTCTGGTTTTAGAGATCTAAGGGGTGCTAGTAAGAGGGGCAAAATGTCGGACCTTGTGCGATGCAGGAGTACTAGTAGTAGTATCCACCTGGAATATCATGACCGAAATTCCGTTTCCCGCATTGACGACAGTTGGTCCAGTGGGCTGTCTCCAGATCCTTCCCCTTGGTTTTCTTACCTACTGCTCTCCCTGAAAGGATGACATAAGGAAGGAGGAGGACACCCCATGCTTGCAACATCCCCTCCACACGGCGCGACTACCAACGTTAGCTGGCCAACAACTGACCCACGATTTTCCCTTCCGCGCGACACAGGTCCCATGATATCCCAGGGCCATCACCACCCTCCGCCTATGACCCAAGCCCAGATCCAGGCGCAAGCCCACGCACAGCAGATGGCAACCGAGCACGCGAAGCGACGCAGTCGCAAGCCCACAGACAAGAACATGCCCGATGGGGTGGAAGACATCATGATTGGCGACGGCGTCCAGAAGTACAAGGACCTCCGGGACTTTGAGAGGAGGCTCGATGCTACCATGACGAGGAAGAGGTTGGATATCATTGATTCGGTCGCGAGGAATGCCAAGGTGGAACTTCCTTCTAATTACTTACTATGCTACTGAGCACAATACTGACGATTGCAACCGATGCGTTATCGTATAGAGAACCAAAACGCTCAGGATTTGGATCACCAACACGGTCGAGGACCAACCGTGGCAGGCCAGCATGGACAACAGCCTTGACTACCAAGCCAACGGCACGCCCTCGTACCGCGTCAAGATCGAAGGACGTCTCCTCGATGACGAGCACGATCAAGAAAACCACGACTCTTCCGCCGGCCCCGCCGCCGATGATGCAGACAAAATGGACGAAGATCCCAAGCCCAGCAGCGCCGGTAGCAAAAAACCCGCCGCTCTCCCAGCACCAGCCCCAAAGACAACGCCGCCAAAACCCCGCTTCTCGACTTTCTTTCGGGAAATGATGGTAGAGTTCCCCCCCAACATGCCGAAATCCGCAGAAACCACCGTCCACTGGAAAAAACCCGATCCTCCGCGCGCGGCCAACGCTTCTTCCTCGGCGTCGTCCGCGCACCACGGCCCCCCCGCGGCGGCAGACTTCGACGAGCTGACCTTCAAGCGCGTGGGCGACCAGAACGTTAACGTCGTTATAAAGCTCACCCGCCACGAGGACCCGGAGAAGTTTCTCCTTAGCGACGAGCTGGCCGAGATTGTCGACATGAAGGAGGCTACCAGGACGGAGGTCACAATGGGGCTTTGGGAGTATATCAAACTTATGGGTCTGCAGGAGGATGACGAGAAGAGGAACTTTAGGTGTGATGATTTGTTAAAGAAGGTAATGTGTTTTCTTACGACTTCCCCCTCCCCTCCATGTCAACATTGCATCTTGCTGCATTTTCCAGCTTGCAGACCTTGTGCCAGCAAGACATGCTAACTAACATCTTGTCCATCAATCAAAAGATCGCAAACCGGGAAACAGGCTACCTCCCAAACCTCAACGAATACGTGCAGCCCCACCTCTCGCCTCTCCCGCCCATATCCCTCCCCTACACCATTCGCGTGGACCAAGCCTTCCACTCGCTATCTTCCCCGTCCTCGCCGTCCCCTTCGCCCTCCTCCCCACAACCAACCATCTACGACGTCCTGGTCCCGATCCCGGACCCACTAGGGGAGAAAATGCGACCCTTCATCCTAAACCCGTCGTACGCGTCCATGCTCAAGGAGGTCGCGACCCTGGACGACCAGCTTTCGCTTATAGTGCAGGCAATCCAGCACTCCAAAGCCAAGCATTCCTTCCTGACGCAGATGGCGCAGGACCCGGTGGGCTTCACGAAAGGGTGGATTTCCTCCCAGAAGAGGGATCTGGAGTACATCATGGGCGAGGCTTCCAGGGGGGGAGGCGAAGACGCTGTTAGCGACGAGTGGAGAAGAGTTGGTGCTGCTGCTGCTGCTGCTGCTGCTGCTGCTAGCGGGGATGGGAAAGGACGTGGTGGTGGTGGTGGGAAGGATGCCAAAGGACCATGGGAGACGGGAAATGCGAGGGAGAGCGTTACGATGATGCTGGCCAAGGGGGGACCGCCTCCTTCCCAGCAGGCTGCTGCCCAGGCTGTGGCTGCGGCGGCGGCCGCCGCCTCTCAGCAGGGAAGATAACATCATGCCAGTCTAGGACCCGGGAATGCCATCAATACCACCACGGATGAAGAAACGGAGGCGGAGGCGGAAGCGGAAGCGGAAAATGGTGGCAGGTGAGGCGGTGCACTAGTAAAGCATCGCCGTCGTCGTCGTCGTCGTCATCAGAGAGTGGGTGTGAAGATACCAACTGTTATTACTAGTACTGTTTATACAACGTATCGTTTATTCTTTTACTTTTTTTCTCTCTCCTTTTTTTTTCCCCCCCTCTTTTTCTCATGGGGTGACAGATTCAGCTGCCGGAGTTTGGAATATGCGGCCGTTTGCGGTGTTCAAGGTCTCTTGGGGGCATAACTTGCAGAGGAAGAATTTGAAATACTACACAAAAAGTGCCTCGATACCCCAGGGTCAAGCTCTTACGCGCAGTGCTAGGCAGGCATTAGATAGAATAAGAGCGGGTGTGGACAATGGAACAAACACAGATGTATGAAATCACCGGTCCAACATCAGTCAACGGTATTAGTGGCTCGGCCAGGAAGAGCATGTGGTCGTTGCCCTAGTTTGAGTTGAGATGAGACGTCTACCCGCTGCCGTTCATAACGGTTCCTATTTGCCTCCTGTCCGTGGTATCAAGAGTGGTATAGCATCGCTTTCCCCCGTTCTATAGGCTATGGAGACTGCCGCTCATCCTCAGGGAGCTCCAAGCATTTCCCCTCTTCCTCTAACAATCCATCTATCGTGACATGTATGTGTGTGTAGGTAGTCTTCGGCTTGGCATGCGTGTATATATTACAGGACCTTCTCTTCGCCAATAGTTCCTCGTTCGTTCAAACCCAAATCCCGAAAAGAGAGACTTTTGTTTGTTGGTCCCAACGCCCAAGATTTTTCCTTCCTGTCGGTCTCCGTTCTTCTCTCCCCTTTAGCCGTTTTGGTATATCTATATGTACAGCAGAGATTGATTCCCAGTGGTCCTGGTCGTGGGCACGCTATTATCATACTTCGATTACTTCGCCCGCACTGGTCGAATTGGTTGACGCAGCGATTTACGCAGGTAGGTAAGTATGTAATAGTTTACTTGCTGAGCATTCCGTCGAAAGTCGGGATCAGGGTCTGAGCGAGCCAGAAAGAGAAGACGAGCTTGGGTCCGGTCATGAGGAGCTATTTGAAAATATTCAAGTCAGCAAGAATGAATGACGAACCCTTCTTGCCCATTGATAAATAGGTAGTCTGGTTGGCTACATAGTTGATTGATTCTTCGGATCTTACCTTAGGCACAAGTCCCTTGAAGAAGGAACTAGGTCCCTCCTTCATCGCCATGTTCCTCAAGATGGTAAATCCACCCTCGGGGTTCTCAAAGTTTTTGTTCTGGATACGTGTCTTGATGACATCGAGGGGTGCAGACACGACGAGGGACGCCGACGCTCCGGCGATGGACGCGATGAAGTTCTGGAACCACGAGGCCTTGTTGTAATCCTGGAGGTGGAATATATATTCCTTGGCGAATGCGGAGCCTCCAAAGAGCTATCAATAATTCAATAATTATGTCAGCATGTGTGTGTGTATCCTCTTCCCGTCAAACAGAAGAAAGAAAGGGCGCAATAACTTACAGCGAAGGAACCGGGCGCGTTTCGTGCAGCGGTCCATCCCCATCCACGGTAGAGGCCAAGTCCTTCATCGGCGACAATCTTGAAGACGCCCCGCCCCTTGAAGGCCTCCGGGTTGGTCTGGCGCTTGATCTTGAGGACGTCTAGGGGTAATAGGACGATCTCGCCGATACCAATCAGGCTATACACCATCAAATACCCCCCAGGTTAGTCCCATGTGGTTCCCATCCATCTCTCGGGGGTTTGAGAAAGTTAGAGCCAGAAACCATACCTTCCCGCCGTCGAGTGCAACAAGGCCTTGCCAGTCTTCTTTCCAAACGCACTCTCGAAATCCGCGCCCCACCGCGTTGAGAGGGCATCCCTGGCCATGGGCTGACCACCATACTTGTATATCCTTTGGAGGACCTAAAATTGCGTACGTCCATGTTATCCCTAGTCAGCGTGCAAAATCCCCTACACATATATAGCCAATAGCCCTCCTCGCCTAAAAAAGAACAGAAAAAAAAAACACCTCTGCTCTGCTTACCTTGTATCCGGCAGCATATCCAAGACCGGGGAAGAGGGTGAAAAACTTTTTAGGGAAAGATAACGAGGCCTTGTCCTTGAAGATAACGGCGTTGAATTGTGCTATGTTCGCTACCTATTTTCAAGAGTCACAGTTAGTAAGTCAGTTTTTGTTCCTTTGGTCCCCTTCTCATACTCCTCCCATTCCCCCGCCTCTAGGATTCCGGGATCCTTCCGTCCGGGTCTCGATATCACAACATACCCTCGTTTCGTTGCTCATGAGGCGCTTCGCAATGGTATCAACCTATATTTCCCCCAAGTTATGTCAGCTCCCGATGAACCCTATGCACGAAGGGCATCAATAGGTGGTGGGAAGATAGCTCGTTCATACGGGGTGGAAGATAGCAAGTTCAGCGATACCGGCAGAGCCTGGACGAGAAGAGACACAATTACGTTAGCAAAATAAAGCCTTAAAATGGGAAAGCAAAGAGCCCAAATTATACGAACCGGATCCCAGCAATCTGGCGACATTCGATTCCTTCTTTCCTCCTAGGGTGGTAGCTGGTGGCGACATGGTTGCTGGTAGACGTGGTTATGGCGGGTGGCCGCAAGAGCTTGTCGCTATCGCAAAAAAAAAAAAAAAAAAAAAAAAAAAAAAAAGTTGAATATTCGAGGGGTTGTGCGTTTGTGAGTGTGTGTTACTGGAGGACAAAGCTTGGAAAAACAGAGGTTGCGCTTTCAATGTACTGCTACTAATATGTAAGAGCAAGCTTCTCGGTCCTCTTCCACATCTGGATCACCAATGGGGTATCAATCTCAAAATTTCAAGGCCTCGGGGACATTTGATGTTTTTAGGATTTTTTTTCCGGGAGAGAGCGAAAAAATTGCTAGCTGCTGGGGGGTACCTTTAGCGACGTACCTCCTGCCTCTTCGTGCATACCGATACTATAGCTCGCCGATTCACGGATCTCGAAAAGCTGCACACACCCCTGCTGATGCAGGCGATATTTCTTATCTTATCGGAGAGTCTTCTTTGTTATACGTAGGTACCTTAAGACTCAGCAACACTTGCAATGATTGATACCCCCTGTTCTAATTCGATCAGCGCCATTGATAGTGCTTCTACCAATGCTGTCACTGCCGCTTCCGGTGGTGCTTCGGATGGATAATCTAAGTCATACAACACTTCTGTTGACTGTGGATTTTAGCACTTCTAATGAACCAATTGTTTATATCTAGTTGCAATGGACACACTTGGAAATACCTGAATCCGCTTACCGATGGGTCCGTAATTTTTGCTGCTCGGGCTCCTGACGTCTTTAAACAATAATAGTGGTAATAGTACATGAGCTCTGGCGAGCAACAAGCAATGGTGTAGGCACACGCCGGCCAAAAGAAAGATGCAAACGCCGTCTCATGCCTTAGATGATAACAAGATATTGATCCTCCCCAAGTATAGCTTTCGCTAATAGTCCCGAAAGATGCTAATTACCTCGTCTAGCCTCATCATCTGGGTTAGTAGGGCTCTGGAGCGCTTTTGAAAGACTCCATACTTTTTGATGGTGTTCGGATGGAGCATCTCTTCCTCCCTGCCCCGAACGTCGCTTCTGTTGTACAGTTCCAATATCTCCCTGTTCTTGTGTCTCTCCACATCTAGAACCTGTTGCAACCGAGTCATAATCTTGTACTGCTTGCTTAGCAGCTGTGCTCGTGCCCTATCGTCGTCGAAGAACCAGAGGAATATCGTTCGGTTTGCCTGCCGATTGTTGTCCTTAGGAACTTCCTGTATCTCGGCAAGGCCATTGACCATCATGTCGTTCAGCAGGGTCGATACATCCTTCTTTAGCATCAATGCCTTGGATGCCAGCGCCTTCTCGTCCAGCTTCCCAAATTGCCGGAGAATATTGACCAGACGGACGCCCCGACGGCTGAACTTGTCCTTGATGTACAAATCCATCTCAAACTTTTGGATCTTAGATATCAATGGGGCAAAGTCTACCACCCACTCTCCTCCTTCCTCCTCGCCCGAGTGACGGATGTAGTGCTGCGAAGCCTCTGATAGCCCTAGCAAGTGTTCTCGCGTGTTTTGCAAGCGGGGGTCTTCATATACTTTGCTATCAAGACCAACGCGACGAGGGACGAACTTAACGTCGCTGTCGCCATTAAGATTGACCTTGCCATTATCGTCGCCCCTAGCATCGAAATCAGGCAGGTCGATATCTTGGTCATCTTGGTACTCGTCGTCATCAACGTCTTCGCCAGAGCTTTCCTCAATTTCTCTCTTGTCGATATAAGGGAGCCTTTCCTTCCGAGGATTAGGACGCACTCTCTCTGCCCTACGCTTGTTAACCATATTTTTTGGTGCCCTACCAATACCCATCGACACATCAAGGTCCTCAGGCAGCTCCGACACAATCTCGAGGGTGGTGACCGGTGGAAGATTCAAATCACGGATCGTCTTCCCGAGCTCATTCGGCGCCACCATATGAAAGTAGGGGTCAGGGTGGCACCGCTCGATGTTCTTTTCCATGATCCTGAGTGCCACTGCGTACACCTGACCCTTGACATAGCCGAGGTTATTCGACGCATGTTTGACTAGCGCTGTGTTGCGCAAGAGAACATTGGTCTTGAAATAGTTGATCCGGACCACTGCGCTCGGCTGGACATACGCAAAAGAAACGCAATAGTTAGTATCTCGGATGAAATGTCAACTGTCCACCTGTGTGCTGAATGCAGGGACTTACATCAATTTCCTCCCAGGTCAGATAGCTGGTGACACCTGTTCCATTCTCCGTCTTGGTTTTCTTGTTCTCGAACTTGTCCCGCCGGGCATTGCCAAGTCTCCTGAGGAGTTGCTCTTTTAGGACGCGAGGTTGGTTGCGCACCTCTTCCAGCTCTTCTCGCACATAGCCCAAGAATTGCTCCTGGCCCTTGCTACCCTTTGGCTTAACACCATTGTATTTGCTTTTGATGACCTGCTTTTCGATGGATGCGCGAAGTTTGCGGGGGCTCTTGAATGTGTTGATGCTGCACAGTTCAAGAACGTCCGCGCACAAAAGATCGGCCACCATGGAATTGAACTTCTCGCCGATGCTCTCTTCCTCGAGATGCGGATCTTCATCACCATCATATCCATTTTCCATCAAGACATCGCCATTGCCATTTGACTTTTCGTGCACATGCAATCCTCCATTAGGGGTGCAGTCTTCGCGAATGAATGTCTTGGCTAGGTCCCGGATTCGAGCATGTCCAAAAGTCGCCAGGGTTTCTAAAAATCGGCCCGCTTCATTTCCATACTCTTGGGCAACGACATTGACGATCTTTCCTTTGCGGATCAGGTTATAGGCGGCTTCGTGGTTGGCTTCGTAGTAAATAGTCGGCGAGCGGGTATCAGGGTCGGCCCAGTAATAGAGTAAGTTAAGCTGGTAAAGAATGGCAATACTGCTATTCCGTTCTTTATGCGACATACTCAAGTTGGCACCTATCCTCTCAACGGAGGAGGCGCCATAATTGCAGAGGTACTCAAATATGCGCTGGTGACATACAAGTTAGTGGATAATCGAGTTTGGTGCAAGACCTACACCATCTGGGTGGAGGTTGCCCCTGGACAACTTACAGAGGGAAGTTCGCCATGAATGTCGCGAACAAACTTGGCGCAAAGCTCTTGGTAATTTGGTGTCTTAGATGCGGAGCCCATTTTGTTAGCCGTTGCCGAGTTCAAAAGCTTTCAAAAGTTGGAGGCAAGATGGAGTAGGAAAAACAAGGGAGAAAGCAGAAAGGAAGAATAAGTAGCATAAATACACCACCATTCTTCACACGTTGGGGTTGTTGACTCACTCGGTTCATTCTTTGGCAGGTGAAAAGGGGAAGGGGTTATGGCCTGGCGTTTTAATGTGGGAATTTATATAAGGCTGGGAGGATTTGGCGTCTAGAGATCCTCTCACTATCTCTAGAGCTGCCACCAATGCTACCGGTGATTCATGGGGTGCCGGCAAGGCGGAAACTGAAGAGGGAGTGTGGGAAGCGAAGGTGGTTGATTTTATGGTGATGTGGGCTGGTGGGGAGCGCTGTGGTAGACAATATGGCCTAGAATAAAAGGGGAGATAACAGAGCCTTTCTTGAGAAAGCGAAAGTTTGTGATCAGCCTCGCAAGGAGGTACAATGGAATGATATCATGTGTCCGGAAGTATGTTGTGGTTTTCGCCAATAACAAATATTCAACTTTTTGTCTGAAGGTCGTCTCCGCAAAATGCCATGGTGTGTGTGGGTGGAGGACTTCAACTTGTTCTTCTTCTTCTTTTTTTTTTTTTTTTTTTTTTTTTGGGGGGGGGGTCGCTAGGTACATTCCCATAGCATATTAGCACAGAAGTGCAGGGCCTGGCAAGCTCCTTAGTTGGTACCTTCCCAATCCCTTCTGGGTCTGCGCAAGGCGGAATGCACGTCACTGGGTTCCAGTCCAGCAGGCCAGCCCAGGGACAGAAGGACCAATCGATAGCCTAGTAATGAGCTATCAGGTACAACTGAGTTCCTGCCACCGGCAGTGAAGTTACTGCGCACATCAACCGAAGTGGGGTCAAGCTTGGGTGCAAATACACGTGACCGGGTACCCTCCTCCTTCCCTCCGGCGAAAAACGGGAGGAAGGCGGATTATGAGTATTTGGGTCCGATCAATTGGTTGGAGGGGGCACGACTCTGGACTCGTAGTGCACCATATACTGCTGATCGACTTTCCTAGCTCTTGCTGCCCGCGATACGGGCCTAATTTCCTCTTCCTTTAACCTCCAATTGCGGACGACGCATCCCTCCGACCATGTTTTCCAAATCGGCTCTCTCTCGGGGTACTCGTTTCTCTCTCCGCAGGCCGACTCTCCAGGCTTCTCAGCGCCGAGCCTATGCCGCCGCCACTTCCTCAGGCTTGTACGAAACAACTGATGTTTCTGGCTTGAAGACTGTCTCTCGGGATACCCATGGCCCAACAACCAAGCTTGCCGTCGTGGCCAAGGCTGGCACAAGATACGATGCATGCCCTGGATTGACTGTTGGATTGCAGGAATATGCATTCAAGGTATGTCATTTTTACACTCACATCGCCTTCAATTGGGGACAAATCCCGGGACCCTCTGATGCATGGAAAATCGAAGGCTCCAATCCGGCTTGAGCTAATTTTTGTGACTTTTCGTACTACTCATAGAGCACATTCAATCGCTCTGCCCTCCGAATCCAGAGAGAATCCGAACTCCTCGGAGGCCAAGTGAAGGCCTATCACACGAGGGAAGCCCTTGTCCTCGAGGCCAGCTTCCTGCGCTCAGACCTGCCATACTTTACCGAGCTCCTGGCCGAAGTCATCTCCCAAACCAGGTTCACAAGTACGTCATGTCGCCCGTAGTATCGAATCCTCTCGACAATGCAGACATCCCCTAAATTGTGGGCTCAATTGGATCCAATTGAGTCCTATATAGTCTACGATAGCTAGTCCAATGCCTCCCATCCCATCCCCTCGAGCCAAACCGCCTTCAATATCTATTCCTCTCCCTGCCTAGCCTGTTCTTGTTTACCCACTGACATATTACGTTAAGCCCATGAATTCCACGAGGAAATCGAGCCTGTACTTGCTCTGAAGCAGGCTGAATGGTCACACGATGCTCCCGCCCTAACCCAAGACTTGGTTCATAGCGTCGCGTTCCACAGTGGACTCGGAAATGCCTTGTTCCCATCCACCCAGGTGCAGCTTGGCAAATACCTAGATGAACATAACGTCGAATCCTACGCCAAGATGAGCTACGCGAAGGACAATGTTGCTGTTGTGGCCGACGGCGTCAACTCCGAGATCTTCAACAAGTGGGTCGATAAGTTCTTCAAAGAAGTACCCGCTGTTCCATCTCAAGAACACAAGGAACTCCGCAAATCCCATGCTTCGAAGTACTTTGGTGGTGAGCATAGGACCGACGTACCCCACGGAAACTCCGTCGCGGTTGGTTTCCAGGCCGATCCCACCAAGCCCGAATTTGACGTCCTGGCCTCCCTCCTCGGTGGCCAATCTAGCATCTCGTGGTCTCCCGGTTTCACTCTTCTCTCCAAGGTTGCTGTCAAGCATGACATCAAGGCTTCTGCAAGCAACTTAAAGTACTCGGACGCAGGCCTTCTGGTCATGCAGTTTACTGGTGGAGCGGGCTCACTCAAGGGTGGGGTGGTGGCAGGTGTGAAGGCATTGGAAACAATTGCTTCTGGTGTTAGCAAGGAGGACCTGACCAAGGCCGTTGCAAAGGCAAAGTTTGATTATCTGGAGTCGTCTCAAAATCGCGATGCCGGCATTGTGGCCGCAGGCCTCGGTTCGCTCAGCAGCCAGATGCCTAATGTTTCTGCGGCTGTTAAAGGTCTCGAAGGTGTTACCGCGGACCAAGTCAAGGCTGTAAGTTGATACTTTGACATATTCCCTCCCTCATTACGTGCGTAGGAAATGTCTGATGCTGACTATCCTCATTAAAGGCGGCCAAGTCACTCCTAGACAGCAAGGCTTCTGTAGCAACGGTGGGCGATCTGTATGTGCTTCCATATGCGGAAAGCATGGGACTCAAGGTATAGATGGTTTAGACGTCTGGGGAAAGATAAGCAAAGTAGGCAAGGAGTGTATCAACAGTATAGCAGCCGTTGTATATGTGCGCATAACTGCAAAACTGCATGTGAATATACCGTTTTCATCGGTGTTATTTAGAGAATTGGAAAAGCACTATGAAGGATTCCCAAGGTTGTGAAAAGGGGGGGTGAGGGAGCGATGCTAAGGGAGAGTGAACATACAAGTCGAGCCTCGTTCAATCGAGGGGAGCAAATCTACCTCCCAATGGCACCTGTCGTGTCCGGGACCCATATCGTGCGATTGCGGCGACTTCGTAGTCTCCGTTGCCAGACTGTTGCCAGTGCTGGAAGAGTGCCAAAACCATAAACATATTTATGACGAAACCTGGAGCAAGTAGATATTTAGGACTATTGTTTGACTAGCACTGGTATTCGCATGCTGTATAATCGCTATAGTGTCGGCGGACAACTCAGTGAAAAGGACACTTAAAATTGGAAGTATGACGGCAGCAATAGAGACTTAGGTCATGTGACGGCTTGGCGGGTCTGACGGGATGACCCGCTTTGTAGAGCTGGAGTTCGGGACTGAGATTCTTTTGGTTCTACCGAGCACGACTAAACCCCATTCCTCCAAACACCTCAAAACAACCACCCACTTCCCCCAACCAACGGCACAATGACTTTCGCGTGGAAGGCCGCTGGCCTCAGGTAAGCTCTTTTTCCAGCTATTGGCGACAGCCAGAGCTCAATTAGCTCTCTAGGCCGCGACATTAGTTGATGCTAACAATGCCCACTGTGGTGGTTCCTAGCTACAACCGATACACTATGGTCGCTGCCCGCGTCCTCCGGCGAGCTCTCAAGGAGGACAAGAGGATTGCTGCCGAGCGCCGAGGCGAATCCGAACTACGATTTGCCAAGTGGACAGTAAGTTTTGTCCCTGCACCTAGAGCGAATGCTGGACTGGGAAGCTGACTGAAATATCGTCGAACCACAGAACGGCAAGCCCAGCGAGCTCCAACAGGTCAACGTTGCCTCAATGGCAGAAAAGACCAGCTAGATGTCTATCCGGATGGGTCTGGAAATCGAACGACAATCGAAAGGAATCCATGGCTCGGACAGGTGGGAGGCATTGGTAGAGGGTGGTTGATGAGGACAAGGGCAAAAACACCATACACATGGAGAATATCACGGACACGCAGACATGGGACACGAGGGTACACTGGTACGGCCGACTCCCTTATACCCGCCGTCCTACTAGTAGGCTGCGGGATACAGCAAAATACAATGATTATTCTTTTCAACATTTCGACAGGTACCGGATGTCGAATTAGACAAATGAATTTCCAGTGCCCGGGTTGTTCCATCCACTAGTAGTGATTATATATGCTTTGTGTCGCTTAATAATCAACTTTCTTCCGTCTCGGGCCGTTATATTTTCAATTTGATTTGGTCTCACAACGATCCTAAAATCACTAGGCATTGCATTAAGGGTATCTGAACCGAGACGCAACGGGAGTTATTAGATGAATGCCAAGCCAAAGGCTTGAAAAGATATTGTTGCTGATGCACAGCGGCCCGGTGTCAACAAAAGTAGGACAACTAACTCTTAGGGACCCGTTAATCTTTCCTATACAATGGATCGATGGTGTTGGGTTTGCTGGGTTTGCTGAAATTGCTCTGGCCACAATCAATCGAGCAGGCTCCCGGCTGTCTATATTTGTAGTGGGGCCGAGAGGGCTGCCTGGCAATCCTGGGCGGCTGCCACCACCGTCAAACACCCCTCGGCGGGTTAAAACGGGCACTGCTACTACCACTCACTGCTGCTAGCAGTTATCTATCAACCCATTTCGTACCTCCACCAATTCATAACATTAACCACTTCAGATTGTCTCCTACATACCTAACTATCGTAGCTCTTTTCAGTTCAACACAACATAAACACCGAAATAGATTTCGTCCTCACAGACGAACTCTTCACTTGATCAGCCCACCCCCCAGCTTCGTGTTTCTCCACAAGCCGCCTGCTCAAGACAAACTGCCCGATTAGTGTCTTAGTCGGGAGATATCCTGAGTCCCCTAGCAGACATGTCACCCAATCTAGATTTATCAGATGGTATGCAGGGACACTTGTCTTTCATCCTTGAACTGGTGTTTTGTCTAACCCTTCTGGAATTTCTATACAGACTTGGAGGCGCTCAGCTTACAAAACGGCCACATGACAGACGGCAGGGGATATCCAGCCATGGAAGCCGATGATCCTCCCCCGCCAGATCTCGGCAATGCAGGTATTATTGCAAGAGATATCACCGAAAACTTCAAGAATGCATGTAAAGGTAACGAGACATTCATTACCCATGCCCTACTATTCCAAGTTCAAAAAATGGCCCAATTCATGCTAATGCGTCCCATGACCCCTCTACCCAGCCTTACCAGCGGGCACCCTTGTTAAAGATGGCCATTTCACCCTGTTTTCTGCCGTTGGGGCTCTGGAAGTACGTATTTTTTTTTTGGTATCCCTCTATTGTTCCCGGGCTGATCCAATCCCGCTCGTTCTCAGATAATGGATCCAAAGATGGACAGCGGATTCCGAGCCCCTGGAGAAACACTAGATGAATCTTACGACATTACTAAGCCTCTATCCGCCGACGAGGTCCTAGGTATCATTGACCAACTTTTGTCCCATGAGGTAATTTGAGCCCGAATTCTTCTTGCAAACAATACTTGCTCACTGAATCGCCTCCTTAGATGGCATGGCATCTCGGATACCCTCTCTCTCAGACAGTATTCACTTCGGTATACATTGACAGCATCACAAAAGCTCCTGTTACTGTCCAAGATTTAGCGGAACGGGGTGAGAAACAAGGTCCCCTGCTTCTAGGTCTTTGGGCTTACTGTCTTGCTCTCATAAAAACTTGCTTCTGGGTGAACGAGACGATTCGCAACGAGGCCTACTACGAGGTTCGACCCTCTCCGAACCCATCCTATCCGGGGCTGCGGATGAAGGCTAACTGTTTTCCAGGAGGAAGATTTTGTCACCAATACGTATCGGCGGTATATGTTGGAAAACATTGAAAATTCCGTTGTACAGGACGTCCTCCACGAGGCCCGGGACAAGATTCGGCTCATGGAGCCCAAGCTATCTCCAGATATCCTGAAGGCTCTCGAGGTCAGGCTGGAACTCCGCTATGACTTTCTCGGGTCCATTGAAATGGGAAGAACTCGAGAAGCTGCTGCCGCTTCCAAAGTGCCCTGGGCCCAGATGAAGACATATCTCGAGTTCACTGAAAAGTCGCACACGCTTGCCAAACCAGTCCCCGATGCCTTCAGTGCCAAGCTCCAACGCCACTTGGCGAGCACCGTACCTCCGCGCCCGATAGTAGAGCTGAGTTTCGCGGAAGCCTATGGTCACTTCAAGAGACTGGTCGACAACAACCTCGATGCCCTCGGGCTGCTGGACTACAAGGATACCCAAAGCCACCTCACGTTCATCCAGCTTTTTATGGCCAAGAAGCCAACGCCGTTGGTATACACCCGCGCCCTGTTGCAGAGCTATCTATTCCGTACAGACATCTTCCCCGGCCAGTGGAATGAGTCGCATGTCTTGGACGAAGACCTCTCCATCATCGTGCTTCCCGCCTCTCGCCTCATCGACAGATCTAACGATGAGGTCGAAGTCGTACACGACGACCGCCACTTCATCGCCCAGCAGATGTTGAATTTCCGCCAACGCGCAACATACTCATTTTCGGAACTGCATCGTACGTGGTGTCAAAATCGGCCACGGGCTAGAAGGATGCTGACGCACCTCCTCCGGGAATGGGACGTTGTCCAGCAAGAAGTCGAAGACATTGATGGAAATCTACTCGAGCGTCTCAAGGAAACACCGGTTCAACATGAGAACGGCGTGCCGCCATCCTTCGCATTACCCCTTTCGTCATGGGCACACTACTACAAACTACGCGTCATGGAGTGGATCGTGCAGCTCGGGTTCGAGCTCGAGGTATACCAGCCGGACGAAATGGCAGGCATGTACTACTACCTTAACATTCTTGCCCGACTTCGATCTAGTCACATAGAAAGAATCAGAGCCTTCACTCTCAAGTCACTGGCGGACAAGAAAGCGGAGAACGGTGGGATTATGTCACCCGCGGACACTGGGCAGTTTGCGAGGAGTCTGGCTTGGCTCAAGATAGCCACCGTTGACGCAGCTATTACCTGGGAACTTTCCGATGCTCTAGCGGCATTGTATACGGTTTTGCTGAGGCTCAAGTTGGTCGATATACCCCCCAGGCCGTACGGAAGCGACGAGCTACGGTATGATTTGAGAATGAGGCCGTGGTCGGGTATCAACTTCCCTATTCTACCCGAGTATCCTGAGTTCTTGAAGGATTCTACCAGGGAGGGGACAAGCACGGAAGTGATTCTCGAGGCAGCTGAAAAAGCAACTTCGCACACTAAGAAGGGGTTCGAGGTAGTAGGAAAGATCGAGGCCGAGGACAGATTCTGCCATAGTGCGGAAAACTGGTGGAGCAAGAGCACCACGGATGCCCGGCGCGCGGCCATCATGGCAGGAATTGCGGTGGCGAAGGTCAAGCAGGCGTATAACATGGCTAAAGATAAAAGTGTCAATAGAGTGGATTTTTCTGTGAATGCTGCTAAAGGGAAACAGATTCGGAAGGAAGAGAGAGAAGCGGGGTTTGGAAACGAAAATGGGGAGCCTACACCGAAGGACCTCAAGATCAGGATTGAGGTTCCCAAGAGCGAGAAGGCGTATCATCCGTGGTGGATCGTGCCTAGTGTTTTGGACGCGAAGCCTTAGACATCCAACTACGGTTGAGGAGAGGTGTACTCTACCCCGGCAAGTCACAAAGTCAAGGCAAAGAATGGGATGATTGGGGGCAGAATACTCATAGACGCATTTAGACATAGACTTTTTTCACGAGACCGTTTTCATAAATCTAGAATATCTGTCCACTATCTAACTTGTAGCTACTGTGCAACGCATTTTTTTAACATGATCAGTAGCTAGCCACGATGTGGACATCACTGCAATAAGGAAAGTGTTAGGAGCTACAGTAACTTAATGAACTCTGCTTTTCTTCCCTTTTTTTTCATGCAAGGCTAGGGGGTCTCTCTCTCAGCTGTAGACCGTACATTTAGCGGAATCTACAGCGTATAAACTCTCCGAGACGCTCTTTTTAAGTCTTACTTTGCACGCTGGAGGAAAGATACAGTAGCTATGCATCTGTCTGCGTCTGTGCATTAGTAGATCTATTAGCTACTAAGCCATGCCGAGTTTTGCCTCGGTAGAATGTACCACCGCTCCATATCTTGAATAAAATATGCTTGGCAGCTTCTTCGACTTCCCTCTATAGATACCTTTGTACCCATTTAATACTAATTTATCATGCAATATCACCAAGCAACACCGTTAAATACCCAAGCATAGTCCGGTCCGGTTCCCTTCCCCCCCCCCCCCCCGCCACCACTTGTTGCTACTGAGCATCATGAGTCTCAAACCCACCCACGCCAGCCTCGGTCCTACAGTAGGCGTCCCGCATGTGCACTAACTAGCCGTTGTACCGGATTTATGTATATGGCAGAATACAATGCTTCATGTTACCACTCCCCGAAATTCATTCTCTTATGCCCTGTGCTAGTAGGCATTCATCCACATTCTTTCCTATCATAGTGTCTAGCCGTGCCTACCCACGCATCTAAACATCCACCAAAAAAATTAAAAACAATCATCAAATTATCACAAACCCTACAGCAAAATAATATTACCGATAGGTATGCATCACTAGGTTCAGGCCTTGTTCCCGGATTATTGCGACTTGGAGTATCTTGGCTTCCTTTCAGAACCCCCCTCCCAATCTCCGTGCAATCCCGCACCTTTTATGCGGTCTTGCATGGAACTCTGGGCCCCGTTGGGTATCATTCACAAGCCTCGGCATCTTTCCAACATCCACGGATTTTGAGCCTCCTAGACCGGGATCAACTCTAGTTCCCCACATTTAACTGCGTCTTCGGGCCCCGTCATCCATTTTAGCTGTCTATGGTTTCTTTCCTTTGTACTGTGCACTGTACTTCGTAGTGTCACGAGAGTAGAAAGTCAGGTTGAGAAAGCTTGCCCAATAGGAGCAAAATATCTAACTGATTTATTTCAATTATTTGCCTCCCGGAAAGAGTGTCTCTTGATATGGACAGAACGGTTATACTATAAATGTGAATAGAAAAATTCCATAGTACGTCTAACTCCCCAACGTTTCCTGTGCTGTGTTGTGGTGTCATATTGCCTCCTCCCAATCGCGCGACCTACGGGCTTCGAACTCAATGCACTAGAGTGCAAATCATACTTCATTCTTCCATCATTCCATTTCTAGTAGTTATGTCGAAGATATTGTTAGCCGACTTAGGCAAGAGCCTTCCTTGCGGCTGCCATACGTAAGCGGACGCTCTTCTCATAGAGCATGTCCTTGAAGGCAAAGAGGAGCGCTGCCGTCATGACGGACTGCACGACCTTGGGTCCGATGCCCTTGTACAGCCCAGCGTAGCCCTCCTCCTTCACGACTCTCTTAAGGGCCGCTGTCATACCCTCCTTCTGTCCGGATCCGGCGACGTGCATGCGGCTCTTGACCGTGATGTAAGGGTACGTGACCGAGGTGGCGAACAGCTTGCCCAGGGCACCGAGGACAAAAGCGATCGAGGGGGTGGCACTAGTCTTCTTGCGTCTCTCGTAGGCATTCTTCATCTGTTCGAACAAGGTGTACTGGAGGATTGGGTTGATGACGAGCACGAGAGCGGGGAGAACGCCGGAGAACAGTGCACTCGGTCCCTCGTCCTTGATCAGGGCTAGGAGGGTGGAGATGGTTCCCTTCGCCTTCTGGGGAGGCTTCTCGGGTGCGATTCCGGGGATGGATGTAGCGCCGGCCTCGAGGTCTCCATCCTTCTTTTCCTCTCCGTCGACGGCATCCTTGGCGATCTCCTTCACGGCACGGCTGCGGGTGGTCATGCGCGTGTTGATGACCCAGATGGGATTGGTTAGGATAACGGTGGCAGACCCGGCGATAGCTCCCGCCACCATGCTCTCCCACGTGCTGAGCTTCTTGTGTGACCCAGTCTTGGCCTTCTCGTAGAAGGCGCGGGTGAACTCGTACCAGTAGTAGTAGACAAAGTTTGTCACGCTGATTCCGAAGAGCGCCGAATCAAGTCCAGAGTAGAGGCCCGAGATGCCCTCACGGGCGATGATGGAGTTGACGGCTTTCAGGAAGGATGCGGAGGACCGGCTCGATTCGACTTGGGCGCGGGTAGAAAGGGTGATAAGGGGGTACCTGGAAGAGGAGACATGTTTAGCTTAGTTCAGGGCTCGTAGACCCAACGATATAGCGATATCTCAAATAAAATGCGATAGCTATTTCCTGCAGTCTCGCTGCTTGGTATCCGTCATACAAAGTGACTTTGAGGGTACGTCATGGGAGGTGATATTGACATGTGAAAACATGCGGGACGCAGGCGCGGCTCTCATAGCGCAGGTTTCAGTCGGGAACGGGAAACTCACGTAAGAACCATGGACAAGATGCCACCCCCGGCACCGGCTAGGGCGTGGGCAACATTGTCGTTAGGCGGAAGAGATGGCTTCGAAGGAGCAACCATTTTGAGGACTGGAATTGAACCAATTTACTCGACTTTAGGAAGTGTTGTTCAATGATCCTTAGGTGATAGAGTTGTTAGATGTCGAAGCAGCAAGCTAGCGGGGTAAGCTCATTTGGTAGGCGCGTAAGCCAATGAAGATAAAAATAATAAAAGGGAGGACTGCGACCGCAAATAGGACAAAGCACAGCGATTACTACGAGTTATTGTGGAAGGAAGGAAATAGAGATAGGAGATAATAGTACGTATGATAATAAAAAGAGAGCGCGAGAGAGAAGGAGGGAAAAAGATTACCAGTAAGTGTAAGGGGAAATAGTGGGTTTTGTGTATGTATGTGTTGATGATTGAGGCGAATGTTTCCGCCAGTAGCTCTAGTGTATCGACCCGCTTGATTTGGCCTCTGGGGATGGGCGACGTTGGTCGTCCCGAGGTAAGTTTGTAATGATTCCCGCGACTGGTGTGCAGCTGAGCCGAGCCATTGCATCATATGCAGTCCCAAAAGCTACCTGTGCCTTCCCCGCAGCCCAACACCCGTAGAAGGATCAATCACACATAGATTGGCCATCCAATGGTCGTGGCTGCCCCGGATTTTCCTCTGCCTATAAATCAGAAGCTTGTCTGGCCCAAGAAGGAAGAACCTCGACTTTGATGAGGCCGTGGGGTGGAAGGAGCTAGAGATACAGAGGCAAGCAATTGACAAAATAAATAAGACAAAATATACACTTGACAAAATTACCCCCTAGTTGTAGGCGGAAATACTTTTAAAAGGTGTGAAAACTTTCCTGGGGGTTTTTTTTTGGTCCGCCTCCCAAGAGGTAGGCAGGCTGGCATGTGCGTCGCTGTGTACAATGTACAGTCCCTCTTGTGGTTGCGCCTGCAGTGCGGCTCCTAAAGGATGCATGAGGGGAATGAGCAGGTGCGCAATGATGCGTGTCGTCTGCTGTCCAATACAGAAAGAAAAGAAAAATCGACCTGGCTAGATGTGGTAGAACATTCGTCTGAACTCGAACAGGATTTGAAGATAATTGTCATTGCATTTTTGCATGGTTGGGCTTGCATGTCCTCATCTCCGCCGTCATTGAACACCATTCATTATTTCTCGGTCTGCTGCTCCAAGATGTCCCATGCAGCAAATGACAGACAGATTCGTTGCATGCCGAAGGTAATTTATCGAGCATCATTGTCAATGCTCGAAGACCAACCACTGAAGGACAATTCGACTATCCACTGCGGACCGCTGAGTACGGACTGCAGGAATCCAGAAAGCTTTCAGAAGCCACTCAGGGTGGATCCTCGGGATGGACCGCAGCATGGTAGTTGCAGCATTGGTGGACTACAAGCAGGGACTTCAACCCTGAACAGGAACAGCACCAACATTCAGGTCGCCTTATCCGCCCAGCAAGGCCCGCTTCTTCAGTTACCCAAGTCACAAGAGTATACATATATGTTAGAAAATCGAGGCAAGAGTTCGCGATACAGACTCAGCAGAACAGTCCACAGTTCTACAAACAACCTCGAGTTCATTGTGGACATTTGGAGTCATCAGTTGCCTGCCGCATACAAGGCGGAAAATAAGAAGGAAAGCGTGTATCTTCATCATACCGATTCTTGATCTCTATAAACCTCAACACTAGTAAGCGCAGAAGCATGCACATCCTGTGAGATTTGGCACGTGGAGAATGGCGCTGGTAACCTAGCCACGCATGTGGAACCCGCAGCTGTAGAGCGAAGAGTGACCAACAGGTATGGCTATTCAACAAAACTTAAGCTAGATCCGGATGAATTTCATCGGGTTGTAACAAATGACCCACGGTTAGCAATCCAGCTTGCTAGTTGGTTGTCTAGTGGTGGTGACGGCAGGGGATTTAGGAGCGGACCAGTCTCTGCTTTATATCCCCAGCCAAGCAGCTCCAGCTTATCTGCCACAGCCAATATCGAGCGAAATACATCCGTACACCACGTTCTGACTAAGAAACGAGGCGATCTCTAGGTCGCAGGGAGCTTTGACAGCGAGCGCCTCATCATTTCTCAACATCCCGGTTGGCAGGAGTTCGCACAGCAGTGACACACTGGCGCAAGCCGAGCAACCGCGTCGTAACGAAATAGTTTTGTAGCACAGCGTCCAGCAATATCTCCCAAGGAGGGCATAGCGAAGAGGGGGAGGAGTGTTCAGGCCCGGACCAAGGTTCGTTTCCGAATACGGTTTTCTCAGCTGAAGAGTACGGGGTTAGGACACAAGGTAATGTGTTGTGGTTGGCGAGAGTATGTAATCAGGAAAAAGAAGGGGGATTGTGTTCTTCATATAGGGGCAACCGTGGATGGGCTGAGCCAATTGCGTCGCACGTAGCTATCATCCGAATCATTCTGGTGGTGTGTGTTGGCGAGAAGAAGAGGCAGGCTTTCATGTAAAAGTTCTGTTCATTATCGTGGAAACCCAGTCCGGTGAGACTCTTGGCTTCTAATGCAGGTGCAGATGATGCAGATGATGCAGCTGGTGCCAAGTCTCTCTATATTGCCTTGATAATCAGGTCTCTTTCCAGGCAGTCCATCTAGCAATTGGCAACACTCACGTTGTTTCCTCCACTATTTCCCGCCACTCGGGACGTGCATGGACCTAAAAATGGAAAGAGCGTTAACCATATTGGGCAGAAATAGAAAAACGGCCCCCAGCCACGACCGCTTAATCTTGAAGGCGCACGGTGACCTTTTTCATAATTGTTTTGTGCCACCGTCGCTCACTCATCCAGCATCTCATACCATCATCATCACCGGCATCAACCTCATCCTCCGCACCTCTTAACACGTACTTCTTGCAACTTGGACTACCACCGTTCCTGCACCCAAAAGGCGTGGTCTTCCGAGAGCCGAATGCAATTATATGAACTGTGTGGTCAACCCCACAACGCCACGGCGCGCGGGAACCTCAAGTCCTTGGATTGGCTCTCCCTGCAGCGGACGGATTACAAGCAACAACTAGACCAGGGTACTCGCCTGCTACTTCTGAGAGAAACAGCCTCAGCTCCACCTCTCTTCCCAGTTCCTCTCCCTTGATCGCCAAAACTCGAGCACAGGTATGGATTGTGCGATGGGGTATAGCATCGCTCCATGATACTGCCTCTATCCCCGGCTGCTCTACACCGTCGACCCGTGTCTCGTTATTATTACTACTACATAGCTGCGGGCAGGCCGTTGATCTAATGCCAAATTGTCAATGGGTTATTCTACGTCCTCCTCACCTGAAGCTTTCACCTCCACCTCCACCACCACCACCAACCTTAATTTTGGTCCTTTTCTTTCCGTGGAATCTTTCTAGAAGAGAAAGAGCCTCTTTTGTTCTGTCATTCTTCATCTACCTCGACTTTACGGCATTGGTGCCCACATGAATTTCTACCCCTATACTAACATACCTAGCTACTAAGTACTTGTTCCTCCCCACCTTTTAGCTGCCCACCATCGATCCAAAATCTCAGGCCTCTTCCCACCGGTGTCTTGGCGTACCATCCAGTCGGAGCCGTGAGTTCGCGATACACGACGAGAAGGGCCCAGAAAATATCTTTCTACCGTCAGGACTCATCCCTCCACCCCAGTCCCCTTCTACATGGAGCCCAACATTGCCTGCTCCTGCCACTGCGCATACGCCTTGACCTCCGGTCTCCGACTTGTTTGATGTTATCGCACCCCTCTCGTCCGCGAGCATCATTCATTCTTCTCTCACGTGTGTTTGGCACTGCTCTCATTGCCCAGCCAGGCTCGTTGTCTGGCGCCAACTTTTCCTAGGCTGTGGATAACACACGCCCTCGCCGCTCACCCACCCACCCGTCGTGAGCATGGCCAACATGCAGCGGCCACCCCCAAACGGACACGGACTGCATCCTCCACAGAGACCCATTTCGCCATCCATGGGACAAGGTGGACCTCAGTGCCCAGTCGCGGTTGGGGTTGGTGCTGCTGGTAGGCCAGGCCGACCACCATCAAGGCTCCCAGACCGCAATGTGGCCGCCTCGACGATCGAGGATGCCTTTACCAACTTTATCCTTTACTGCAACCCAGCGGTTCCGCCAGAAGCCGACACAGCGGCTCTCCGGGAAGCCTTCAGGACACCTCCAAAAAGTGGCGGCAAGAGCTTCAGCTCCTTTACCCTATTCGAACTCATCCGCCAGCTAGAGTCGAAGCAGCTCAAGACATGGGCTGAGTTGGCTCTCAAGCTTGGAGTTGAACCACCGGACCAGGAGAAGGGCCAGAGTTCTCAGAAGATCCAGCAGTATGCTGTCAGGTTAAAGGTGAGCCACTTGCTTCCCAGTCGTGCTCGCTCATTTGCTCCTTTAATGCCGTTACGAGTTTTCCTGTTCGTCGACGCTGCTCGTTGCCACACATGTTTAATTCCCCGAGTCTTGGCGCTCGCTTTGACATGACACTTCTCATGATACATCTGCCATCCCCCTTTCCAATACCCATGCATGTATCACCGTACAATCTTGGCCTATATATTCATCGTTATTTTTATCTTTGAGAAGTTCTGTATATCATTCTTCTCCTTGGTCGATCTTCTACGTGCCTTCTTCCGTTATTCCCAAAGTTTCACTCAGCACTTATCAGTAGTATTTCTCAGCCAAACTTCATATTACGACTACACTTTACTCTTCTCAATACTGACTTCAGTAGCGCTGGATGCATTCCATGCATGTTGATGCTTTCTTCGATTATCTTCTGGATATACAACATCCTTACTGGACCGAAATCCCTACCGACCCAACTCCGGTTTGTGAAGCAGGCCGGGATGGAGTGGCAGCGGAGGACGACATGGCCCTCAGGGCACTGCTACCGCAGATCCGGCCGAAGAGGGGACGGCGAAAGCCCGAGGATGATGACTTGAACAAATCTCCTTCACAACGGCCACGCTTGGATTCTCCGGCAGGCGGAGAAGAGTTTGGCCAACCTCGACATGATAGGCTCGAACCTTGGTCTGCACATCCAGATGGACGCAACCCCTTCTTCTTCCCCACAGACGCACCGAAACTGGGTGCACCCCAAATTCAACCTCACTGGCCTCAGGGTGACATGTCGCAAACTCCTCTCACGGCATACCCACAGTCTGCCATCACGCCGTCGACGAGGGCCGGGTTTTGGGAAAACGAGCCACGCTCGGCGATTACGCCTTCGAAGCCCAAATCGCTCGGGAGACGTCATGGTGCCAAAGTTGTTTCTTCAGCGTGGAGGAGTGGGAGTGGATCTTCGGGGAAGACAAGAGGAAGGCCACCCATAAACCGACCTCCAGCCAGCGCGACAGCAGAAGGACCATTCTCTACGTTTCCGGCAGACACACCCACGATCCAACGACCCAGTCCACCGTCAAATACCTCAGTACCCTTTCTTCCGACCTTGGCATCCGGCACTGCTAGCCCGAGTGGCACGGCTGTCCCCCAAAACGTTCCACCAGAATCACGAAGCGCCCTATCGAACCCTACACCTCCGCCTCTAACCACATCTCAGGCGCCCACGTCTCAGACTTTCAGCACGGTCCAGGCGCCTATCAGTGCTGGCCCGTCAGCAGTCGAGCCCCATCTACCCCATCAACCCCATCAACCCCATCTAGCACACCAACCTCATCCAACTCATCCACCAAACCGGCCGCCAGCCAGGCCGGCCAAACCCAGCAGGCTATCACTGCAGGTACCCCAAAGACCCTCGGGTTCTGTGCGACTAGCAACCCCTCCTCCTGTTGTGATGGTGAACGGTCAAGATCCGTTGGCAGGAAACGGGGCCACCGGTAGCACTACGAGCGTCACGTCGACGGAACCGGCAACAATGCAGCAAAGTGTCCCGGAACACGCATCCTTGAACTTTCATCACATGGGAATGGTGAACACCATTTCCCAGCAGGAAGCGCACAGCGTGTTTAACAGTCAAGGCGACACGTCTGCCGCCTCTGCTGATCAACTAAATCTCCGTGTGGCCCCTCGTGACCCTAATGACGCCACGCACAGGGTTGAGTTGGAGTGCTATTTTGTGGACGAGATCTTACAGGGATCATGGTTTGACGGTCAAGGACTGCTGGTACCTGCGGGGACGATCGAAGAAGTCAGGGCCATTGTCGACACCATCATTGACAATCTCTTCAAGGCAGCAACATCGAAAGAAGCATTCTTGATCAATCTGTCAGCTCTGGCCGGTGCCAAGCTGTTGATGGTACGCCCCAAGTTGAACATAACTCGGACGGTAGAGCATGCTGATAGAACGGAGTACACCATTAGGTGGGAGTTGAGATATGGAAGTACAAAAGGCATGTTTGAGGTGAAGGAGGTGGTTTTCCTCTCAAAGTGGCAAAACCAAACCGTACCAGGTGGAGATGGGAATAAGGAGGGTGGAATAGAACGAGAGTGGCGAAGGAGGTATCAAGACCTGATGGGTATTGTGAGAGAGAAGGACCAGGAGCTTGAAAATCTAAGGATCAAGCTACGGTCTAGAGAGTAAATTACACAACCACCAGCTGTCTACCTTCAGCGGTAGGAATCATTACGCATTTATTTAAGATCTTTTTATATTTTCATTTTCCGTTTACAATTTATATCCTGTACATTTAAATTATATAAATATTAGAAATATAATTCAAACGTTGGCATTATATAATATTCAATATAATATTCTATTATTAAATAAGAGGGATAGATTATTCATTATAATTTAGCCTTATTATTGTATTTGATTAATCCTTAACATAATCTTAAAATTGACTTATAATGACATTTTTATCCGTATTTTGAAAAGTTTTTTGCCATCATTTGTTTTTAAAACCCCCTTCTTTATAAATTTCAAGTTTATTTGTATTTATGGCCGCCGTGGACGCCCCTATCGTAGTTAATGCTCCGGCGACGATATTCTTTTATCCCTCTCGAGCTAAGCCTAAGAATCCTGGAGTATTTCAACAATCCGGCAGACCCCAAGAGCGTAACCTGTGCCAGACGCGTACAGGCTTGATCCTCGTGGCACCCAAGTCCAGGTGCGCCACAATGCCATTTTGAAGGATAGCACCGCTAGCACCTCCATCACCGTCTCGCACGACGACAACAACAACGATAACATGGGCAACGAAAACAATAAGACAAAGCTCTGGCTCGCTCTCATCAACCGCTTGAGGAAGATATGTAGATATTGCAGAGCATCACCGCAATTACGACGGTATCAACAACAGCTTCAATGATCAACGAGCTAGCATTGTCCTAAGTACCAAGAAGCAGACAAGTTTTAATATTATAGCGGGTGATTAATTACTCGGTCATGGTCGAGTCGCGTCGCTGGCAGGCCCTATCGGGTATCCTCTAGAAGAACATCGCCGGGGTAAGTGAATCATCTCCAGTCCCCAGCACAGCACAACGCTAATGTACCATGCGTGCTGGCTATGTCCAAAAATGTTTGCTGCGTGGGAGAAGCGTACTACGTAGGGGCCGTTGCTTTGAAGGCGGTGCTGCCGCATTTAGCGAAAGGGGGAACAACAGGAGGGAAGGGCTGGGGCGGTTCAACAAGGAGAATGAGGTGGAAGAAGGGGGTTGGGGAGTAGCAGTGTTGACAGGTGGAGTGGTCGAGGGGGAGAAGGAAAGGAACACACGTGAGAAAGAAAGGAGAAGTGATGATGATGGCTGAACAGGGAAAGAAAGAATGTCGAGCTGATAATGTTGGTTATCACCCCGGTGTGCGCGCGGTATGGAGTAGTCTTTGCTCCTTAATTACTATACAAGTTGCTGCGAATAGCAAAGCACAGTATTAATATCTAATAAATTAAAAACTAGGAATATTGCAGAAATTATAAACCCCTGAAGGGTATACTTTAATTTTTACTGCCGTTTATATTTATAAAAGAAAAACTATAAAAGTATAATTATAAAAACCTGGCCATTTCTATATAATTTAAATTAAATTATTCGAGGCAAAAGGTTTATAACAAGGGTTTTGGTGTATATTTAATTAGTGATAAATTCGAATCTGCTCTTAGAACCTAGTATTGGCTAGGATCTTTACGATCCCAATAGAGGTGCTCCTGTATATGAGAGTCGAGCTAGTATTAATATTGGAGTAAGTCGTAATTGATGGGTTGGAAACTTGGCTTGAACTACAGCCCCAAGCCCCAGCTGCTTCTTACCTAGTTACAATAATATCAAGTTGATGGTGGTCGAGAGACGGTCCGGATGTGTCGATTCCTTGATGCGATACTGGGCTGTAATTATTATCATTGTTTTCATCTCTACAGAAGCTGCCGAGTTCGGCCTCAGGCTGAAGACAAAATGCCCTATACACACGTCTCTAAAATATATCAGAGAAAATGTTTGTTTGGCAAATCATGATTGGACTCGAGTGTCTCGGCCCAATTGGGGATCGAGTCTAACCCTCGGCCCGTTGATGCGGGGTAACAGAATATACTAGTAGTAGTAGGCTGAAGCTCCCGATAAGATAATGCAGACAGGAAAAGTGTCGGGAATAGCAATGGTTCTTGCACTCCAGTTGCGATGGAACGGAAACGCTACCGAAAGTTTAAAAACTTGAAATCGAACCTGGTTGGCCAACCTGAACTAGGCAGATCATGATATGACCTGATAGCGGCCCTGATCATAGATGGGTCGGGGGAAGTTGGGAAGGAGTGCCAGTGTAGCTCGGATAGGGTAATACACGTGCTTGCCTCGGGCCTTTCCACCGATAGATAGTGACAGGTGGGGTGCAACTTCCTGATGCAAATAAGACTAGTATTCTGCAGTGGATTGTTCCTTCTCCTAGGATTAACTGGGGAAACTGGGGAGGCAGGAGCGCAGGATATGTAAAAGCCGGCTGCAGAATTGGCTTCTTGAAAAAATTTACCGGAGCCGCTGGTGGGATGGATATATCATATCAACTTTCTCCTAGATTAGGCTCAAACTCAATTCCTCGTCCTTGACTCTCACAATTCCACATACCCATTCGCAACCATGAAACAGGTCGGTCATCCGTTCACATGCCTTGCATGTCTGCCGTCGTCAGCCTCCATGTCCAGACTCTACCAGCCGCGGCAAACATTGACCCTGCTCCTCGCTCCACCTTGTTCCTCGACCCGACTACGACAGCGACAACGACTACTGCCACTAGCACTTAACACCACAGCCTCTTCCTCCTCGATCCACACTACAACCCGACACCCACTCGCAGACGTCAAAGACACCGCTCTACCCAACAACACCATCCCCGATGTCCCCGGCGCCGACATCCCCTCCGCGCTTCACGCGGCAGCCCGTCCCCCGAACGCACCGAAGCCGGTGATAGACATAAAACACATCCGCCAGAACGTGGACCTGCACACGCAGAACTGCCTCGACAGGAACTACGCCGCGCAGTCCGCCTACCCGGCCGAGATCCAGTCGCTCTTCTCCCAATGGCACTCCATCCAGCGCGCCTCGCGGGGCCTGCGCGAGCGTCAAAACCTCTTGCGGCGGCAACTCGCCAACCCGGTCAGCACCTCGGTGACGGGCGAGCCCGCGGCGGAGGAGGTGCACACGCACTCCCGCGACGAGATACTCGCCGAAGCGAAGCAGATAAAAGAAAAACTCTCCGAGACCGAAGGCGAGGAAGAAGATTTGGTCACAAAAATGGAAGCCCTGGCCCTGGCAATGCCGAACCTGACCTCTGAAGAAACGCCCCGGGGCTCGACTCCCCAGGTCCTGAGCTACATAAACGACCACCCGGAACCGGTCCCTTCCTCTTCGGACCGCGTGTGGCGTTCCCACGTACACATCGGCGCCGAGCTTGGCCTCCTAGACTTCGCCGCCGCCGCAAACACGTCGGGATGGGGGTGGTACTTTTTGATCGGCGAGCTCGCCCAGCTGGAACAAGCGCTGATCCAATTCGCGCTCGCGACCGTGACCCGCAGCGGAAGCGAGCACTCCCACGCGCACAACTGGATCCAGGTCTCCCCCCCCAGCATGGTGTACGCGCACGTGGCATCCTCGTGCGGGTTTCAACCTCGTGACAAAAATGGTGAGACGCAAGTCTACGCCATCTCCCAAAACCCTTCCGACGCCGCGAGGGGCAAGCCGGAGCTCTGCCTGGCGGGGACGGCCGAAATCCCCTTGGCAGGGATGAAAGCAGACGCAGAACTAGACGAGATAGAGCTCCCCCTCAAACGCGCGGGGGTGTCTAGGTGCTTCCGCGCAGAAGCAGGCGCAAGAGGCGTGGACACGAAGGGGCTGTTCCGCGTGCACGAATTCAGCAAGGCGGAAATGTTCTCCTGGACTTCTCCCTCGTGGTCTTCCACCGTCGAAATCTTCGATGAGATGGTCGACCTGCAGACGGAAATGCTGTCTGCCCTCGGCCTGCACTGCAGGGTCCTCGAGATGCCGACTTCGGACCTGGGAGCGTCTGCCGCGAGAAAGATCGACATCGAGGCGTATTTCCCGTCGAGGAGAGATAGAGATGAAGGGTGGGGGGAGGTCACCAGCGCGAGCATTTGCACCGACTACCAGGCCAGGAGGTTGGGCACCAGGCTGAAAATGCCGGACGGGAAGATGACGTTTCCCTGGACGGTGAACGGGACGGCCATGGCAGTTCCCAGGGTTCTGGCCGCGCTGCTAGAGATTGGTTGGGACGAAGAAAGCATGACGGTGAAGGTGCCGGAGGTGTTGAGGCCGTGGATGCCGGGGGGAAGGGACGTCATTGGTAGGAGGCGGTTCTAAACATGCTAAACGGATTCGGGGGTACGTACGTACACGAGGAATGCAGGGGATGGGATGGAGGTGGAGAGGAAAGAGTAGTAGCATTGCGATTAATTGGTACTGGGTTGTAAACCAACGTGTACGGGCTATGGATTTCATGAATACCAAGTTTATTTGCACCATAGACACACCCTCGTTGCGCTGCTGTGGGCCTGGGTGGTTATGTCATGTACTATAGAGGACCGCGATGAGGAGAGAATGAATATGGACCTAAGAACGCAGCAAGGTACAGTGCGTTGGAGCAAATAGTTTGTACAAGAACTTTATTAATCATTGCAATTCGTACAAGCGAAAAAACAACTACACAAGTCCCAAGGTTCCCAAACTACAAAATAGCTCAAAAGTAGTATACCAGCAATGTCTGCCTGACCATCCTCAAAAACACCCTAACCCCTAAACTGATCGGCCGGCTATCCGTAACAGACGCCCGAACAACCGAAATACTATCCTCCGTGATATTACTCCTACTCCTACTCCACGCATCACCAGACAAAAACAATCATCATCTGCCCGTTCTGGCCCTATACTGCTTGCTGTAGACATAAACTTTGCGTGTGGCACATCCATCGAGGGGCCAGGCCAGTATGAACAGTCCCCCCCCCCCCCGCCCATCTCCTTCGTCTCGCGGCAATATCGTACCATAAATCCCTGGAATAGACAGGAATAGAAGAAGGAAAAAGATGATGAACTGATAGGAATTCCCAAAAACCTCCCACAACTCCGAAAGCATAGCCGCAAAACGACTGGAATTCATCCAAGACAATAACAGCCCTCCTTCATGGCTCAAAGCTGCCTCTTGTCGCGATCCTATGCGATAATGGCAACCTCATTCCCCTTGACGCTCAGCATGCTCTCGCCCTCATCCTCCTCCCCACTGCTCGACACCTCATCACCAAGCTCGCTCTCACCGACTTCGCTCTGGCTAACGTGGCTGTCGGTAACCTGACTCTCGGTCACGGCGTGGCTGGTACCAGAGATGTGCGACTCTCCCTCCTCCTCGCTCTCATATTCATCGCCCTCCTCAGAACCAGACTCCTCCTCAAAACCTTCTTCCTCTGTGTCGGAAGTGTACTCGTCACCGCTCCCGCTGATGCTACCGGTGCCGACACTATAACGCCTCAGAGTACCGGTTTCTTCCTCATCTCCTTCCTCTTCAGACCCCGACTCTTCATAGGAGTCTTCCCCAGAGCCAGAGAACTCCTCTTCATCCTCGGAGAGGGGCCGTTCGTGGATAATTTGAGTAGCACCCTCGTCAAGCTCGTCGACCCCCACATCCGCATGCTCACGCTCGGGATCATCCTCGTGAAGAGAACGCTCCTGCTCAGCTGCAATATCACACTCTATCTGGGCCTCAACAAGAGACTGTTCGTCTTCACCATGGTGGGATTCGTCGTGGTTGTCCTCAGCATGATCGCCAACGAGATCATCCATGTGCTCCTCAACGTGGCTCTCCTCATCATGATGTTCCCCAACATGGTCCGCCTCGGAAGCAACCTCGAGGTGCTCCTCTGCCGCTGGGGCAGCTTCAATAGCAAGCATGTTGCGTGGGGCTTCAACAGTAGGGGCATCGCATGTCTGCTCTCCAGTAGGTGTCTCCTCAGGGGCGGCATTCTCCTTATTACCCTCCTCGAGGATCGGCGCCTTGATGATCAGACTAACATTCCTAGATGCAGTGCTGCTAGGAGCGGCGGGGAGGCTATCGCGCATGGAAGACCTCGTTGATTCACGTCTGGCTTCAGAGATGGTACTGGTGCGGCCAGCCCAGGAACTCTTGCGGCCCTTGGTGGAAGTTCTGACGCTCTGGCTCCTTCCAAGACCACCGCTAGGGACATTCTGGCTTATTTGGTTGAGAGAAAGAATACGGCGGCCGCCAGCGGGGCTACCGTTGGGGGCAGCCAGGGACCTGTTGACGGCTATGTTGATGGCAGCCCGGGGACCGGGTTGTCTCTTCCTCACTGAGCTAGCGGGCGTTGTTGGGATGGAGGGAGGAGCGTCCTTATCGGCCATGTCTTCCTCATCCAGGCGCTTCAGGTTGTTGGCGTTGCTAACCCTCTTGCGGCTCATGGACTTGGAGCCTTCCTTCTTTTCCTTGACTGCAGAAAGGGCGTTCTTGGCCATCATGACAATGCGAGACTGATCCATGACACCGTCGAGAATCCTCCTTTCAAGGCCCTGGGCGCGCTGCTCGATGGCGACGAGATCCTCTCTCCTGATGTGCAGCGCAGTTTCGAGGGAACCGACATCCGTGGTAAGCTTGGTCTTCCTCTTGATGAGGTCATCGTTCTGCTTCCTGAGCTGGAAAATGTTGGACTGCAGCTTCTCTTCCTCATCTTTGAGGGAGGCGAGCATCTTAAAGCGGAGCATGTCCTCTTCATCCTTGAGCGCAGCAGTCTTTGTGAGTGATTCGCGGAGACGCTCTTCCTCCTCCCTGAGCGACGCAAGCATGAGGGAGCGGACGGCATCCTCCTCTTCCTTCAGAGCGGCAGACTTCTTGAGGCTCGTCCTGAGCTGCTCCTCTTCTGTCTTGAGCTGGCTGACTTCGTCACGAATGCGGATAAGCATCTCCATGCGAAGCTTGTCTTCCTCTTCCCTGAGAACAGCAGATGCCTTGATTGACTCACGCATCTGCACCTCCTCAGTCTTGAGCTGAGCCACCTCGTCCTTGAGTTGGGCGAGCATCTCGGCACGGAGCAAGTCTTCGTTATTCTTGAGAGCCTGGGCGGCTGCCATGCTATCTTGCATCTGCTCTTCTTCTACCTTAAGCTTGGAGACCGTGTCCCTGAGTTCCGAAACGCTGGTGTCAAGGACCTCCTTTTCGGCAGTGCGACGCTCAATAGCAAGGTTTGTGTCCTGGAGAGTCTTTTCGCGATCATCATGCTCATCGGCAATCCTTTGCTTCTGACTTTCGAGGAACATGGTGATTTCGGCAGCAGTGGAGATTACCTGAGAATGGACCTTGTCGAGAGTATCGAGGCGGCTGTATGCAGCATCTGAGGTGGCCTGGTAGCTGACAATGTTGTCGAGCTTCTCATTGACTTGAGCGTCCCGGGTAGTTGAGGTTTCGTCCACGGCGGCATCGTGCGAGGCAAGCTGGTCAAGCTTCTGGTTAATGACAGTGTCGTCGTACTTGACCTCGTCGACTGGGAAAGGAGGAGGTGGCTCGGGCTTGTTCTCTTCGATATGTCGCTTGACCTCATCGACGCTACTCTTGCTGTGGTCGAAGTGGTCGCCGACAAGCAGAAGCACATCCTTGACAGTCTGGAGCAGCTGGGGTTGGAATTCCCCGACAGCGCCTTGGAGAGCCTCGACGACCTTGACTGCTTCTTGGATTTCCTCCCTAGTCTGGCCATGCTCCGTCTTGTTTTCCTCATGAA
Organism: Zalerion maritima; assembly: GCA_022664585.2. Classification (NCBI taxonomy): domain Eukaryota; kingdom Fungi; phylum Ascomycota; class Sordariomycetes; order Lulworthiales; family Lulworthiaceae; genus Zalerion; species Zalerion maritima. The sequence continues at coordinate 214,673 of JAKWBI020000004.1, forward strand.
GGTCGTCAGACTTCTTGACGAGATCTTCAACACGCACAAAGACGGTCTTGGAAGCCTCCTCGACCTTTTCCAAGCTATCGGCAACCGTAGTGCCCAACGCGTCAACTAGATCCTTGAGTTCGTCGGCAACAGCCTTGGAGCTGGAGATACTGGCTTCCACCTGTCCGTCACGCTCGGCACCAGCCTTAGTACGCTCGTCCATCTGGATCTGGAACTCTTCGTATTTGACGAGAATATCGTTGACCTTCTCATCAATGCACGTCTTTAGCGTCTCAACTGTCTCCTGGAACTTCTCGTCCGTCTCCAGCTTGGCACCAATGAAGGAGCTTCGGCTATCTTCGAACTCAGCCTTCATGGCATCAAACATTTCCCTGAGATCCGCGCCGACAGTACCATTATCATTGATAGTGGTGCTGAGCTCGTCAATGACCTTGCCGAGCCCATCAACGCCAGTGGCTCCCGCCTCGATCTTTTCCTTGACCATGGTTTGGAACTCCCCCAGCAGCTGCTTCACCTCCGTGATACTCTCGCTGACACCAACAATTTCAGCTTGACGCTCCTCAAAAGACTTGGCGTGAGCCTCGGCATGACCCGCCATCTTCTCGCCCAGATCCTTGACCATGTCTTCCAGCGGCTTGATGTCTTCCTTGGTGCTGAGCGTAGCCAAGTCCGTCTTGGCCATGGAGTCCAGGACAGACTTGATGTCCAGGCACTGCACCTCGAGATCACCGACCATGGTCTTAGTGACGCGTTCAGGGTCAGCCAGCTGGGTCTCCTCGCGCTCCTTCATCTCCTCGAAGGCAGCATGGACTTGACCAACAACAGCCTCAAGCATGCTCACGTCTTCACGGCGGGAAAGGTCGTTGATTTGGCCTGTGACGCTCGCGAGCTGCTCCTTAGTTTCAAGGATGATGGCTTCGAGAGAGTCAAGGTCGTCCTTCTTGACAGTGCTCATACCCTCCTTTGTCGCAAAGACAAGCGCCTCAAGGGGCTCGAGATCGCCCTTCTTGAGGGTGCCCATGTTCTCCCTAGTCTCAAGGAGCAGGCATTCTAGGGTATCGATATGATCTTTCCTGACGCCCTGATCGCCATCGATGAGGTCATCAATGCGGGCTTTGGTGTTGCGCAAGATGGTCTCGATGGCAATGATATCCTCGCGAGTGGCAGCACCATCGAGATTGATGTCTTCATCACCCCCCCTAGCGGCCGCCCTACTACGTACTGCAGCTTCTGCAGCGCATGAAGCGGCAGCCTCAGCGGCACTCTTGGCGGCGGCGGAGGCAACCTCGGCGACAGACTCTTGGACGCTGCGAATGATGTTCTCGAGGCGGGCAAGGTCGTCTTTCTGGATAGCTTCCTCCCTGGGCTGCTTGAGGAGCTCCTCCAAGCGCTCGATGTCTTCCCTGCCAACAGAGCTTTCATTTGGCAGCTTGAAGAGTTCCTCGAGGCGATCTATGTCCTCCTTCCTGACAGACTCCTCGCCTGGCTGCCTGAGAAGATGCTCGAGACGATCCATCTGCTCCTGGGAAACCCCTTCGGCAGGTGGAGGAGGAGCGTTGCCGTTGTCCATAGCTTCGATCTTGGCACCGAGCTCATGGATGATCCCCTCGAGGTTCCTGATGTCATCGCTCTTGACAAAGTCCTTGACGAGCTCGGGTGGGATGAGGGCGGTGCTGTTGTCGGGTTGCTCTTCCTCAGCACCGCCAGTGAAGGGTGTAACCGCCTTGTCGTTTTGGTTCTGGGTTTGCTCGCGGACGATATCAATCTCTGAGCGAACGTTGTCAAGACCTTCCTTGAGAGCATCGAGGATCTCGTCGTTGGCACTCAAGTCCGGAGGCTTGTCGCCAATCTTGTCGATACTGGCCCGGAGGTCATTGAAGCCTTCCTGAATGGCGTCAAGAAGCTCGGTGGGGGCGGGCTTTGGCCGGATGACTTCGGTTCGCACATGCTCAAGAGCTTCACGAAGGGTTCCAAGGCCTTCATGCACGGCACCGATGATCTCCTTAGGATTGATCTGGGGGGTATGCGGGACAAGGGACGAGTTTACGGCATCGCGTAGTGACTCAAGTTCCTCTTTGAGCATCTCCTTGGAGCCAGTGTTGGCCTGTTCGACAAGGTCGCCGACCTCCTCCCGGAAAGAGTCGAGAGTATTAACCAGGTTCTCCATGAAGTCCTCCTGGTTAGATGCCCCGGCGGCACGATCAACGTAGACTTCCATGTCCGTTCGGAGTTGAGCAAACCCGTCCTTGGTTGCATCCAGAACCTGTTCCGTGTCACGGCCGTTGGCAGCGACATTCTGCTTGGCTTCCTCTGACACTGCCCTAAACTCGGTTCGCATGACGTGCAAAATTTCCTGGAGCCGCTCGGAGACCTCGTCTTCGGCATGTGTGCTGCCATGGGGGACGAGAGCATTTGCTGCTGAAGGGAAATCGAACCAGTTAAGGCCTTCCTTAACAGCGTCCAACACATCGCCCTTGGTGATCTCGGGAGCAACGGGGAATTCGAAATCCTCGAGACACTCACGGACGGCATCGAGTACTTCGTCGCGTGAAATTGTGGCAGGAGTCTCGATCTTGGGGGGGGTGAAATGTTTCAGGCCTTCCACCACAGCAGCGAAGACCTCTTCTCGAGTGGCTCCGGGAGGATGCTCATCCCTGGGCATGTACTGAACCATCCCCTCTTGGAGGCAGGCAAGCACCTCGTCGCGCTCGAGGCCAATCTGTTCTACAGTGATCTCTGGCTTGTAGTTTTCCCACGCATCCTTGACAGCGTCGATGACATCGTCTCGGCACAAATCTGGAGCCTCCTTTCCTTCTTCAATGGCGGTTCGCATAGCTTTGTAAATCTCCTGGTAGTCGATTAGTGGGCCCTTGGCAGCCGCGGCGGCAGCAGACTGGCGTCGGTGCTCGCGAAGCAGCTCGTTCATGTGCTTCTTGAGCTGGCCAAGGCCTTCTTCAATGACATCCTCGATCTCGTCCTTGCTAGCGGCTTCCTCCTTGTCCATGCTCTTGGAGCTAACTTCATCGAGGCGACGTCCGAGCTCGCGACCCATGCCTAAAACCTCGCCGCGCAGCTCGCGGACAAGAGCCTTGACTTCTGCAGTGAGACCTCCGCCTTGGTGAACGCTGTCCTTAACAGTACGAATAATCTTAAGAATGTCGTCATTGAGAAGATCAGAGGCACGCGTGGGGGGGGCAGATGAAGTGCGCTCGTTCTGGGCTAGCGATAGGGAGTGGAGATGCAGCTCACGGCCACGAGGGTTCTCCTCCTCGGGGCTCATCTGGCGGTGTCGGTAGTTACCTGAGCCTCCGCCGTTGCCACCTGATCCTCCAGCTGCAGCCATGAGGGATTGCTCCTCGCTGTACTGCTTGATAAACTTGATGAGCTCGTCAATCTTGGCGCCAGATGCCATGCCGTTGACCATCTTGGAAATCCTGTCGAGACGCTTGAGGAGCTCATCCTGGCCCTCCTTGGTACCCATCTCGTGGAGCACTCGTTCGAGGAGGATTGAGCCTGTGGGACCATCATTGACAAGTGATGGGGTACTGAGCATCGACTCGCGATCCATGGCGACTGCAAAGGTGCTGGGGGATGGTATTCTTGGGAGCGAAAAACCGTTCTTCCCCGTCTTTGAGGGGGATGGGGGGGCGAATGGCTTATTGTCAATGGAGAGAGGTCCGCTATATGGGTCCCTTGTGGATGGTCGTGACGGTTCGTGAATGTTGTGTACAATGTCGCGAAGGCTCTTGCGAATGTCCTCGTCGCGGACGTTGGTGGCCTCTTTGAGGCTCATGAGATCTGTGGCGTTGTCCCTGCTCCTGCGGCTCAGGTTGGTCATTTCCTTTTGCAGGGACTGGGCAATGTTGGTAAGGCTGAGTATCTGTCCCGACAGAGCATCGACGCTAGGTGGCTGCTGGCTCTGAGGAGTCCTGACGAGGGCTGTGTTGTTGGCTTGGCTCGTGACATTGCTGAGGGGAGCAGCTTCTCTCTCGCGCTCCCGGCCTCTATCCTCGTAGTCCCTCGGGTCCTTCTTCTTCTCTTTCCTGGTCGGGGTGGCCATGCTTTGGAGAGCCCTCATGGTGTCTGACTGAGGAGGGGTGTTTTCGCCCAGTATGCTGGTTTGATGTCGCCTGGCGGCCGGACGAACAATGGGAGTGAGGCTCTGGTTGGGATTCGGTGCGTTGCTGGATGGAGTCTTGCTCGAGTCCCTGTCGAGGGACCTGCCCTCTCGCTCTCGGATGGGAGTGGAAGGACGACCTTTTTCGGGCGACTGGGCTCGGGGAGTGGAAGTTCCAGAGAGACCACCGCCCTCGAGTAGAAAGCCAATATCTCTCACCGAGTTTGGCTGCAATGACTGCATGCGCTTGTGGGCGTTGTTCCTCACTGGCGAGCCGTTTGAATCTGTGCCTCGCTTTGTGATGGGAGGCGGCAAGGCTGCCTCCCGTGCTTTCTCATTCAGAGCGGCATGGGCCGATGCTATCGCACTTGAAGTGCCGGCCCTGGATGTCAGGGGAGACTGTGGGTTCAGTGGCAGCGGCGGAGGCGCGCGTTCTGGATCAGAGCTGTCCCACCTGGTTGTTTTTCGAAGTGGTATTAGCGTCGTGTATATGTTTGTCATTGGATTTGTATAGTCCCTTCGAACAGAGGAGGAGGAGGGAAGACAGCAAAGCTTACATTGGTATCAGAGCTCCGCGATGGTCAGAGGAACCGGAATGTGAGTGTCTAAGATGCGGTTGTGTAAGATCTCTACACGCGTCCCGCTCAACGGGGGCCATTCTGCGAGGGGAGAGCCTGGCAGAGTCGAGAAAGGATACTCTCGTAGGAGAAAGAATGCGGTGGTCTGAGCGGTGTTGCGGAACCGGGGGAGGAATGTCAATGTTTCCCGCAACACGTGTAGTTCGCGGGGCTCCAAGCCCTCTCTGTCTTGAGGATTGATCCGCTATGATGAATTCTCACGTACAAACAGTAGGTTTGCTATAAAATGGAAGAAACTGCCCTCCTTCTTCAACCCTGTCGTAGGGATTTGAGCGGAAGGCTATATGCGAGGATTTAAGATGCGGTTGTGTGGTTATGGAGGGTAAGAGAGAAGAGAGCTGTCTGAAGAGGAAGGGTTCGATTTCCTCTCAACGGCGTCTGTCCCTCCTTGTTTAAGTTCCGTCCGGGGTTTATTTTCCAAAGTCGCTGACCCACCTTTTCGGTTGCCAGGGGAACTGCAGCCGCTGCACTTTCCCATTCGGCGCAGCGAATGGTGATTGGAAGCGATGTTTTCAGTGGCCCGTGCGTTCTTCCCGCTTTCTCCATTGGCAGGGATCTTGTTTGTGTGTTGGTGCCTGAATCTATAAACAGAGCTGCGTCATACCTTTCTTCTGCCAACATTTGATGTATCTTAGGGTCAAACGCCCCGTTTAGTTCTCGGCGAGCTAACTTCAATTCATCAATATTTACAGATGCACATTAGTGTGTACAGCGATGGGCACCCTCTTTTGATATCTTCAACAGTACGCATCTGTACTGTCTGTGTGTTTCCAGAACATGTATTTCCTTATGAGCCTTGCAAGACACGTACCTTACGCTGTACAAGCAGCCATGCATGCCCACAGACTGTCTTGCTTAGCTGCAAGTACAAATCCACTGTATGTCGAAATACTGCCAAGTGTGTATGGATGGTTCTTAAACATCCCCAGCCACTCACCCGTCTATATCCATCAGTGAATACAAATTATTACAAAATTTATGGAAAACACAGCCTATTGAATCCAACATCCCCTAGGTACCTCTCGCTAAAATTTCACACTCTCCAGACGGCCTTGCCTGGATGGTTATAAAATGGGCAAACCCGACTGAGACTATCCAAATTACTCAACCCCCCATCTTGCTTCGAAAGACGCCCCGTCCTCTTTTGGTATAAACTCCACCTCCATCCTCGTCCTGGCGAGTCTCCTCTGTCATCATTTCCAAGTACCGTAGGTCAGTGGCATATTCATCTTAATCAGACCATCAAAACCGGTTCGGTTGATCTAGGAACGTAACTTGCATCACATTGTGTACATATACCCTCGACCGTCCGGATTCCTTCATCAGGTCCCGAGTCCCGATCTTCTGGCACCATAAGGCTGCGAACTTGTCTAATAGGCTGGGATGACGGGGCGGACGGGACACGCTGGCGGAAGAAGGACACATTTCTCGGGGCTCCCTGCACAGCAGCACGAGCGCGGTACGCCGACGGATCCGTCTTGATGGTGTCTTCATCGGCGGTTTCCCGCGCGTCTAGAGCTTCGAGATACCATCTCTTTTATTGTCGCATCCGTAGGTCATGCCGAGCTCGAGGTAGTTTATTCCGAGTCTCTGGGAGCTGGCGGCGGCGGCGGCGGCGGCGGCGGCGTCCCCCGTTGTGCACAGCAGGATGGAACTTTGAAGCTCGGGGAGTAGTGAGCTGAATAATGTGAACATATTTTAGTGGACTGTCTGTCTGTTATGTCTGAGGGATTGTTTGAAACTCCTGGGGAGATCTGAAGGAAAGAAATACAAGGATAGTAGGCTTTGTGTATTATGGAGCCAGTATCAAAATATGCGCATACCGTGATAGATTTTGGCACATAATTCCACTTGACCACTAAGTTACACATCAAAGTCTTGAAGCAACATGCATAGCTTTTCGCCTTGAAATCTATATTATTTCTCGAAGGGAAAGGCTGACGGTCTTGTCCTGTCTTGGTATTCGAACGGGAAGCTTGCAACTCAATATTGAGACTTCACGATAGGCGTCAAGTTCATCGACAGTGGATGATAGCTGTACACTTTGTACAGCAGCATATAAAATAATCATGGCCCATGTCTAAAGTCCCGGGGATTTTCTAAAAATACACATCGAGCTTTCCGCAGAAGTGGTACTCGAACATACATAGATACTAAGCATATAATATCTGACCTCCCCACCTTGGTTCTCATTGAACCCTTCGCAAGTTCCATCTAGCATCCATTTCCCCATCCCTTCCCGTTGATGCCACCCCCCTCTAATTCTACTCAAACATAGGCCCACCCATCGGCGGCTCCTCAGGGACAAAACGTTCGTCCCCGTCCCCCGCTCCACCCTTCGGATCACCGATAGCCATAGCAGCTTCGACAAGTGCATCAAACTCCGCGTTCCCAGAAGCAGCCATGTCGTGCTCCCACCCCCCTTTCGCCTAATGAATCCCAAACTGCGAGGTCGGGTCCGACGAATCAACAGGTCCATTTCTAGACATGCCGTACGCAAACCTCACAACAGATCCAGAAGCGTCCACAGAACCACTTTCCCAGGATGTGCATTCAGAGCACAGGACCGACAGAGTCCAGTGGGTTTCATTGGCTCCGGAGCCGGGGCGAACGGTGCATGGCGCTTCGCGGTACAGGTCTGGCATGGCGTGGGCTCTGTATAAAATAACATGATTTTCTTGGTTATTACAATGTATCCGATCCTGTGTGTTCCTCCATAGAACTGTGAATCTGATTCAAAAAAAAAAAAAAAAACTCACGTAGCCCATCTTGAAGACTCCGCAGCTTCCTCTCCATCCCTCCACCCAATAGTAATGGGATTTCCCGCCATCTGCTCACCCCAAGCCATTCCCGCCCAGTCAACCTCGTTCGTGGCCACAATCAGGAGCGCAAGGTCGAAGTCTCCCTCGGCGCTCTCGGGGGTCGCGAGACGGTACGTGATCCCCAGCTGCGCGATGCTGTACTCAGAGTAGCAAAGCCCGGTGGTTTCGTCGTAGTATTGTCCTCTTGTTTCTTGTCTCGCAACAGTCGGACCGGCGAAAGCGACGGTGCTGGTGCCGAGAAGGAGGAATAGAGGGGTACTGAGGGGGGCCATGGCGGATCGGATGGGGTTCGAGGTTTGCTTTTATGCTGGTCCTTGGAGTTGAAGTTGGTGACAGCCGTCACTTGGAGGCGCAGGAATCTACAGGGATCTTTTCGCCCCATACGCAAGAGAAGAGAGTTCTAACTTCTGGACCCCGAGAGAAGGGATGGGACCCACGTTTAAGCTTAAATATCAACTCCCTGTGCTATTCATGGCAGGGAACTGATATGAATGCACGCCACATCATCTAATAGTATCGCAAGAAAATATGTTTAATGTCAGGGGGCTCTCTGGAGTCGTTTATCCTCCCGAATCGAAACCTCAAGAACTAGGGCCCCAGACTCTCCGCAACCAAAAGCGGCCTAGTTTCAGGATTTCCCTACTTGTTTACCCAATGGGGCAGAGACAGTATGTAAGAACGCTTCTTCGGCACTTTGGATGGATGAGACGCATACATTATAGCGGTTGCTCTGCGTCATTCTCCGGGCTGGAGGGTAGGAGTTCTAATATGCTGTAGCATGGAGAGTTGGTACCGAGCGGGTGGAAAATAGACTCAATATCAAGGAAGGGGATTTGGATGAAAAGGGGGAGTCTGAGATCATATTGACTGATCTTCCCAATACAATTCGTTCCATCTAGTTCAAGGAATTAAGACCCTTGCATTCCGAGTACGCAATGTTGTGAGGGCGGAGATAGGAATGGAAAAGGAGTTTTTTTTTTTTTTCCACAGAGGGTTAGTTGAGCCCAAACATTCGAAGACTGAATTTCTTTTTAACCCCGACCTCCATTTAGGTCCACCTACGAAATCAGTTTGCCAATAAGAATGACCCCCTAGTTATCACCTTCGTGATCTAGTATTGTTAGGGCACTTGATTCCACAATGGAAGCATATGATAGCCGATGACGGTTTATCATGCGGGGGCACTTCGCTGTAAACATGTAACCCGGGTAGTAATAGAATCCAAACATTGTCGAATTCTCATGTTTTTCAGCCAGTTGGGACGTTTCCTTCGCAAATCCTCCGCAGTTCGGGTTGCTGGTGAACGGCGTTGGCATGGCAATCTCGGGTGTAGTACCGACGGCTACACTGCTAGTACTGTGGTGTTGCTGAATATTCTTAGACATGAAATATATCAGAGGCTGTTGATATCTACTTGCTGCAAATTGTAGCTATTCTCGTCCATGTGTGCAGGCGTTTCTTCTAACAGTACCTGGCCTCACCGTCCCATCCGATTCGGGTGCTCAAGTACCAACCTAACCAACTAATGCATATCCATATACCCATCTAGGACGCCGGGAAAACACTTCAACCTAGACGAATCCAAAAACGCCCATGTGAAAAGTATGAAAAATGTTCTCTAGTGCTTCTCCATGGACGCCAAACAAAGTAAAAGAAATATGATGATCAGCTTCGTCTAAATGGATCACATCCGTATGTGGGCACCAATACCCTTGCCCTGATACCAGACTGTCTCTACCCACGAGTCGACTCGAACACCTACTATGGCGAATGCATCTAGCTTGAGCTGGCTCCCTAATGCTTTCTTCAAGGCATCGTACCCAACACTTCCCATGCTCCAGTCGACGGGCAGTTTTGGTGTTTCGCTTACGCCAGGCGGAGCTTCGAAGGGCAGATCATGCTTGATGTGGCCCACGGGGTCGGTGTGGTTATAGTAAGCCGTCGCGTTGACACTTGTGATGTAAAGGGTGTTGTGCTGAAGTGGAGAAACAAGTGTGAATGAGGCTGTCGACGAAAATATGTGGAAAGTAGCGTCACGAATGAAGCGGCTCTTGTCGTCTTCGGTCTCGCCGGGAAGTTGGAGCTTGGGCGTATCTACCGTGATGTTTAAGTGAGAAAGAGCCTCTCCCAGAACGGGTGCGGATGGTATGCTATTCCGGTGGGCTTTGATGGTGAGGGTTGTGTTCCACCCAGATAAGTATTGCGATATCAGGTTCCGTCCGACACGTGGGCCATCTCCTCCTCCCATTGACGGATCCCAGGTCGCTTCGACGAGAACATTCGTATTGTTCCCCCTTTTCATCTTCAAGCCGCGCGCCGTGGCTTCGCCTACAATCGAATTGTTGCACAGAACGTGGATATTGACGTAGGGAATAGTTGCTGTATAAGGTGTGGGGTTCGTGACGTTCACCAAAGCCTGTATGGTAACTGAGTTCTTAGTAGTATCGATGATCTTGACGTCCCCAACCTGGGGGTCAAGACCGTCGAGGGGTCCCCCTGGCAAGCTTCTCGGCAGACCTGTTGGCCAGAATGTCAGTTTCTACCCCACGCAAGTGTCCCCCCTGTGCGTCCTGGGTTGGTTCAAATGCGCAGCTGGGGGCCTAAGACTGACTTGGACAAAGTTAGAACATGGACGGACGTTTTACTGGGATTTTGCCCTCGGCGGGTACATCCTTGAGGACTAACTGCCCCAGAACAGTTTCGACCTTGACATCCACCAACGCCTTGATGTCCAACATGAGCTTGTCGTTGCCAAAAAGGACTTCCTGAACAACCTCGGAAAACACATCACTGTTAATAATGTTGAGTGGCGCGTCGGTAATCCTTGACTGGATCTTCAGCTCCGAGACTTTGGTTTCTGTCGAGTTGGCAGGCTGCCAATCGCGAACATTGAGCTCGCCGAACTTCTTCTTGCGATAGAACACATCAGACGTCGCTCGGATATTGGTGACGTTTACTTGGAAGTTCATCTCGGACGGAATGGCCGCCGTCACGAGGATTGTGCCCGAGACTTTGGGGTCCGCGTTGGGGTCTCCGGGTTCGGCGAAGGGGTCGGGGAGTGTGAAGTCGACATCCGTCAGGGAGAACTCTTTCAGGATACTATCAAAGTTGTGGCCTGGGAACGGAATGGGAACCGTTATGCTGGAGAGGATATCTCCAACCCAGTCGGGAACACTCAGTTGCTTCCCACCTCTAACATAGACAGTGGCATCCTCCCCGTGCATATAATGGTCGAGGAACATGTCCAGCGGCGAGGACTCTGAATGAGGGCAGACTCGGACAAGCGATTTCGGTATCTCCTTCACGATGCCGCGGACGTTCAGCTCCACATCAGAATTGGCATGGACCTCAACTGGGCTTGTAAGGGCGGCCGCAACCAGGATTTGGTCGTAGGGCTGGCAGCTAGGGACAAGCAACTCGAATGCAAGCTTTGGAAAGTAAAGGGATACTGGGTACTTGTTGAAGGCTGTAATGGTAACATCTGCGCCGAGCTGCATCTTATCCTCGCCAGGCACGGGCACATCGTGGACGTTGATACGCGTTATGTTATACTTTGGTAAAGATGGCACTTTCTTGGCTATAATATTGTCGAATCAGTCATTTGTCATGGCAAGCGTTGGAAGAGTTTATAAAGAAAGGAGACCAGTGCCAGCACTGTCATTAGAACAACTTCTTCTCACTGAAAAACAAAGAGGAAAATGAGCGGTAGAGGGATTGACCTTCAAAAACCAAGGATTCCGATATCGCGTGGGTTCCGAGGGGAAGTATTCCCGATCTGATGGGAACTTGTGCCTTGGCCTGAAGGCGCAGCTCGTGAAGCTTGCCGTCCAACCACTGGTTGACAATACCCCGATAGCCCTCCGCATCGCCAGGCTTGATGTCGGTGACAAAATCAACGGTTGTAGTCTTCCCACCCCTAAGCTTGAAGGCGAGAGGAGGAACTGTGGCAGTCCCAAGAAGTACGCCATCGTATTCAGGGAGATAGACATTAACTTCTGTCTCCTCGTTGCCAACTTCGCGCACCACCCAAGTAACAGCCCTTCCAACCCTCCTCACAGCGTTATTCCCGACTCGGTTGGCATCTAGCCTAAAGTTCGCCTGGACCCTTGCTCGCACACCGTTCATGGTGATTTCCTCTATCGAGAGGTTCGTCGGCTCGAGGACTGCCGCTTCCTTGGCGTACTCCTGGACAGCATCGGGAAGAATGAAGGCGAGGATCATGATGGCAATCATGAGAACGGCAAGGATGAACATGGCAATGTAGGAAATACGGCGAGTGCCATGCTTGCTCGATTTGGATCTCTGACTTGATCGTGATGAGGCGGCGGACAAGACGGAAGCAGTATATTCGCGGGTGTCCTCGGTGCCATCGTAACGAGGGGTGGATGACGAATCTGATAAGAGGGGGGTGGACTCGAGGAGAGGGCCAGAAGAAGCAGTTTCCTCTGCTCTTGGGCTGGCATCGCTGGTCAGCAGCGGCGATGCCTCATCATCGGCCATGACTTCGGAACCTGGAGTTGACGCTACAATATATTTCGTAAGGCTAGAGCGGGAGGGCGAGATTACGGGCGCAGGGGACTTCTGCGTTTCGGATGTTGCATGCGACGGCAGGCTCGATAAGAGCTTCGTTGCGCCCGGGGAGGTAGAGTACTATACAAAAAAGACACTTCTTGTTCCATCAAGTGTAGTAGCTCAACAAGTAATAAGGGGAGGGGAGTTTAGATGAGCAAGAGGAGATGGTGTCAAGAATGACGTGAGTGAGTGGCAGTGGATGGGACCACTTGAAGTTGCTGGCATGGATCACAGGGAAGAGCTGAATCCGGGCGACAGGGAAACTGGCTGCCCAGGCTGCTGCTCATGAATCCACGCGATGTGTTCGGCTGCCCACTGGCAGAGGCGTGTGTGTGCCGAATCAAAGGGGGTGTGGATATATCACAATTCTTATGGACCCTGCCCGATCAAGCTACCCGTTTTGGATTAGCGCTTCGCATCACCATCATCAAACGCATGAATACTTATGGATACTGGACGGATACCCTCCCCGCATATAGTCCTCGCCACAGCTTGCGTTTTTCTACTCACCTGATGGAAGTTGTTTCTCACATGCTGGCCTGGTCAACGCAAATTATGTTGTTGCACATCCAACATTACAGGAGGAAGTTGCATCCGTAGCGCATCCATCGTGAGGGCCTTCATTTTTTTTTTTGAATTTCTAGGAAAGCTTAACTTGCATATTTTCGTGTAGTTCCTGTTATGACAGGCTACTAGAGCTTCCTACATCTGTGAATTGTTCCTTTAAAGGCTCGTAAAAATCTATTCAACTTGCCAGTGCCTGCAAGTTATTAGCAATACTTTTTTCAACTGTTCAGCGCACTCGATTCCTTTCTTCTCAGCCCTGGGTCATCAGTCATCAAGTCTCTGCTCCTTCAAACTGTAACTTTCCCTTCGAACTATCCCATCCCATCAACAGTCCACCATGATGCGCCGTCCAGTTGTCCAGCTCGCCCGTCGAGCTCTTGGTGGGATACAGGCTCGAGCTTACTCCAGCAACGCAGAACCACGACATCTGATGTCAATTGCTGATCTCACCCCCAACGAGTTCGCCACTCTTGTCCGAAATGCTTCGTCTCACAAGCAGGCCATCAAGGCCGGAACCACGCCGGATTGCCTCAAAAACAAACTAGCGGGACAGGCCGTGGCCATGTTGTTCAGTAAGCGGAGCACACGAACCCGAGTGTCGACAGAGTCCGCAGTAGTGCAGCTCGGGGGTCATCCAATGTTTCTGGGCAAGGATGATATTCAACTCGGTGTATGTTCATGACCTTTTTCTGTCATTTCCCAGTCAACGAGGGGGCATATACGCTATGAACTATTGGAGGTAGAAGGTTAACCACAATTTCAACCCACAGGTGAATGAGTCCCTTCATGACACATCCGTTGTCATCTCTTCCATGGTATCTGGCATGGTAGCCCGCGTCGGACCCCACTCCGACGTGACCGGTCTTGCAGAACACTCAACCGTTCCTGTTATCAATGCCTTGTCAGACGATTTTCACCCGCTTCAGATCATTGCCGACTTTTTGACTGTTTCCGAGTTCTTCCCCTCCAAGTCCTCCGGGCCTGGTCTTGGACTCGAAAGTCTCAAGGTTGCTTGGATCGGTGACTCCAACAACGTGCTCTTCGATCTGGCCATCGGCTGCATCAAGATGGGTGTTGACATTTCAGTTGCTTCTCCCTCTGGCTATGGAATTCCCGAACCGATGCGCGAGTTCATCATATCCTGTGCAGCTGGGTTAAATTCGCCTGGAAAGCTGATCGAAACCACTGTCCCCGAAGAGGCCGTCAAGAATGCCGACATCCTAGTGACTGACACCTGGGTGTCCATGGGGCAAGAATCCGAGACACAGAAGAGACTCGAGGCTTTCGAGGGCTTCCAGATCACCAACAGCCTCGCTAAGAGGGGAGGCGCAAACGATGACTGGAAGTTCATGCACTGTCTTCCCCGCCACCAGGAGGAAGTAGCCGACGAAGTGTTCTACGGGCCAAAATCGCTCGTTTTTCCCGAGGCAGAAAATCGTCTCTGGGCCGCAATCTGTGAGCCATCCAAGATTCCTCGTTCTATCCCCCTGTCAATCCGTACTTCGACTATAACTGACTATGTCATCCTAGCCGCACTGGAGTCATTCGTGGTTAAGAAGGGGAAGATCGCATAAAGGAACTCACGACCACCAAGCGGACAAAAAAAGCCGAGAATGTAATGCGGTAAAGTGCGAATCAAAAACATGGGTGAAAGTAGCACTTTTCAAAAGAAAATGGACCAATGAGCAAACACGAAATGGACCTCTTTTGCATAGGGTTTTCAAAAGTATAAACGTTTCTATAAGCATGTCCATTGCCGAGCCCAGAAAACTCCACATCATAATCCCATAAGCTATATATGTTTCTCAGCCAGGGGGCAGCTGGCTGGCGTCCACGACTTCATCGGCTTCCTTCACAACAGACTCCTCATCCGGACCATAAAGAGGTGAACGAGGCAGGGCCATGAGACCTGTACGAGCTGATTCAAGCAGTCCGAAGGGTCCGATCAGCTTGAGATAAGAATCAACTCTTGAGGGTTTTGCCGATCTAAAACCATAGCTCAGTATCTAGTCCCGGGATCAAGAAAATGTAAACAGTAGCAATAAACTAACTTACACCTCAACAATGCAGCTATTCGTGCTTATATCAAGAACCTTGCCACCAAACTGGTGGGTAAAGTAGGTGATGGACTTGAGATGTTCATGCTTGAGACGGAGTGCCTCGCTAGCAGCAAGTCGGCTCGGGTGGAAGTCCATGGTAGTATCAGCAAGAGTCCTTTCTCCTTGCTCTGCTTCAGCCTCGACATCGGCAGCGGTGATTTCGCGGTGGTGGGCCAGAAGCTCCTCGAAGTACTCCGGACCCAAGATGTTGACCTTGGCTAGAAGGAGTTCGCGCTGGACGAGGGCCGAGTTTGTGTAATCCAGAACGGCCCAGACCGGGACGAGGTCCTCCAACTGGCGACGGGCCTGCTCAACGACACCATCCTGACCAGTCAAGACGATGGTCATTCGGGAGAGGTCGTCAACTTCGGTATTGCAGACGACAAGAGAGTCGATGTTGAAGCCGCGAGCAGCAAGAATTCCAGAGACTCGAGAGAGGACACCAGGTTCGTTTTGGACCAGACAGTTGAGAATGTGTCGCTTGGGGGGAGCAGCGGACGGCAGCGGTGTTTCGTAGAGGATATTGGAGACAGCAGCTTGGGCCGACCAAGCAGGAGGGTTATCGCTCACAGGGAGAGGAGCATGACGACGCCTGATGGACTTGTAGGCAATGGCGGAAGTTGAGGAGCTAGTCGAGCCACATCGACGGGCGATTGCAGGTAATAGAGGCTGATGTTGAAGCTTCGACAGCGTGGGGCAAGCAGCACGCCAAGAAGAGGCATGCGCCAAACCTCGAGATGCCATCGTTTCCGATCAATGGTGAGAACAAAGGTGTTCTCTGATCAGAAAAGAGCTTTGGCGAGGTCGCCGAAGGTATAAGAACCGAGTTGAGAGTCTCAATCGGTCAAGAAGACGGGATTGTGTAACCGGTCAAGAGGATATGCTTGTCCCTTGACTCACAATTTCAGAGTGCCTTCCCGACAGAAAAAAAAAACCAATGAGTATTTGAATAAGTGCTAACGGCCTGGCTGGCACCCCACATGCGGAAACATCCTGGTCACTGTGCTGAAGCAGGTCCGAAGTCGGTGAGCAACGTGCAACAAGTGCCAATTGACGTTGAGGACAGTAAGGAAACTGGAAGTTGTTTGGTATTAAATAGTAAGCAAAGACTAGGTATGTTTCTAGAGGTCAGCGGCGAATGAGAAGAAATTGATTTGAACTTCCCATGTAGTTCTAGATGAATCCTGTTTCGCGGGCGTCGAGTGGTGCACAGTTATTGTGTTTATCGATACAGATCCGTTTTCGTCCCGAGGCCAGTTTGTGCAAGCAAATAATTCACCTGTCATGAGTAGTTCCTAAATAGGAATAGTGTACTTCACTTTCCCAGGCTTTGCTAGTCTATGCATCAAATGGATAGCGGCCAGTCTCCAGCCTGTACTCTTTTTTTTTTCTTTTTCTGATTTGATTTTCGAATGCTACCTGCGAACAGCAAGCTTGCCTGCCCAACGTCTCCTTCCTGCATTCTGCGCCTAACCGCGGACAGCACCAGTCACAGCCTAGGACGCCTTTTTTCACAACGACAATAGTCAACCCTCAAAGCAGCCTCTACCGCGACCAAGATGGATGAGGAACGTCGGTCCGTCAAGAGGTCGCGATTCGACCAGATCGAACCTGATAGAAAGCGCCATTCCCGTTTCGACCGCCGCTCACGCTCTCCTCCTCGTCACGACCACGAACCACCTTCTGGCCGCGATAGAAGCCCTCTCCAGAGGCACCATGTCGACGAGCCGAAGCGCTCCCCAGTTGTAGACCCTGCCGCACAAGCTGGTATGCACCTATAATTATTCCCACACCTTCTACTTCTAGAGGTGTTGCTCGGTTGGCTTGTCAACGACCACACCAGGTTCCCTTTGTCTTCTCGCATGCGGTGCTGTGTTCCTAACTAACCACCTATTGCGTTGCTACAGCCGCGGCCGCCGCGCGAATCAACGCTCAACTCCAGGCACGCAAGAATACGCCCGCGAGTGAAAGTCCGTCAATAAAATCGCCACCTGCAGCGAAGCCGGCCGCTGCAAAGGACGGCGAGATGTACATTTCCGATGGCGATTTCATCAAGGACATCGAAATCAACGACCTTCGCAACAGGTACACTCTCACGAAGGGATCTGTGCAGAAAATGGTACTTCATCCTTGATTCTTGCGTACTGATGTCTTCAGCCTCCGTGCATCTACTCCACAGAGCAGTTGTTTCTCTGATGGCGCGTTGCTCATTTCCCCAATCCTATTTTGTGTTGGAATAGTCCTGCTTACAAGGGCGCAACAGTTCTCACTGATGTCCCAATCCCCTCTCTGGCATCTGCTGACCACTCCCGCTTGATTTAGATTAAAGACGACACTGGAGCTGGTATGGTTAACCTCCTTCACTGAACCCCGAACCCTCAATGAAAGCTTGAACACAGGTTGACTTGAAATTTTTTTATTCAAAAGATGTTACGACCCGCGGGAGCTATTTCCCTGACAAGAGCATGGCCACGGCAGCGGTATGAATGACCCTTTTCCAGAAATATCGAGTTTGGAGTGCATGCTAACGCTGTCGGGGCAATAGAATCCTCCTCTGTTCCTCCATGTAACGAGCACAAGCAAGGAAGGTCTTGACAAGGCCATTATCAAGGTGGAGGAAATGATGAAGCAGGACCTCCCTCAGCTTGTTGATGAGAGGCGCTTCAGGCGCCGAGAGCAGGAACATGTCGAGAGGGATGAATATGGCAGAGTAAGTAGTCCTTTTCCTTCGTTGTCGGCTGGCGCATAACTCCTAACACAATTTAGCGCAAATGGCCCGAGGAAAAGATCCCTATTACCCTCGAGCCAATACCTGGATTCAACCTGAGAGCTCAAGTTGTTGGCCACGGCGGCACCTATGTAAAGCATATCCAACAAGAAACAGGCTGTCGAGTCCAGATCAAGGGCCGTGGGTCAGGATATATCGAAACCGCGACTCAGCGTGAAAGTGATGAGGATATGTTTCTCCATGTGGCTGGTCCCGATGGCAATATGGTTGAAAAGGCCAGGGAGCTGTGCGAAGACCTATTGGGGAACGTCAAAAATGAGTACGAAACCTTCAAGAACAATCCTCGCCGTTCATACGGTGGTCACGGTGGCCATTCAGGAGGTAACTCTCACGGACATGATGGTGGACATGGCGGGCATAGGAACCATGGTGGTCATTCTCATGGTGGATACAATGACCGGCATCAAAACAATGGACCATCCTACAACCACGGTTACGGTGGTGGTGGCGGTGGCGGCGGCGGCGGCGGCGGCGGCGGCGGAGGTGGTGGCGCCGGCTACACCTCGTCTCCTGCCGCTGGCGCTGCGGTAACTGCGACAGCTTCTCCCACGGCCGCCAATGCTGGTCAGGGAGGACAAGCTGCGTCAGCGAGTGATTATGCCGCTCAGTATGCCCAGTACTATGGCACTGATCCCTATGCCCCCTACGGCGGCTATGCAGCGTAAGTTAACCCCGATAGTATTTCCCCATTCTTGATCTTGTCTAACTAGTGAATGTAGCTATGTTCAGATGTACCAGCAATATTATGGCCAAGCTGCCGCCCAACCCCAGCATGCCTCACCTGCCCCAGGAACAAGCGCCTCCCCTCCACCTCCCCCGAGCGAAGCGCCGCCTCCTCCACCCCCAGGCCCCCCTGGTGCCGGGAGCTACAGTGCTGTCCCTCCTCCTCCTGGACTGTAGGGTCGGGATAGCTCGCTAGGACAGATGGCAAAGGCGGCGACGAGGATTGGCAGGGTTGGCTACGAAGAGTACAACTGGGGGTCAGAACCAGACAGTCGGATGGTCTTTTCTTATACCAAAAGCCGTCGATTGTGATTTCCGTCTTTGCGTGGCGTGGGAAGGTATGTGGTATCATGGCGAGCTATTACTGCACAACCACCAGATATTTTTGGAGCGCTCAGCGAAAATGAACTTTAACCAACATATTAATTTTGATTTGATGTGCACCAATTTCTCGTGCGTGACATGCTACACTTGGGCTGGCAGTATGGGAATGATGGTCGTGGCGGGCTGGCTGGGTGGATCCCAGGATCGACCAATATAGCGTCGGCAGAGGTGCGGTCGCAAGCCTGGTTCCTGGGAAATGGCGTCCGGGTTTGATGCAGGTAGTATTGGCAGTGTGGGGTTTATCGATAGTGTGTGTGCTGCATGTCACTGCTGTAGCGCTGCGACTGGCAAGCTGGATAGCTTTAGTGGCTGATGGACCTCTTTCAGCATGCATCCGTGTGGCTGCTCAAGGCCCACGATATGCTTCCAACCCAAGCACATTTATCCAGCTGTCTGTATACCATTGGCTAAACAGCCTTCATGTCTCATCAAAGGTATCCATCAGAGGCTGCGAAAGAGCCACACTCTATTTCGCTAAAGGTTCTTCGGTAAGCGTCCTCCCATTGCCACGATGTGCTCCATGCACTTCCCCATCCAACTGACCGGTATCACGTCGCCAGGCTTTCTTGCCCATCTCTAGTCACCCAGCATGTCTATGCCTCGCCTCTCGTTTCTAATCTCTCAATTACGACGACAATCCACCCGTCCCATCCGGCACAGATAGCCAAAGCCAACCCCGCTTCTCTGGCCTACTCCAGCGATCTTGGTGACGAGACAAACCCGGCGCCGTTCGTCTTGAGCCCGATATTAAACCTACCACCAAGCTTCGGTGCGGCCTATGTGGGCGAGACTTTTTCGTGCACATTATGCGCCAACCATGAGGTTATGGGCCTCATCGAAGGCAGCGGCAAGAGAAAGGAGGTTATGGACGTTCGGATAGAAGCCGAGATGAAGACTCCCGGATCGCTGTCCGCATCATCCTCGGCATCCGCTGCTGCCGGAGCGGCCAAGATACAGCTAGTCGGAAAGGATGGTCCGCAGGCGCAACACCAAGATGTAGGAAGTAGCAGCGGGGTAACCGCCGGGGTAACCGCCGAGGCTTTGGCGCCAGGCAAAACGATACAGAGGAACTTGTTCTTTGAGCTCAAGGAGGAAGGGAATCATGTCCTTGCTGTAACGGTGTCGTACTACGAGAAGACCGAAACGAGTGGCCGCACGAGGACGTTCAGAAAGCTGTACCAGTTTATGTGCAAAGGGTCGGTGGTAGTGAGGACGAAATGCTCCATGATGCCTACCTACTTCCCACCCAGGGCATCGACATCATCGGCGGCTCCTTTTTCACCGTCGCCAGCACCAATTCCACAAGATGAAGAAAAGGTGGAGGGGGGGCGAGACAAGTTGAAATGGGTGCTAGAGGCGCAGTTGGAGAATTGCTCCGAGGAGGTCATGCAGTTGGACCGGGTCATGCTCGATCTGGCACCTGGGCTGAAGTCGCGAAACTGCAATTGGGATCGAGATAAGCCTGTGCTGCACCCCCTCGAGGTCGAACAGGTGGCATTTGTGGTGGAAGAGGAGTACGAGGGAAGAGCACAAGTCATGTCTGACGGAAGAGTTACGTTCGGCGTTCTGGGCATTGGATGGAGGAACGAGATGGGCAATAGAGGTTTCCTCAACACGGGCAAGCTAGTGGCAAGAGTTAAGTGATCTATCTCCCAATCCAAAGTAAGTACCAGTTTCCCATTCTGTCATTTTGTTAGAGAAGAAATACCAGAGAACGATACCTCGTTTAATGCTATGGTGAATACGACCAAATTTGAATGAACAATCACTGCCTCCCACTTCGCTTGATAGCCAATTGAATGCGCCTTCCAGGGCGCTGAACAGTTTAGTTTATACTCGGAAGACACCATTTCGGTTTCGCTCCGTATTCGGCGAAAGAGCTCAAGTTAACGATTACTTCAACAGAGAGGAGCGTGTTCGATTTGGGCTCTCCTATTGGCGGATCGTAGCCTTGGAAGTGCGAGAAATTATCCGACCCCTACTAAAAGCACCGGCTGGAGATCAAGGTGCCTCTCACGGGAACCGACATTTTGTGAGAGACTCGCAATAACACTTGAGGTTGCACCCATGGCGATAGTGATGGTATCCATCATGTTTCTCACCCGCATTCTCCAATGCTTCTCGGAGCAGAGGATGGGGCTGAAGAAAACCATTCGAGGGCTTGAGAGAGGAATAGCAGTTGGATATATATATATATATATATATATATGTCATGATCTGTGCAGCCGCATAGTTGGGCGGGTTCTTGTGAGCTTCTCTAATATCTATCATTACATCTTTAAGACCCGACTCCGAACAAGACAAGATGAAGTGGGCCGTGGCCATCGATTCTTTCCGGGCCGTCGACATTCGCTTCCGCGGCCGCCGCCACACCAAAAATTCAAGTTGATCTGCTCGGACAGCGCAACTGCGAACTATGCCAACATTAGTGTACTCCAGGGGTGCGTCTTCGGTTGCTCATGCTTCCGTATTGCCACTATGAAATATCAAACTCCTGGCTAACGCTACCACTCTCTTCCTCCAGCTGGGGCTGCTACATCGGGGACAACGAGACGGAAAACAGCGTACACATTCGGTCACTATTTGCGAACAACGGTTTCCGACGTTGCGAGCATATCATGCTATCCCGGTAATATCGGACGTGGTGAGCAGGAATTACTGGACGGGCGTGGTGCTGCAGAGCCATTGGAACTTCTCGGGGTATGCAAGGTAGGTCGCGAAGGAGGAGAAGCTTGAGTTTCTGGATCACACAAAAGTATAGCATGGCTAGGTTCCAGACGATGAGACCCACGCTGGCTAAGACGTATTATCATTCGGATAATACGCGCACGGAGTTGGAGGGGGCGAGGATTAATGCGGAGCCGTTTGTCTAGGCTGTTACGTGTAGGAGGGGGTCTAGGAGGAGTGTGCTGAGGAGGAGGGTTAATGGGCTGGGCTGGGAGGTTGATGAGCCGGGGTGTTTGGGGTGAGTAATGTGGTGTCGGGGCCGAGGGATGGGGAAGCTACACAGTTCCAGGGACCAGAGGAGGAGGATTGGGAATAGGGTTTGTTGTCGGATGGATGGAGCATTGCTTGAGCAATGGTCGGGACTTGTGTCTGGTTTTGGAAAAGTGGGATGGTAGGATAAATGAAACCATGGTGTGACAACTACAATCGCGGGATGAAAAGATATCCTCTTGCAGCCAACTGTCTTTCAGGGTGACTACCGAGTAGGTAGTAACTCGGCAGTAACTTAGCGACTGGGAGAACCCACAACATCATCTGATGCTACACATGACATTGTCACCTTCCAGCCCGCGATGCCATGCAACGTGTCTTCCCGACTGGGTTAGAAGTTGGCGCCCTGACGACCCATGAGAGAGTGGACCGGGTACGACTCCCGTGTAGTACCACATTTTGGGAGTGTGTCGCTGTTTGGGATGCCGTTTTTGGCAGCCTGGACCAACCATTTTCGGCACCCTAAAATACCCTCCACAAGTATATTTTTAACGGGGCATATGTATTTTTCGAAGTTTACTGTATGCGCATAATACGTTTAGCACGTATACCATAGCCTCCAGTACAGCTTTAAGCGCTGCACATATTAGAAATTATAAGCGATAAATAATTTTCGAACTAACCGCCATCACTTGGAAAACGTTTCTTACGTAGCTATATGACGGTATGGTTCAAAGTTGACTAAGGGCCTGCCTAGGAACCTACCGCGCAGCGGATCTCATCAAACTCTTGACAACGCCGAAGGAGTTGCAATCCCAACATACGGAAACGGCTTTAGTTTGGTTACAGTCTCATGGGCAAACCCTGCGCACCATATTCGCAACCCCTACAACTCGTCCTAGCGATGCTCCCTTCCTATCTATTCCCACAGAATCATTGTGTCTATGGAGATTCACTAAATGGCTTTTGTAAGTTAAGCAGATGGAGGAGCGTGTTAGCAAGGCTTTGCAGGCCCATGACTGGAAGGCCTTAAAGGGGTTGACGAAGGACGGAAGCGTCAATATCGCTACCATGGAGTTTGCCCCTAGTTCATCGACTATTCTACAGCTAGCCATAGTACTGGACAGGGTCGAAACAGCAACCATGCTGCTTCAAAAGTTCGTTCTCCTCAAGATCATTTACCAAAACGAAGATGGAAACTCTGCCGCGGAAGAGAGACTTGGTTGCGCACCTAGCCAGGATGTAAAGTTCCGCCTCCGCCGGGCTGAGTATCGACACACCAGCAACAGGGGGCTTGACTCCCCTGTTCCACGTCTTGACGTCAATGCTCTCTCCAGGAGAACTGGAGCAACTGCCTTGGCGACAGCTGTATCGAAAGGGATGCTTGCCATGATTGAATTCCTTCTCGAGAACGGGGCGGATCCAACAGTCAGCGACTTGGATGGCTCCACTGCTTTCCACCACGCCGTGTGAACAACTAATTGGCAAATTTCGGAACACAGAAAGACTGGATGTGACAGACGGGCAGGGACGGACTCCCATCAGGCTTGCCTTGTCTTCGGGGCGCTATGAGATTCTGCGTGTGCAAGACACCTGTGCCTGGAAGACCAAGAGCAGCTCTTGTCCTACTTCATCAAGGACGATGACAGTGCCGCGGTCCAGCGATTTGTTGGGTTTGGGACTGAAATCCACTTTCAAGAGTTTGGTTCAAGCTATTGAGGCGCAGAGCGGGATTATGATCTTCGCAATATTCAATGACAACTCGACATCGAAGCAAACCGAAAACGGGAACAATTTGTTCCACCACCTAGCTACGAGGGGCACCATTCCACTATTCAGGTCGACTCTCCAGAAATGTGGCCAAGAGAGTCGGATATACCTTGACCGGGCAACTCCTTCCGGAATCACGCCGCCAATGATGGCCCTGCAGAGCGGCCATGGGCAACTTGCCTTAGCCATGCTTCAAGAGGTGCCAGAACTATCACGCCAGGTCCACAGGCTAAAGCTAATCAAACTCGCGGTAAATCACGCTCTCACAGATGACGCGCAGCTATTCATGAGACCCAATGTACAGCCACTCTCGGCTTCGGACTTGTTTGCACAGGAGTGCGAAGGCAAGGGTATTACCGAGGGAAGATCTGGTACTATTTTTCAAGACATTCTGGCCAGCGATAGCTACGTCAAGGGTAGCTTTGAGGAGTTAGAAACCAATTACAGGGGGTTTCTGCCTCTGGCGGCTGGTTCGGAGGCCGCTGAATCGTTCCAAGCATGGGTCGACGTTGGGCCAGTGAGTCTCAAGCCCACAAACCCGCTGCAGGCATCTCTGGAGTCTGCCGCTTCTCAAGGAAACCCCCTAGTATCATCCGTCATACTCGCAAAGATGTGGTCAGAGTACATGGAATATCGGAACGTGGAGCTTCATCCACCCAACATCGACAATGCTCCATCTGCTGCAGTTGCAAATAGCCATGAAGAGGTTCTCAAGTCTGTCATCGATGAATCAGGGAAGCACTACGTTCTTGGGAGGGAGCTCGTGCCTTCGAAACTGACAGAAGCAATTGGAGAGCGAAGGGAAGAAGCTGTGCGGCTGATTCTGGACTATTCGCCTGGCAAATACTCGCTAGGGCCTGGATGATCTCTGTGCGGGGCTGGAGCATGCTGGAGAGAAGAAGATGCCCGGAGTGCTGGAAGTGGTATACAAGAAAATCCGGGGTATGGGAACCGAGGACGCGGGTCTACTACTACATTCCTCGATTCGAAGAAACAGTCCGCGTCTTCTCGCAACATTGTTGAAGTGCGACGTGAGCCAGCAACTCCAGGCTGAGGACGGCTGGTCAGCGCTTCATGGTTCAGTTCTTGCAAAGAGCACTGATGCCGTCGGAGTGCTTCTTCGCTTCGAAGCCAACATTAATTCATTGGGCGGTTCGAACCCCAGGACCACGGCTCTTCACCTTGCCGTCGAGGCTAACGATCCCAAAATGGTTGAGTTTCTTGTCTGCAATGGCGCGGATGGTACTGTGAAAGATGAACAAGGCGATGCCCCGTTGCATGTCGGTACCCGTCATGGCTGCGCTGCTGCTGGACAAAGGGGCATCAGCCGACTCAAAGCTGAAAGCTGGAGAGAATCTACAGGTGCTCCTCTGAAAACACGCCCAGACATTCGGACAGTCACCGTCCAGTCCTCTTCATCGAGCTGTCCTCGAAGGAGACGGTGCAGTAGTTTCCACTCTCCTGAGGTACGGCATAGACGGCTCTAGGCGAGATAAAAGGAGAAATACGCCGTTTCATCTTGCCCTCGATGGCGGCAACTTTGCCATTGCTCGTCTGCCGCTAGAGTACCCGCAGCAAGTTGATGCCAATGCCCAGAGGCAGACAAACAAGCTAACGCACGTTCACGAAGCTGCACTTCGGGGCAATGCCGCCCTACTCGAGATCTTGCTTGGTGTGTCTGAAACGAACCTGGGTGCCCGAACGATTGCGGGGGCGTTGATTTCTGCTTGCTCGAGACCTAAATGCCCAATCTCAGTGGTAGACCGGCTTCTGGGTGCAGGCATACAGGTAGATGTCTGCGACAACGTGGGCCATCGACCACTCTTGGCTGCCGTCACCTGCGCTACCCGGGCCGATATCTTCAGGCGCCTTCTCGAACGGGGAGCGAGCCCCGACCGAAAAGTCATGTATTCGGGCCATGACAGCCCGCATCTTGCCTCCGGTGCTCCTAGCAGCCCGGTCCCCGCTAGCGCTCGGGCTCCTCGAGATCTTGAAGAAACACGGCGCGGACATTTATGCAAGATTCGACGGAGTAAACTCGATGGAATACCACTTTAGCAAGGATAACGCCGCGGCGGTCGAGCGGCTTGGAAAAGGCGAGCGTAAATGCTACGGCCTCGGGGTTGGGCGGGAAGCCCACGCCCATGTATCTGGCGTGCGGGAAGGAGGACGGGCTGCAGACCGTGGAGGCGCCGTATGCGGTTGGCGCCGGCGTCAGAGAAAAGTGCGGTAATGGGTGGCTGCCCAGTCATGCGTACTCGAGGAGCAGCGGATCATGGGATATTCATTTCTGGTTGCTCTCCCACGGGGCGGTGCTGCCAGAGGGGAGTAATGTGACGAGCCAGGCGGTACAAGCATATAAGGGACCCGAGAGGAGTGGGAGTGGCAGGCCCGTCTCTACTGCGGTAAGGAGCGCGACGTGGCGGGTTGGAAAGGGCGTGAATGTGGATTTGTCAAGACGGTAGGGGGTTCTTGATTTCTTTTCTTTTCAATGTGCTATGTGTAGCTTGACATGGTGCTCCATGATCTATGAGTTCCTTATTCCAGTTTCTGGTGGGCTTCAATGGTCGCTATCTATAACGCTAAGCCCATCCTCGATTCCGAGCCCTTTTTATGAGTCCGAGCGAATAAATGAACATTGGTCTTTGGAGTTTGCGTGTATAACGTTAGGCGAATCAACTCGGTGTTGTGTATTTGTATATATGATATTATTAGGCATACATAAGAAATCAGCACCTATAGCCTTGAATACGATTACTACTTCGGGAAGTACCTCTGTAATCGCATAATTACCTACAATCTACCCCCCCCCCCCCCCCCCCCCCCCGGCTGATAAAGTCCCAGGCCCTCTTAAAACTTCTGCGATTAATAGATAATGCTCAAGGAATGTTTAATGAAATACTCACGAGCCAGAACACTCAAGATTACGTAAAATATCTATACCATCCCCTTCCGTCACCGACAGCCTCATTCAGCTTAAAAGGAGACTACTCAGCAATTCTTGCTCGAGACAAGGTGTTTCGAGGTTGGTGTGGATAGCAACCTCGATAATCTCGATCACGGCATTTTGCCTCCTCGCGCTCGCAGTCGTGAGCAGGGAAGGTGCGAGGTTCATTCTTCCTGCAACCGCCAACCCCGGGAGCGGGAACAAAGGCAAGAGGAGGAGAAGACGGAAACCCCGGGTCCCCCCAGACCCCGACCAACGCACACAGGCGATTCCAAGACCAAGGCAACTGCCTCCGCCACAGTATCCGGGGCCGCACCCAAACCCAGGCTCGGGATCGAGGACGAGAACGAGGACAAGAAATGAATAAAGAGTGGGTTGGTGAATAGTATGTGGGAGGTGCCTGACTACTAACTAGCTAGATCGAGAGGGCCCGAACATCCGAGACACAAGGCAAAAGCAGCCGCGGCGGCACCAGGAGACGAGGGAAAGGAACAGAAGAGTAGCATCACAAAAGCAGGTTCCCCTCCCCCCCCTTGGACGAAATCTAGTCCATGCTAGAAAAATTAAAAATTAAAAAAAATCGGGGAATTGGTTCTTCTTCTTCGCCCTGGTCTCACCATGACAGCTGAGGGATACTCGATGTGCACCATCCGTACTTCCCATAGATATACACGTTCTTCTCGTAACCCCGCGAGGGGGGTGGGGGGGCCCTTCGGGGACAAGAATGGGGAAAGCATCAGCTTTTAGAGAGCAGGAATTATCAATTTTTGAAGCCCAGCCGGCGGGCGGGAGGCGGGAGCACGTGAGAATAGCTATTCGGTGCAGTATAGCATGCTGGGGAAGATAAGGGAGAGAGAGGACAGGGCGCATAGATTCGAGAAATTTGCTGGCCAAAAAACACCGAGTGCGCGCCGTGTGCGAGAAATTTTATAAAAGAAAAGGATTGTTAGGTATTCCTAGGTATTAAACCCAGCAGCTGGGATGGGCACACACTATTACTAGTTGGCTGTTTCTATAATCTCCTTGTAACGCCCAGCAAAACAAAAGCCATTATTGCCGAGGATTTCACCGTCCCCTAGTTCAAAGTAGTGTTTGCACGTGTGTTAAAACTCCGAGGAGCACCTGCTCCCTTCCACGAAGCCGAGTAGTAATTTCTCGTCGTCATAGCAAATTAAAAGGTGTTAGTACCCCGAATACCAGACTATGAGTAGTAGTAGTAGTAGTAGCAGTAGCAGTAGTAATAGGCGTATCGATAAGGGTAGTGGTACTAAGCTATGTTTATATTACATCCGAAAAGCTTAATATACACCCGGGAAGGCCAAGTACAAAGTAGTAAGATGTGGGTACGAATAATATGCACGGTATGTGAATTTGCTATTATAAAAGTATTCATTGCCCTAAATGGAAGGGAATTGTAAGTAGCAAGAGATTTATGCTAGCTGTAGTGAGCATTTCAGGTTAAGGGCATCCCGGTAATTGGATAATTGCCTGTTATATTAATATATTCATACTAAACCTGCCTATCTCTTTACCTTGATGGAAACTCCCCCAAAAGGGAAATTAATTATATTGGTAGATATGTACTTGGTAGTAGACAGACACCTCGTTAAGGGGAACGAGGGAAGAAACTGGTTCATTGTTTGAGGTAAGAAAAAAGCCTGCCGGAGTGGAATGGGAGATAATGTACTTCGAGTCTATCCCATACACGAGTATAAATACACACAGGCAGATAGCAGAAAATAAAACCTGATAGATATATAATGAATATGGGTTGCTTCTGTTGAACTGTCCTGCCGTAATATTTCGGCTAGAAATATATAAACATACATGTAGCTAACCGTAGACCTAGCCCAGTAGAATAATCTCAAATCCGAACGTACTAAATTGGCACTTACTACTTACAGCCTGTGTCTTCATATTTAACCCCCAGCCCATCCCCAACACTCCCATTAGAAGTGGATCGCTTCACAACAACAAAGGGCGGAATCCAAGACGATACATCCCACGTCATATCCGCTCTCCCAACCTCGTAACCATAACCGCCGAAGATTGGACCTTCGTCACCCTCGGGGGGTTCGACGACAACATCTCCGTTGCCATCGGGGCAAAGCTCATGTCCGTGGGCGCAGATTACCGCCCTCCTCCCAACATAACACACACTAGCGCCGGCGACGGCAGCAGCCGCCCGGGCGGGCAACGCAATCGAGTCGTTGTTTGTCCTCAAAAGGGATCTCCGTATTTCATCCTGCGCTACGGCCACTTTGCGATTCGGCACTACATCTCTGGCGTCCCTCCATGGTGCCCCGGCCCCGGCGTCGCTTGCTTTGAGAACAGCGATACAAGGTGTGTTTTGGGTTTCCGGTGGCTTCTCCAGGCAAATGAGGAGGGAGTTTTGTCTCGATGATTAGGTACCTCTAGTGGTATATGAGAGAAGCAGTGGAGCATAAGCTGTAAATATGACATGGACACATCTCCCATGTAGCGAATGGGAGGCCTAGAAAACCTACCCAACTTTCAAGTTTCAGGCTCTCAAAGTCCGTGAGTCTCCAGAACCTTATCATCCTTGCTAGTCTGGTGCGTAAATCGTCGCCGATCAGAAACGTTATGGCCAGAACCTTACCATCATTAGCCTGGCTCTCGACAAGGTATTTGAAACCCTGAAGTTGGGAAGCTTCCGTCGCCCCCAGGATTTGCTTGGGTCATTCATCAACAGCACTGAGCGCACCCCCCAGAATAGGTATGCCGTCTGCATTAATGAGAGCATATGGCGACGCCCTTGGGGAAAGGAAATACGAGTCGGCCTGCGCACATGAATAGGACGGGATAGGAGCGAGAAAAAAAAAGCAAGGGTTCAATGCATATTGCGGCAGTTTACCATGTCCACTCACATGTATGGAAGGGTCGCTATGGAGAGAGCCGTCTCCGACTTGGTAGCTGTCTCCATGAGGGTGGTATATCTGTGACAAACTTGTTAGTTATATAAACAAGGTTCAATGCTGACTCGCTTACCCAGCTTTAGCCATACCTGAGAAGCCCTAGCCAGTGAATCAATTCTCTAGGATCTGCCCATCTCAGCGCGGCCCTGGACAGGACCGCCTCGAACAGTGCTGTGTCTAGGAACGAATGCGGGTTCTCTTGAAGCGCCTTGGATACAAGTCTATTTTGGTACCCCCAAACCCCTGGGGGCAAGAGAGTTTCTGGGATATAACTGGTAGAGTTTCACTACTAATCACAGTCCTGGCTCTCTTTCTGTCTTGTATGCGTTCGGTGATGTGGCCGGGTGCCCCTCTTGGTCGAGGGCGCTAAAATCGATCGGGGGCCTAGACGGTGCCCCATATGATCGACAACCCGCGAACAGACATCCATTCCTCGGGTGGTCATCAATGTCTGTTCTTTTGCAACGTGTTGAGCAATCGAGGGCGAAAGCCAAACTTTCAATGAATCCCTGGCGGTATGTTACATCCCAGTTCCTAGACAGCCCTTATGATGTCTAATATGACTCGAGATGTCCCATTCCGAACACTTGGCTAATGGATGTGGATCTTGAGAGCTCCGCCCCTGGGAAATTTTCAAGAGAGATAGCAGGAAAATAATATCCCATATTAATATCTGCCATCTTGGGCCCATGGATCGGGAGACTGTGGAGATCTTCGCGTCCCAATTCAAATTTATCTCCGGGGTGGCTCGGTCGTGACGACGCCTCGATGCTACACAGTACAGCCATGCCACAATGTAGGGCTGTGTGTTGAATTAAGCTGAAAAGCTGGTTGACATCAAAGTAGCGACGTACAAGGACGTGTGTTGTATAAGGTAGATGTAAATATGCTTGGTACGTAGCGATGGTGGATAAAGAAAAGTTGGGCGAGCTGTCGCGTTTGACCCGAAGTAAAATGCCTGTGAAGTTAGATTTGATGGCTTGCATGCGATCCCTGATGGGGGAACCGGACATCCCTGTCGTCCAAGCATGGAGTAGGTAAGAGAACGCGCCATCTGACCGCGTAGCCGCGCAGAGTGCTTGCGCAGTTACAGTACGTGATGACATTCTCCAGCCGCATTGCGATATATTGCTTTTTTGGTGCTTCCCGTCGAGCTCCAGCTCGAGCTTCAGGCAAGGAGAAACGTTTTGGGGACAGGAACGAGACAGTGTTGCTCGAACGCTCGTTCTTATGATTGCTAGCCCACTCAACAAGATCATTCCCACAACAGTAGGAAGAATACGTGCTTCTCAACGGATACCGCGAAAGAACCATCGGATCATAGGACAATGACACGAAGCTGTGCGTCATCGCTGGGCGATGCGATTCATGATGCCTTCGTTCTGTGGTAACCCTGTAAAGCTGAACCAGCAGCCTCCAGATTCCAACTCGTCTTGCTAACCAGGGACAATGGTCGGTCGGTGAGGACTGCAGCGTGCCATTTTGGGATTTTTGATCTTGCCGCAATCTAGAAAAAGCAGTTAACCAGACCCCAGGAATACGTATTCAGAGTCATCCTATCTCAGTCCTTAGGAAAAAGCAAATGTCTCGCACTGGTAGTGGGACGGATCACGACATGCCGAAGATATATTGCTCCTGTATGTACAACAGTCTTGTGCCAGTGTAGACAGGCTCCTGGGCCCAGCTGGATGGAGGGCGAGAGTGTGTTTATGAGCTGCACATTTTCATCGAGCCAGTTATTTCAGCCACTTGTTGGTTGGGTCTGTGTGGCCGATGGATGGGAGTGATTCCAGGCAGGCGGGTGTGCTGGCAACAGTGGTGTAACGGCAAAAGCTGGATCCCACAGATCGACCAGTCAAGAAATAGATAGACAAAATAGCATGGCCCATCATAGGTGGTGATGATGGCCCCGATTGAGACTGGCCAGGTAAGACAAGAGGGAACGCAAACCTCACGTGCAATGGTCTCATACTTTTCTCTGCCAACATTGGTTCGGTGCATGCTTCGCACCCTTCAAGCCGGTGGCGATGCTACTGCGTATGTAGGGGAGATGTGACGAGGACATAGCCCTAGACGGCCATTCAAGCCGTACACGTCTGCAGGAACAGGTGTGCCTAGACTCTGGATCACAGACTCTGTACAGTAGTGTCTAGCAGTCCTGCACCTCAGCGGGGGACCAGAAATGGACCAGAAATGACCAGAAAATGAACTTGCCTGGCCACTGGCTGGCGACGACCGGCGGTGGAGGTTGGTTGATTGATGCATCGGGGGCCTTCGGTGCTGATATGCATAGTTGGGACGAGAATGCTCACCACGTCCAACCAGTCCCAGTCGAACAAGAATCTTGGGAGTGGATGTGGGTGTGCGGCAGCCATGCAAGGCACCGGCAGCGGCGTCGCGGCGTGGACGATTGAGCTCGTGTCCAGTTTGGGATGGTCCCATACGAAAACGGTAGGGCGAAAAAATATGGTCCATCGTCAAACATGCAGTCTCGAGGCAGCATTTGTTGTCAGAGGAATATACGACCCCTTGGTGGGCAGGCTGACCTTCCCAGTCGAGCCTAAAGGTGGTTCAGGCTGAAGGCATTGAAAAGGGGAAAACGATGAATGAATGGTCAAGTCTTTCGACGACATGCATTCACACACCATCATCTACGAGTGGTAGTGCACACTAAGAAGGAGACTAGGAAGGCTTGGAGGGTGGAGGGGAAACTACTGTACACACACCCCTTGAATTCCGCCCAATGATGCTTGTTGGCAATCATAACCATTTTGAGAGGAAGGAACGAGCCTACAATATAGCAGTGCGGTACTTGGTATTTGCACTGTATATTGCAGGGCAAGCTTGGTCATGTGCCTCCGGTCCATGATAAAGAGGTACCACTGGTGAAGGTTAGAGCAGGAAGCTGCGACTGGTCCAGCTTGCCGAGGTGAGTTGCACAGCAGTAGTCGGAGCAGATCCATTTGACACCAACTGATCACAACCAGGTCGGGAACTACGCTGACCTCGTCCAAAACCGGTTGGTACAAATCAATTGGCCTGCGATCTAGAGGACTTTCAATGGATGTTTAGAACGGAAATATCAAATCTAATGGTAGGAGCTCTACTGCATGATGTTCGAGAGAGTGGACGGCGGGCTTGCATGCACCAATCAATAATCACTGGCCATTGACCACAATTGCCTACCTATTAATGGGTTATCGTCGAACGAAATGGAGGAAGGAACAACCAGCTTGGCAGCTCCCCCATTTCTGTAAGAACGGCAGGCGCACTGCTTGTACCTCACTAACACTAAATTGATTGGCGGCTAGCAAGCCAGGGCCGGCTTGGTTGGGAACCTGGATTGTTCCTGCCTTCCCTGCTTTTGCCCAGCTTGCCCAGCATGCCCAGCAAACTGGTCTGTTGCGACAAGACTTCAACCTATTACCCCTGGCTCATGCCAAACCTCATTCCTACATATGTACATACATCTACTATTTGATTCCATCCGTATTTCAGCAAGGAATCCTAGGTATGGATTAATACTGTCCTCGCATAAATCAGACTCGCATCCTTTCGACAATGGACGTTGCGTTGTAATGCGTCCGCCGGCCGAATACCTCCAGCAGTACAGATGTAGAGCGCGCCAAAGGGCTCCTTTTGGCGGCGCCGTAGCCTTGGCGTCCGAACCCCAAAGAGGTTGACTATTTTCTACCTGCTCCCCTGCCGTGGTACCTGACCTGCTGCATATCCATCCCATCGGCTGCGGCGCTGTTTGTCGACCCAAGCCCCTTGGAACAAGGAGAGACATCATTAATTGAGTGGACTGGACTGGACCGGGCTGCCTTTCGGAGCACAGGGCGAATTTCTAGCTGCAGACTGTGAGTGAACGTCCGTCAAGTTCCCCCCTCTCTTCTTTCTCGTCCTTTCGAATCCCATATTCACAATCACTGGCAGAGGCGCCGTTGTCATTCTAGTCTGTGAGAGAACCCCTTGGACATGCTCTTTTGTCCGTCCCTCGCGCTTTCACAGTTACCTTCGCATTCCTGGCATATCGATGAGGTTTGTTAGCTGTTCCTTCTCTTCCTCCACTCCAAAGCTCACCCAACAAAGACATACTACAGTCGACACAGCAGTACCTAGACCCTCCAACCTCTGCTCTCCAGCCAAATCAAACCCAATCCCCGCAATGCCCAGGTTGCCACCACACCCTCCCGCCTCCTGAAGCAACGACTGGTAGATAGGACACCACTCACCGCAAGGGACGAACGGTTCGACTTGCATTCCCACCGCTGCACGAGACAGAGCACATACCAGCCCGTGGATACTTCGTCCCCGATATTTCTCTCATACGAACAACTTCTCCATCCTGCCAGCGGGGGACCCCGGTCCACTTTCACAACATCCCAGTCCTCCTTGCCCTCCAACACCACCCCATCCTGGAATCCTCCACCCGCAGCCACAATTCACACTGTTGTCCCGTGTCCACGGAGAAAAAAAAGACCTCCTCCAACTGGTCGCTCGTCCAGCCGACATCAATCAAATCGGAACCTCTCCTTCACTCTCCCATTCCCACAAACGACCATCGACTCTCGTCTTCACCATACATTCCTTCCCGCCATAGCCAGCGGTCCAAACAAGAACGACCGCAATTGCTTCTGTCAGCCCACAGAACCTATCCCGTCGTAGCAGTCTAAGACAGACCTGATATGCAATGGACAATCCATCCACGCCCCTTGCCGACTACTTTTGGATTGCTGGGGTAGAATCCATCTCATATCAAGATACCCCGCTGCCACAACCACCACAACAAGGGCAACAAGTCTCTATGCAGGTTGAGAGCACGATTGCCGAGGACAGAGAGTCCGACTCCGATCCCGAATCCAGAGCGAACAATGCAAACAGCACCACGGGCTCGGATGCTCGACACTCGAAACATAATGCTAACCGGTTGTCAAAATCGTCCGTTGACAGCCGAACGTCAATCCGAACGGTGGAGGAGCTAGATGTCACAAGAAGCAATCGGAGCAGTGCAACAATAAGAGCAAACCCACCACCCCCTTTCACAAATACACCCAACAACCTCAATGGGAGCTCTTCCAACTCCAATGGCCAATGCCCGAGCCCCGGCGGCCTCGGAATCCTCACGCCAGAGACTACGAGCCCTGGTTTCGACTTCGACCAGGCTCTGTATAAGTTTGCTGCCGAGAGAGAAAACTTCCTCGACGACTTGACTTTCAGCTCTGGTGCAAAGGTCCAATCTAGACCCCCAATGATTTCACCTCGCGTAGAGAGGATCAAGGCGGATGAGGATGTCAGTCTCATGCGGAATCCCATTAGGAGTATCAAGGGTAGCATTAGGCGCAAAATCAGCTTTAGGGATATGAACAGCACGAGACGCCAACCCCCTGCTACTAGAACAGGTAACAACACCTCCTCTTTTACGTAGCACCCTCACCTTCCGTTTGCCCACCCAGTTTTCTAACCTTGAAAAAATAGCATCGGTTCGAACATCCCGAACTGCTAAACGCATGAGCAACTACAACTCAGTGATACCTCCTCCGGAACCACTAAACACGGACCCAGACATGCACCCGCTTAAGAGGCGGTTCGAGCCGGTACTCCTCGACAGATATCCGTCAAAGAGCACTCCAGCAGAGGAAATCTCTAGAAGAGGCAAGTTCCCGGACTATGTGCCCATGTTTGCGTTTCCCAACGATATCCAAATTTGTTCCTCGGATGACCGCCCAAGGTCGACCTGGCATGGATTCACAATGACGGGCGGAGACGGATCTAAGATATACGGCGTCACGATTATCGTTTGGACTGCTCTGGCTTCGGACGTGGCGGAGGAGGTGGAGAAGAGGTGCGAGCTGTGGCGACAAGGCCACATGTCGAGCGAGGAGAGGGAAATGGCAGCGAGCTTGGGAGTCAGGCTGGCTGCTGAGAGGGCGCATCTCTCGCAATTGCTTTCCAAGCTTCCGTCAATTCCTTCGGGCTCTTCTGCCAGAGAAACCCTCGATGATAAGATCAGCGCGGTGGAGGAGAAAATTGCCCTCATGACGGAAATGCTGCGGCCCCTAAGACACGGCGCTGCTTCCAAGATTGACGGTTTAACGACGGGAGAAACGGGCTTATGGACACCTCGAGCCTTCGGGGTGCTAGGGCGGGACGCGGCCAAAATTGGATTTTGGAAGGAGTGGTTGCGGGCCGTGATTGTGCCAATGACAGATGGGGCAGTCCTGCGTGTCCCACCAAGCTCGCCAAGAGTAGGACGATGGCAGCCCCTTGAGCGGTATGTGGTGAACCTGTGCACTGAGGCATTCAGCCCCATAAGCTCCAAGACGCAGGTCGAGATTGGCGTTCGCGAACTGCGACTGTACGCACGCAAGGAGGCCGTCAACGAGCTTCCCGGATCGCGCACAACAGATATCTATGCGCTCTTCCGCTGCTTGTCTCTCGAGAACATTGTGGCCCTATTCGAGTTTGCCATGTCCGAGTCCCGTATAATATTCCTGTCGTCACACACAGCCATGCTACACCTGGCTTGCCATGCACTCACAAACCTACTCTACCCCCTTGAATGGGCCAGCGTGTTTATCCCGGTGCTGCCTGTGCGGCTCCTCTCTGTGCTCGAGGCGCCATGTCCGTACATTGTTGGTGTGGAGCGACGCTACGAGAAGATCGATCTCCCGGACGATGACTACGTGCTGGTAGACCTTGACCAGGACACGATCGATTCAACAACCCAACCCGTCCGCCTGCCGCGCCAGTTCAGGAGGAAGCTTATGTCTCTCCTCCAGGCGGCTGCACCACATCACCTCCGCTATGGGGTACCCACTGGTCCCCCACCGTATGCAATGGAGGCGTATCCTTATGACGCCCATTGTGCCGAGAACGATACTCTGTTCATTGAAAGGGTCACACCAAGCACTCTTGGGAAATGGGTCACCCAGAGCTCGACTTCCTTTGGGCAATCGGACCCCGACCACGAAGTTCGACCACCTATTTTCAATGCCTTCGTGAACTGCAAGCATGACGGAAAGTCGGAGCGTCCAGCCACGAGCAAGTCGGGTAGGACAAGCCCCCCTTCATCAGTGTCACCCGTATCGATCAATTTCCCCCCAATGCCTGGCACGCCTGGAACCCCCACGTCTAGGACGGATTCTGGATTTGGAGGCATCAGCGCCACTCTTAGAGAGAAGCGGTCTGGCCACTTTGACGAGCGATCTAGGCGCAGCTCATCCTTTGGCGTCAACAGCCATGGCCCACTTCATCGTCCAAGCCTGCCGTTCCTGAACGGTCACTCGAACAGCATGTCTGTATCGGCCATATCTGTCGACTCTCAGTCGTCGCGCGGCGGGTACGCACCATCGACCTACGCGCCTTCTACTCTTGCGGCATCTACCGTTATGCCTAATATGCTGGTACATCCCGTGCAAAACACAGAGAAGCAGATGTGGGTTGAGGGACACTGCTTCAACTGGACCGACGCCGAGTCATCCTCGTCTTGTCACGTCTGTGACGAAAGGTCCGACGGCGACGGCCTTTTTCATTGCAGCGGCTGTGGCATTTTCAGTCATCACAGGTGCCTTGGAATCGTTTCCGTCGTGTGTCCGCAAGCTTTCCACCCAGACAGAGTCCGCGCCGCCTTTGTCCGTTGCCAAGCGAGCTTGCTCTACACATACCGAAAGTATCTCGGGCGTCCATCGAAGGAGCAGAGAAAGAATGGCCAAATGTATGCATTCGATATGGATAGCTACGTTAGAAGCCTACCATATGAGCAGCAGGAATATGCCAACATGATGAAGCAAACCCAAGGTATGTACTATTTCCCTCCCCCGATCCAGGATGTGTCCCCAAGATGGGTGTGCTATCGGGCAACGCTAACTAGTAAACAGCATTCAATGAGTTTTGGCATGAGCGGGAGACTGCACCGGCATCTTCAGCCCACATCAGACTTTTCGACGAAATCATACTGGCCAAAAAGTCGAGAGGGAGAGCGGGCGGTATATCTTCAAGTCTCTCGCGCCTCTCCACCATCCGGATGTCGCATGGGGCGTCCAGCGCTATGCATGGCCTAGGAATACCCGCGAGGCAAGGCAAGGCTCCCGGCTATCTTACAGACGACTCTGACCACCTCTGGAGGACGGCTTCGGTGCCAGTGCCGGTGGCCAAGTTCCCCGGAGAATACAGAACGGTTGTTACGCGAATCCCATCTCGATTGGATCCGTCCCTGATGAAGGAGCCGCGCGCAATCCAAGGAGTTCCCCGCCCCGAACAACGTGGCACCCGAGGTCTCATCCGCAAGCAGGTGCCCAGCATGATGCTGAGTACCACACCGCCTGGCATATGATGTGGCTCTGTGCTACGGTGGATGAAACAAATCCCGGTATCTCTATTGTGCATCTGATCTACCACGAGGAAACTCATGGGTGGCGGAATGGGCTTGCGTCATGAAGGTTTAGCGGCCCCTACAGCCGCTCTGTGACGGACGGTGGCACATGGCTCGCGTAGGTGGGATGGCACATGAGTGGCATGTCTCGCCCTACATCAACTTGGCGGAGCTTGACCCTATTTGTACGGCAGAACATACGACGAGATGAGTGTACGATATGGAAGTAGCTCGTACGAGCCAACACTTGGATAAAAGTTGGATCGAGCATGTCGCTTCCGGGGGTGGCATCGATGACCCCTGCAACGAATCATGGACCGCCAGGCTTCTGTTCCCGATGATATCCAACAGCCGGTAGCGGTTCCATGTATGCGTCTTGCTATCTATCCACCTTTCCACCTTATTCTGCTTTTGGTTGCTCTGTTTATTTTCTCCGGCCGTGGACATTACCTCTCAGCAGGAATTGTAATCTCGAGGAGGTGACTTGTTTATTTCCGAGTTACCAGTCCAATGGGGGGTCTTGGGGGCGGTTTTGTTTTATTTACAGCAGACTCGCATGCTAGGCATTTGGTAGGAGAAGGCAAGTGGTACTGTCCACAGTATTCATCATTCAGTCGTCGTTGTCTTTATTTCGCATAGTTTTCCTTGCTCTATTGTCGGTTCCCCTTTGTCTACCCTTCAGTCGATCGTCATTTGAGACTGATAGTATGGTCATGCAGGAGGGTAGGGTGCCATGTATGTAACACAAGGCTTCTAATTATGCATTGACGGGGTTGGTTTGTTCATTTGTTAATAATGAAGAGTGTTATTGGGAATGGGGGGTTCTAAGCGGATCATGTTCTTGCATTTAAATCGGGTTTGGAATAAGATTGATTGGTTTGAGACTGATTCGCAATGAGGGCGAAGACGGAAGAGAGAGCACACGCATGAATGGACGGATGGGAATGGGGAGGGCTTTGGGAGTGAAGACAGCCTGCCAGATAATAAACTACCACCAAGAAAACGAAGAGGTGTAGGTAGATAGCACCATCCTCGCACACGATACACATACTACGTAATTGCCGGTGCCATATCTAAAGTGAAGGGATGCTTGGTGAGGTGGGTGTGTCCCATTCCAAACACCTAAAGTACTAGGGGTCTGGATGGGCTGGGGGATATGTACGAGCCAAATATGGAAAATGGTGCGATCCCCCAACGCGGGCCCCTCAAGCGGGGGGGCGTTAAGCTCCCATGGGTCGACCACCCCCTCCTCCTGTCCCACCGTCCCCAGGCTTAGCATCGTACCTAGGCATCTTTTCGTAGGCATTGGGACTTGGTTTTCGTCCAGAGCGTTTCTTCCCTTTGCCTTTGCCGTTTCCTGGGTCCCTCCGGCATCCAGCCCCGTCGTCTCCGTGATCACGTCCGTGGCCGTGGCCCTTACTATGTCGATGATTTCTGCTGCTGCTCTTTCCGGCTTTGTCCGCGTCTTGGGGGTCGAAGTTCGAGTCGGAATCTGAAGACGACGAGGAGGAGGAGGAGGAGGAGGAGTCGCTATCGCTAGATTCGTCGACGGCGCGGGGACGGTGATATATGCAGCAGACTACATATATCAAGTTTCTCGATATATTAGCGATGTATATCAATACATGTATATATATATATATATATGTGTGTGTGTGTGTGTGTGTGTGACCATTTCATTTACACATTCTAGAAATTGGTGCGTACGGTATCCGGTATCTCTCCTCAAGGCCAAAGAAATTGGGGGGGGGGGGGGCGCGCGCGGGATTAGATGCGAACCTTTACTCTTCTTCCTCCCCAGCCCTTCGTTGTCCACCACGTCGTCCGCCCATTGCACCCGCGGTCCGCTAGTGAGGTTTGCGCCCCGCAAGCGGAGGATTGGCTGGCGAGAATGGGAACGGAGGTGGGATTGGGTTACTGTTTGTGAGCCTGAGGAAGGGGTTGCCGTGCGGGCTATTCCGCTGCCGGGGTTGCTTGGGTTGAGGCTGTTGGGGTTGTCGGGGTTGTCGGGGTTGGGATTTGCTTGGGTGGACGGCCCCGGGGCTGTGGTGGACGCGGTTCGGGGGTCTGCCATTTTTTTTTTCCGAGTGCGTCTGCCGTTGTGTACTAGTATACGGCGAGGTGCGGGGCTGGTCGTGATGGGGACGTGTGTGTGTGGTTCGCTCCGAAGACGACCCTGCGGCGTCCCTGGTTGTCCGTCCCGCAGGTCAAGTCGCAAAACTCGCAAGGTCTGATTTTAGCCGGAGGCAGCTGTTATATCGGTCGTCGCGGTCGATATAACCCCCTTTTTGTCGACAAAGAGATAGATCTTGCGTCCGAGGCGCGTGCAGTATGGCAGTACGTCGGGATGCCCGAATCTTTCCCCCAAATTTCCTTGTTTTCCTCCGTTTTCTGTGTCCTTGCTCACTTGTCTCGTGAGCTACGGCAAAGAAAGCTCGTTGGGCACCAGCCCACGTTTGGGGTGTTTTGGGGTGCTAATATATCGGGCTTATTGGCTCGTCTCGACGGTCTCGTGCGAAAAGGCGTGGGATGACGGGTCTCGGTCTAGTGAACGGGTGGGGCGGGCGTTTCGCGGGAAACTTCGGAAGCGAGTGAGGGTTTTGGATGGGTATCGTGAGTGCTTGAGATGGGGTCTTGGGACTCGGCGACGGCAATGGCGATGGGGGGGAGGAAGATTCTGGATTTGGTGGGACTAAATGAAGGAAGAAAAGTACTTGGGTTCGGCTTCGAGGACATGTAGTATACAGCAGAAAGCAGCGAGTGAGTCTGAAGTGATACAATTGATTGATTGATTCTTTTTGCCCCGCCGTCGGCGACGTACGTCATTGTGCAGGGTAAGAAGTAGGGACACCCCCGGCATAGCTCTAGGGACACACCTATGTATACAGCGCCTTATAATGAGTAAGAGTAACTCGACCCCAACCGAGTTTTCGTCTTATCCTGAGGGTTCGAAATATTGTTTCCCGTTCTAGTATCTCTCACTCCAGCAGCGGAATGCCATCAACAGCACTGTGATATGTTTACTCAAGTTTCATATTACCTCTAAAGAAATCCGTTGAAAGGTGTTAAGTAATATCGGGATTCGGTTCATAGAATTCCTGCGTTAAATGAAACCAGTTCTCGGGTGAAGCCTCCGCTTGTATCCCATCCACGTCTGGGCCAGCGGGCCTAGAAAGGCCGTCGCATCGTTGAGGCCGTGGACGAAGTATCTCTTGAACGGCCTGGTCTCTGAGTGTCTTGTCGGCTTGGATTGCCCTGAACTGCCTATCGTTTTCACAATGCGCACACTACGACCACCACGTACAGATGCACCAGTTCAACTCCGGCAATTGAAAAGGCTGTGCATCACGTCCAAATCGCCGTGATTGTACTCGGAAACTTTGGTGATAGTGGTGTTGCTTCTCCTCGGCAGCTGCAATCCTCCTCGGTTTTCCTTCCAGGGGTTATCAGACAATGAGTGAAAGAAGCTAAAATATTATTACAGACCGGTTGAGTAGGTTGGTGAATACCCAGTCTAGTGATACCTGGAGCGAGTCTCTTCATGAAATAAAGAAGCATACCCAGTCCTTTTCCTCATTCTACCCAGTTTCATCAAGTTTAAAGCTATTCACTGCTATTCCCAAAGTCTACACTCGAAAACTGCTCACAATGGTCCGTCCCACCGCCCTTCTCGCCGTCCTATTAGCCTCCATCACCGGGCCAGTATCCGCAGATATATGCATCAAAGATAGATTGTGTTGCGGGTACGCCCTTCTTGCCATGGGTAGGCCGAGTGTTTCATCGTCTCCCCCATCCCTAATTCCCAACTATTTTGCAGAGCAGGTATCTGAGAAAGCCCTGCGGAGAAGCTAATGCCAGAATACAGTGTGCTCCATACTAGGTAACTACTACCAAATCATCGTCAACGCTCTCACGGCCGCCGCCCAGCCGGCCGACCCCCCCAACATCCTCAACGCGCTCTTCCACTGCGTTGATTCCGGCATTATTCAGTGGGCTTCGACGTGCAATTCATGCAAGAGGCCAAATAATACCTGTCGAGGGCTTTCACGTGTCGAGATTAGGCAGTTGGAATAGGATCATGCCGTGGGGGAACAGGAAATGTTGCTTCCCAACCACGCCATGCAGTCTCCGTCTCGGGATATCAAAATGCTGTCGGACATGGGCAGTTTGTGGGAGGCTGAATCTGTGGGATCCCAACTTGAGCATCTGTTCTAAGCCACAGTCTTCTATCAATGCCCGTCCTTCTTTCCGCGCTTGTTGCCGCCTCTTTCGGCTGGGAGCCCCAATGGTCCACACAGGAAAGGGAATGTTCATCATCGTTTCATGAATTATTGGGACACCCAACTTCTCAAAATTCTCCCCGCGGTATTGTGGTTCCTAGTCGTTGATATGTCCCTGGGACCACCAGCCTCCGCATGCACATGCAGATCCGAGGCATTCCCTGAGCATTCAACGAACCTATTATTATATATACCGAGGCCCGACTACTGTACTGGTACATACGACCAAAGGCACTGGAAAACTCGGGATCCCGTCCGCTCTCCCACAGATAAGCCAGGAACCGGCAGGTTAGTAGCTGGGTCGGTAACGACCAGCGAATCCCTGCTGTTGTATGTTTTTTTTCTTCTTTTTTTCTTCTGCTCTTTCTGTCTTCTCTGCCCTTTGGATCAAGAATGTCTGTCGTCTTGTTCCGTAGATGCTGGCATGGATCCTTCCATTCTTCCTTAGCATGTGCCCAAGTCGTTGCAATGGCCAATTGTGCATAGTTGATCGAATGTTGGAGGTAGTTATGTCTTCCGTCTTCCCATCTTGTGTAACGGAGTTTCATCTTCAACCTTCCACGGCAGATCGACCAGGCCAAGTTTCTGGCCAGGGCTCTCCTTAATAGCCGCTGGCATTCATTATCCTTGCCCTGGACTCGAACTCGAAGCGGATACAACTGCGGCGGAGGAATAGGGGTTCAAGTATACGACATCAATATTTGTTGGCATGAATGAATACATGCACTCTAGGTTGCTCGCTCGGTACTCAATGTGACTACGGCTTTATCAGTCTTTATTCGTCGAATTCTCTCAATTTCCGGTCCGCGTGCTACTTAGCTATTCGTCACTTTGGGCATCGAGTCCCTATTGGACCTCGAACGACCGTAGGGAAATAATTCGATTCTCATGGCATGGTCCTAGCCAGTCTAACCACCCATGCCTCCCATGCCTTCCCTCCCTTTTTTTTTTTTTTTTTTTTTTTCACTTTGCTGCACCATACTCCAGCGTCGGCAGTGTGGGTTGCCTCGCAGGGCTCTTCCAGGCATGCGCACCTCGATTTTGTCCTCAAGCGCCTATGAACAGCCGCCACGGTTAGCTTCCCAGGCACAGGATTCGTCGGTGGAGAAAGGGCGGCTAAGCAGTGCATTACCCAAGCTCCACGGCATAGTTTGGTTGGAATCTCGGTGGCCCACATTGGGGAGGACCGCCACGCGAAGGATCTTCGCACCGAGACGCTCACTGACTGGCTCGGGCCTCCTCCAGTTCTGTGCCTCCGGCCTGCGTAGACCTTTTTTTTTTTTTTCCCGACCCGGCAGGTGAGAAGGAGCTTGAGATCAATGGCTCGTTCGCGAGAAAGGATCCCACATCCCGGGGGGAGGGGGAGGGGGGGGGGAGTTGTGACTATATTCGGGCGAATTTCGTGGGCGGTGCTCAAGTGTTCATCGTAATCAAATTTGGAATCTCCTGCCGGGGGGGGCGGGTGGCATTTGTGATGGAACTGAACTGATGGAGCACAGAGCCTTGTCTTCGGCATATCTCCTCAACAACATCCGCGAGGAGCCACTCGCAACGGCGTCTCTCCTCGTTCACAAAGTGTTTGAAATAGGGTTGTGCTCCCAATGCAGATGGCTTGTAGCGTTGCCCTCTGTTTATATGATGCCGGTGTCCTCAGCGCAAACACAAACACAATGCACTCCGCTGTGGTTATGGCTTAAAGTGCCATTCTATGGTTGAGAAGGGGGAGGGAGGGGGGGGGGGGGGGGCAT
This sequence comes from Zalerion maritima, assembly GCA_022664585.2. Lineage (NCBI taxonomy): Eukaryota > Fungi > Ascomycota > Sordariomycetes > Lulworthiales > Lulworthiaceae > Zalerion > Zalerion maritima. The sequence continues at coordinate 258,375 of JAKWBI020000004.1, forward strand.
CAAGTATAGCATGATTGCATGTCGGCATCCTCCCGGGGTTTGGAGAATTCAGCTCTCTCGACTAGTTAGTTAATCAGGTCTCGATGCCGGTAGTTAAACTTTCGTAGGATACTACGCAAGTACCTAACGTTAGCTACCTACCTACCTACCTACCTACCTACCTACCTACCTACCTTGGGAGGCTATCGTTACAGTATCTAGAGCAAGCCGCCCATAGACACTCAAAGTTCGGTAGCCTTACGTGCACCCTTCCTTTCCCTAGAAGCTGGACGCCAGTCAGCCTGCATACCGTCCATCCCATCCCCGATGCAGTGCCGCCTCGTCTCATAACCACTGGCTAGATATATCGTCCCAACAAACCTAGGTTCCCGTATCCCTCAGGTAGTTAGTTGCGCTACCCATTCCCGATCTCTCTCCAACTCTGAGCAGGGCTGGCCGCGTGGCGAAGACACAGGAAAGTGCATCGGGGGGGACATGGAACATGGAACACAACGCTAGGTTCCACGAGGCGGCAGAAACGCTCTCCATCACCCATCCGCCCTACGTGACCGGCCCCGCAGGTAGTTAGGCAGTTGAGGGAGGGTTACATCTGTCCAAGGGTAGGCCGGAATTTTGGGTTTCCAGAAAGTTTCTGATAGATGGATGGATAGATAGATGGATGCACAGCCCCCCCCCAGACCCTCGCCATGTTTTCCCGCCCCACCCAAAAAAACACGCAACGCCTTTTCCGGTGCCAACATGCCTGTACCCGGTAGCCGGCCGGCACACTGCTTTATTAGTGTGGATGCCAAAGTGCTAAGCCTCGATCGTGTGTCCCGCTCTATTTGAGAAGGAGCCAGCCTATACGTCCACGCCCTTGCTGGCATTCTTTTCCCAATCCTGATGCTCTCCGGGGGGGGGGGGGGGCGGTGCCTACCTGCCTAATGTTGCGAGGGCAGTGATTTGGTGATGTGCCTCTTTGTAATCTCGTCGTGTCGGCCGGAGTCTCGGTGAGCAAAACAGGGCCGGGAGCCCGAACAGCAACAAATCCACATGTGGTGGATTGGATAACGAATAAATAAAATAAAATAAAAATAAAAAAGCTAGAGAAGTCGCCGACGTCGCCGAACTCGCATCAAGCGCCTGACAATGGTGCCTCGAGGCTGATATGATAGTCGATCGGCCGCCAAAGCTATAGACTCCTGGCTGGTACGTCAGTGTGTGGATACCAAGGGCGGATCAGATGGTCATGGGTGTATAAAGCGCGGCAACGGGTAAAAAAATAAAGGACTGGGAATCTTGGCTCCGGCAGATTGACAACACCACGGACGGATCGGACGGGCCAGCCTAGCAAAATACATCCCAACCATCACGGGCACCATCGTATTCGCCGTTTCGCCGTCTTGGGTGACATTCATTCTGGTTTGTTGTTTTCCCCGAGTCGCGCGCTTCCTGGATCTTGATGGCAATGTCTCCGAGAGGGATATATACCCCGGCCTGGTCGTACAACGCACGGCACGATACGACCTTGTCGAAGAGAAAACGGCGTATAGCTATGTAGAACGAAGGATCTTTGCCTCCCTAGTTATCCATATACATATATGTAACTACTGCTTTTCCGAACGCCGAGCAGTAGTTGTAAGCAGGCAGCACGCACACACGCACACACACACGCACACAGGCCGGGAGTTAGGAATACCACCGCCGTGCGCACACACAGCAGTAGCACCGCAGTTGTCGAAACAAGGCGACCAAGGCCCGCCCGCGCCCATATGTCCTCGGAGGGCCGCGGCGAACCTGTGTGTTCGCCTCGCTAGGCAATCACCTCCATTGTCGTTTCTCGCAGCCCCGTTGAGACGACCGCTGACTGGAGGAGAGATGTGACGGGGGGTCTCGTCTCCCAATTTTCGGTGGAGCCTCAATCAACCACACCACCACCCCCCTCTCCAGTTAATGAGGTGTGTGTGTGCGTTGGGGGGGAGAGATGCCTCGGTAAAAAAAAAAAAAAATGAAAAATGAAAAAAAAAAACATTGTCACCTTGAAGTGCCATTCGGGAGTCCTCCAGATGCTACAAATTCAAGAAAACTATTATGCCCGCCTGCTAGTCACCGCCCCCCCCCCCCCACACACTCACAATATGTATGTACCATAGGTAGGGGGGGGGACCATCGACGTTGCAACGAGAACGGGTGTGGCTTGCGGGGATGGGTGGAGCTTTTCTTTTCTCATGTCCGGCTGCGATATGTGTCACAGAGGAGCAATCAAGCAAAAGAAGCAAAAGAAGCAAAAGAAGCACGTACGTACAGTAGCATCTTGATTCTTTCTCGAAATTCAAAAACCGGAAGCCGGCTTTTTTTTTCTTTTTTTCCTTTTTTTTTCTCTTGTCCACAGAAGTCGAACAGCAACGACAGCAAACCCGTGCCAGTCCCTTTCCGTAAAGCGGCCAATCACAACCAATCGTTTCAGCGTCCGGAGTCGCAAATCCGTTGCTAGAATGCGACTCCGCTCGTGGTTATACTTGCAGCCCTTGCTTCTAAGGCTCCTTCCAGTACGGCGTGCTCGGCGTGTTGTGTAGTTATAGCCCGGTTTATATGCATCGGTATATCATACTGACGATAAGCTCCACGGAGGAGTGTTCCGTCCGTCGCCTACATACCTGCCGAGCGGACCGATGTACCCACAAAACCATACATATTAATACCCCTGAAAATAAGTCTTTCAAAGGCAGCAATCTCGAGTGGCTGGCATTAGTTGTGCGTGGGCGGAAAATTCATGAAAAGTCCGTCAAAACATGCTGCTAACTAGTCCGCTAAACGCCCCTCCGGCCTCACATGCTCTGACTGATAGTAACACAACAGCATTGATAGTTCGCTCCTGCTGATAAAGGCCCTATGCGCACGCTAGTAAGCGCCACTTGAATGCAGCTGAGTCATTAATCCCGGAGTTGAGACACACGCTAATTTTGGGCAAAGCTCACCGCCGTTCGCAGTTTACGAAAAAGGAAAAAAAAAAAAAAAAAAAAGGGCTAAATACCCCCCAAGGCCGCGAATAGAGTTTTCGTCCTGTCACCTTGAAGAATATTAGTGGCGCTCATATACTCCATCAGGTGGGTGTGTATATCGCCGTCGTCGTCGTCGGAATATATGTATGTATCAACGAGTATACATCATACCGCTGCCCCCCCCCTCATACATACTGTGCCTATAAAAAAACCCCCCCATGGGATACCACACCAACCACGGGATATAAGTATCATGTATGATTGAAACGTGCTTAAACTTCGAAACGCGCAAGGCGGGCGCACATGGCGCTGCGTTTCCTTTGCCCCGAGAGACGGACACAATGACATTCCACATGCACGCTGGAGTGGTCGACGCCAATGGTATCTACAGTGTGTGGCATGGATTGGCACGCCACCCAATGGAGATGGATGGGCACGGGGTACCACCACCTCCAGCCTTCCGCGGGGCTGGTGAGCAAAGGAGAATAATAGAATGTGAAGTCCCCCCCCCCCCCCTGTGAAGCACTTCCAGGTTTCCAAACCGACCCTGAAGGAAACAATACAAGTTACACGCAATGCAATGCGTGCTGTGTACATATTCCATTCAATGGGGGGGGGGGCAGTGTCCCCCAAGCTAGGGGTTTGGTCAACAGGAACGGGGCATCAATGAATGGCACACACGCAAACAACCGACGTCTCCAGCAAGTTGCCTTCCCTTCGTCCCTTCGTCCCTTCGAGTGTCTTTCCCGTAGGGCTGCTACCTGCGAGGGCGGCAACGGTCGTGGGTGGCGGCTCAAAATTTCAAGTTTAGGTACGTTGCATGCGGCCGCCTTTCTGCGCTCTGCATATCGTATCGTCCAGCTTTGACCGGGAATCTTGGAAATGAAGGAGCCGAGTTGGGCATGTCTTGCAGGAAACGATGCCTATCACCTTCAGCTTAGTTTCTCTTCCAGTGCCGAATGTGAGGCGAAGAGCCTCTGTGCATCCAACACCCCGTGTCCTCTCAACCTCGGTGCATATACATGGGCACCGCCTCGTCACGTATGGCTGGAGGGATACGGTGGAGACAACCATGACTTTTTGGCACCTTGCTTGGGGGGGGAAGGGAAGGGAAGGGAAGGGATCGTCCACTGGTTGACGTGGAATATTTCTTCTATCCAATCCCATCCCCCATTCCACGTCTTGCATTTACAGTGCTTGCAGCCATCCGTCCAGGAAAAAAAGTGTGCCGTTCCGAACGAGGCGGCACAACCAGACCCATGTGCCGACGTGTGGTGGTTATTTTCATTCACAAACCTGCTCCAATGCCTGACAGGCATTCAAAAGTGGTAGGGACTATCACTCCCGCCCTGCAAGGCACGCGGCAAAAGGTATTGTCGCCAAGTACCGACCGTATAGAGAAGCACCAATGTATCCATGCAATTATGGGCTTCGGCGGCAACTTCTATTCGACCGGTCCTCCGGCCGACCCTCGCCTATTGCAATTTAGATCTTTGTCGGAACGGTATATCGTGGCCTGTTTTTAATGTTGCATGGCTGCCCCCGCCCTCCCATTTCCCCAGTGTCTCACGGAACGCTGTTGAGGCGCCTCGAATGAGACATGAGTGGCCGAGATTAATCGGAAAGCCTCTGCTTTTCTGACCTGCCAAAACGAAATACCACCGAGACAGCCCGCATCAGTTAGAAATAGGCCCTGGTCTGTATGAACGCCGCCAGCGGCGATGGAGACGTGGAATTTTGATATCGAGTGTTCAGGAGCAGGTGTAAGTGTATAACGAACGGCCCGTACGCGTACGCCCGACACACACTACTGCTGTGTTCATAGTCCTGATAACTCGAAACCAGACGGCCCGGGATATACGCACGCACTTCCTCCCGTCGATCACATTCGCAAGGAGTTGCTAAGGTTGCTGTGCACTTCACTAGCCGTTCTGGCAATAAGGCTCGTCTTCAGACGCAGTGCTGTCTTGGCAAATTTTGATCGCCTGGAAAGAGATTGAAGATCCCTCTCTCTCCTTTCACAACCCCACCCAGCCCAGGCACAGATAGCATCATAATCTACCCCAGACTGTGGAGCAGAAATGTCCATGACATGAGATGGGCCGTGGGGGGTGGACCAGTTTCCACTCCACCTTGACACACAATGGCTACACCACAATTGACCCTCCCGTCCAATCTTTCTCGCCCGCATTCGGCATCCTCTAACTGTCCCTGCGAGGCGCAGCGACACCAGCATCGAGCTCTTGTTGCTATTCATAAACCACCACATCTAACCCTGGCATGCCATAGGCCGTCATTCACGGCCCGGTATTGGCTCCCATGGCGTTTTAGGATGCGCAGAGATAAAAGTACATATGTACATACATGTACGAGTGCGGTCGGTGAGGGTGCTAGCGAGACCTGAAATGGTTCAGCGGGGTCAATCAACATCCACACCGCTCGCCTGAGGGGATCGCCAAGGTCCATACAGTAGGGCGCCCTCGAGCCGCTACCGTAAATTCCGCCCCTTGTCGTCCAATAAATAGACCAGCAGCAGCCCTGTTGCCCTGTAGGGAACGAAAGAGGGTAAAAATGCAGTGAAAGGGGACGACAGCCCACTGGTATGCGTCAACGTGGCACAGCAGCGTCTCGTAGGGCCGGGGCCCGAGGCCAGTTGCAATTTGCAACGCTTGTCGCTCTCAAGGTTTCGCTATGTATATTGCTCTCGTGCAACGGTGAGAGGTTGGGAAGGTCTTTGTCAAACCGCCAAGCGAACGGTTCGAGTTCCGCATGTCTTTGATCTTCCCACCGAGTATCAGGTATCGTCAGGTATTTTCAGGTGTTGAGAAACAAAACCATGGCTTGGTTGTTCGCGACATAAGCAGTACCGCATAAATTGGGCCCCTTGCCGGGCCACTCGGTTGCAGATGGGGTTGGAAAATGGGTAAACTGGATCAGGATGAACCCTTCCTCGAGCCGGCCAGCATTCACGAGCGTCTGCATTCCACTTCATAAGGCCCCAACCTCTTTGTTACCTGTCATTTTCATCTCAGCAGCACCGTCTTCGAGATTTGATCTGACACACACGCCTGTCTCGGCGGAATGGCAATCATATGGCCCGCCACTTTTACGGTGAATGAAAGAGACTAAAATTGGGCCTTGGACGATGCCAACTTTGTTTACCTAACTACCACTTGATGTTGGTGGAAGAGGCGTTTCGTGCCTTCCTTTTGCAGGTTCCGGGACGCATATCTTCTCTCGATTTCTGGAGACAGTCAGATCCGTCTGGTTCGTCTGATGGTGGCCTTCTGGGTTGCGGAGTGAGTGTTCATGCCTCGAGGAACATAATGTCCAGTACGCATGTTCATCTCGGCGACAACCATCGCATGGTCGGCCGTGGTTGATGAACGCCAGATCGGAGAGCAGGCTAGCAGAACACGATTCCTAACCCTGTCTGGTTTCCGCACTTGTTCCGCACTCGTTCCGCAGTCCTTCCACCTGGACCTCGGCATCTAGGGATGCTATCAAAGCTCCGCATCGTCTCTCAAACAGGGCAGACAGGGGACGGATGCCCATCGAAACCTTGACAGCATGTTGCAAAACTCGGCTACATTTGCGTGGTTGTGAGCGTGTCGTCCACTCTTGTCCACCCCGCTCAATCTCCGAAGAGGTGACATCCCAAAGATGAGAATTGCCGGGGCGCCCTATGCTAGGGCCCTAGCCCTCTTCCATTTTGACCCATCTTGACCGAGTAGCAACCGCATGTAAACGGGGGCCTTCACTAATCAATCTGAGGAGTAGTAGCCTATAACTGGCGTCGCTCCTCGGGTCGAAATCAAGGTTGCTCTCCGGCCCTAGCTGTGCCAGCTGGCCAGTAAGATGGCGTGGTTTAGAGTATTGGTGTCATGTTACTATACTTCGCGCTACCAGATCCGCCTGGGCTCCTCGAGAACTCGTCTAGGGGTGGTTTAGCAGAACCTTGCCGGGCCATTGTGGTGTTGTGTCCGGCCCGGCTTGACTTCCGGTTGGGGAACCCGCTTCGGGGACTCGGGAGACGGGGGATCGTTGCTTGAGCCTTGCTTTGGTGCGCCTTACAGCCTCCAGTTCTTGGTGCTGCGTGCGATAACATGCCCAATACCAGTAGCTAGCGTGACGGCGACGAAGGGTAAATAGCAAGGGGCGTGCATTCGTAGATTTAAAACACCACCACCTTTCGCGGCCTGGGTGTCTCGGTGATGGGGACACAAAGTCGCCAGGCTCAACCAAGTCTGGTAGATAAACTTTCTAGGGGGAGGAGGGGCACATAGGTCGATAAAGTTGGAGGGATAATTATCGGTTGGCGAGTCAAGGTGGCGGTCAGTCAACAACAGACCCCGAGCAGGCAAGTAACCACCCGCTACTTCCCGATTTTGCCTTGCTGTATCGTTCTTTCTTTTCCCGACTTTTTTACCCTACTCAAGCTGCTGTAGCTTCTTTCCCCCCCCTTTTTTGTTTTTGTTTTTGTTTTTCTTCTGTTTGCAGGCGCGCAATGTTCGTTCCTTGTTCATCACATCTTTTCTCTCTCCGCCCACTCCTATTTGACCAAGCTCAACCAGTCGAGAGTCATGAAGGCTGAATGAAACGTGGCTGGATGAGCGACTCGAGTTGGTCAGCCTTACTCATCCTACATACTACCAGTTCTGGTAGTTAGTTAGTACACAGCAATATACTGGATACTGTGAAAAAAACTGCTCGTCCCCTATTTTTGCTGCAGTCAACATGACGCATATTCCGGAGATAGCTGCCAGGCCGCTAGCACAGTTTGGAAGTGGGAGAGAACGTGCGCTCCTGCCCTATTTGCCTGCTACATAATTAGTTCCCGAGGATCCGGAGTGTGGTGTCTGACCGGCGGGCTGGGACCGGAGGGTCTTCGGCCTTCCACGGAATTCAACAAGTAACTTTTTAGAAAAGCTCCGAACTTGTCATCTGCTGCGGTGTAGGAAGGTTTTCATCCTCTACCGCATACATGCGGATGCTACATCCTACATGCGTACCACGTTCTGAAATCCATCCGTACACACACCCCATCCCACCTGCACACATTAACTAATTCGCTACCGGCACACCGACCGAGTGGTGATACCCAAGAGGCAACATGTAGGGTGCCACATGAGGGAGAAGAAGGAGAGGAGGGAGGAGAAGATGAGAGTGTATAGGGAGGCTGATAGTAGATGGATGGTTGATGATGCAAGAAGCCGACGACGACACATGTTTCGTAAGTGACTACAAGGCGGCGAGCCTTTCTCGGCCTTCTGAGGCAGGCGCAGGCCAGTTCGTGGGCAGCGTAAGAGTCCAACGGGTGCGGTGGGCTCTTTGGTTGTGTAGTTTGGTGGTGTGTTGCTGGCTGCAATTCCCTCTAAATCCAAGACACGCAGTAAACCAAGCGCATATTTCACCGAGTTGGTTGCGATCATCATCGTGGTGTAGGCTGATGGAAATCGGCGAGACCCAGTTGGCGCCCACTCACATTTTCCCTTCCTTCTTTTTGACCCATCCATCCGGGCGGTCCTCAGCCGGCTGTACTTATGTGTACACACGCACGCGACATTTTCGTCCCGCATCGGATGGCTAAACATTGATGCGCATACTCTCAGGTTATACTATGTATGTTCACTCTGGGTATGCATGGGGTGTGGTCTCGATGGAATGGGAACTAAGAGGAACTAGTATTTAGTGAGATGTTGAAACCAAGCGCCCTGTAGAATAGAGTAATCCCGTATAGGAGGGGGCAATGGTGGTGGAGGTGCATTTGCCCACGGGGCACTAATTATGCTGCCGCCACACACAGCTGAGGCTGTTTGGCTGAGAGAAAAGGGCGCCCTGCATGCGCTTCGTTTGCCCAGGCGGCGGTTAAAGCCCAGCGAAGCTGAGCAAGAAGTGGAAGAAAACAGGGCTATTCCATGGACAAGCAGACCTCATCAAGAATGGTTACCCCCGGCATCACATCGGGCTTCCGAGACAGAGAGCCGCCAGCCAACCATTTGCGACCCGTCGAACGGAACCACCCGCCACGCCATCATCAATCTCGGCAGAATTCTTTTCTAGGATGCAATGCCCGATCAGCACGCCATAGCATGAGGAACCATGCCCGTCATAGGGGACCACTGACTCGATGCCGTCCTACATAATGAGCCTGTCGATTCATGCATGCAGTAGTATGTAGTTTGAAGAAATATAATTAATAAACAGTAAGTAAGAAAAGTCGCAGATCTCTGACATCGTCAGGGCCGTACACAGGAGGATAAAGTCGTGTGCGTGTCGCGAGTAATGAGGCAAGAGGCAAAGTAGTGCTACAGTAGCATCCTCCCTCCGCCAGTAGACCGATCCGATTTGCTAATCGCGAGCCGTGTTGGGACCATGAGTGAGACCACATCGAACGTCACCGCGAGTGGTATTTTAAATGGGAACGGGACCCGGCCACACTGGACAAGGCTGAACAGAATTTCGAACAGAATATTTGAACAAAAAATTTGAAAAAAGTTGGAAGCTATTTTCCTCGTTCGGAGGGAGCAGCATTAACGCAGGTGAGGTGAGGGAATGCATACGAGTGGGACGGGGTTCCTTCTTCGAACTTTTCTAGAAGAGTTCCACGATCCTTCCGCATTCGGAAGGTGGTGCTCTGGGAGGAGCCTCGGACTGGGGGCCACCGCTGCTGGTCCATCATGCACACCCCCCCGTCAGCCGAGTATATGTCTAACAAGTCGCACTCAAATAGGAAATATGGACATCGGGCTGGAAACCCATGTCTTGAATGATGATGATTATATTTTATTTAAATTTTTAATCTGGACACCGACGAGTCGCAAACCATGGAATCCAGCTGGTACTTGCAACTACTTTAGCCTTCGGTCCAATCCCGCCATCTCGGCAGAGTGGATGGATGATGAGGTCTTGTACCAGCGGTCAAGGAAAAAAATCGAGTCAGGGTGGGAGGGGGAGTGAACGGAGAGGAATAAACAAAAAGACAGCAGCAGTCAAGCAGGCAAGCAGTCAAGCAGCATGGCAAAGAAGGGGTGCATGCCGTGACTGACAGTTTTGTGCCTCTGTGTAACAATGAAAATTTCTGGTCTGTAGCGCAGAGAAAGTTCCATGAACAAGAATGACTCGAGATAGATACATCATCATACATGAGGCAAGTGCACCGTCAAGTACCCTTGATCCATATATGAATTCGGGGATAGAGCCTGCCGTCTTTTCCAGGATTATCGGCTGAAGAGAAAGCAATGCAACGTTATTGTTTCTCAAATTCGCGGTTATCTTGGAAGTGGGCATACATAAGGGCGGCATTGGTGCAAGCCACGGAAAAAGCATATCAGGACTTCAGCGCGGGTGGTCAACGAAATGGCCCAGGGGCCGCACAGCGGACACTAATATCGTCAAGTTATTAAGAACAGCATCTTGTCTGGGGATGTTGTCGCCTCGTCTCCTCGGAGTGATACCTATTCTGCATATTGTAGGAACATGATGATGCCCAATATGAACTGGAGTAAAAATATGCAGCGTACAGTGGTAGGTACGCTGGACCGGAGGTGGACTGTCTAGAAGGTGGACACCGGGCTAATTGAGAGGACTTACAGTATCCTACAGTTAATGAGCGGGATGGGCGTGCCGCCACCATGTGAGCTTGTATACGGTGAGTATACCGCCACCGGCCCGCTACCTTGGCTTGTCTTGATCTCAAGCACCACCTCCCCACCCCCTTATTTGCCTCCGTGGCCAAGCTCCACCGACTTCCCGCCGTCGCGGTCCAGTCACCGCTCTCCAGTGACATTGCGGTGTTGCTCCGCTCTTTGGCTTGTTTCGTGTGCCCCCTGGCCCAGCGCGCCGTCTGTGGCCCCGAACCCCGTCTTCAGAGGCTTTACACCGGCGGCCAGGAGGTGCGAGCGACTTCGGGGAGAGGGATGGTGACAAGGGCACCGGCCGGTGGAAATGGCATTGGTGACAATCTCTGCTAGTCCGGCATCTCGGAACTGCAGGTTGCAGGAGGAGGCTTCGTTGTTTCAGTAGGGAGAGGACCTGTATCTAACAAGGCAGGTGGATGGTGTGGTTGGGAGGGGTACGACTAATAGCGTTCACAGGTAGCAAAGCTGTCATTGCTTATTAGCCCCATAACGTCGGCGACCTGTTTTGAGGATCCCGGAGGCCGCGTGAGAGTGTTGGGGAATTTCCAGAGTGGGGAGCCCGAGCTCTTCATTGTCTTTCTTTTTTTCCAAGTTTTCCGCACCGATAGGGTTTGAAATGGGGCTTACCCCTCCGGTAGGGCAGCTCTAGCGTCGCTGGCCAAGCCCAGACGGGCATTCAGCAAGGCAAAACCCCAGGGCTGGGGACTCGGGACTTTGCGTCACCCTGCTGTGAAGCGTTTTGTGGAAATGAAACCGAAACCGATCTCCTCTCCGACTTTCGTTTACCCCGCTCTCTGGGCAACGTCAACCGTGAAATTCGGTTGAGCCAGGAGCCAGGAACATGGTTGGGTTGTTGTCTCATATCCATACCCATCAAACACAAGAAATAAATAGCAACAATCTTCCAAAAGGTTCGGCTGTTGACAGCCATCAAAGGTCTACATAGCTGTGTAGCCGAGTCGGCAACCGTATCAAATAAGAATAGGGTGTGAATTGAGGGCTAGGGGATGAGTCAGGGGCGACTTTTTATCAGATTTGGCGGCACTGTCCGCCAAGGAGGGCGGACAGTGTCGAATCTTCACCTGCTAATGCCAAGGGAGCTGGGCGGTATCGGTAGGCAGCTGCTATGTTATGTAGGACCCGTACCGATCAAGAACTTTGTGCCAGAGTGGTGGATGCTAGTGGTGCAGCTGGTGGAGAAAAAACACGCGTCGCTTGACCGAGCTTGGGGTGTTTTCACGTACTATCTTCTTGGCAAGCACCGACCGGCGTTGGTTCGAAAGGGGGTTCGTGGTGCAGATTGGAAGAGGGAGAAGCATGTGAGAGAGAATGAGCGTGTCCAGAAAATACGGACGCCACAGGCGCTACCACACAGCCAGCCAGGTCTGTGCCAACCCGACCACGACGGACAGTAGGTAGTAGGGTGGAGACTCTGAAGAACTAATCCCATCCATTCGCGCCCCTCCAGAATCTATGGGGTGTGATGAGGGCAAAACAAAACTGCTCTATATACATAGCGTATATATTTTATTTTTGAAAAAGCTGGAAGATGTGTCATGGCTTGCATGAGGGCGTCCCTCATCCCGTTTGTCTCTTGGTAAAGTTACGGGCTTTGGATGGTCCCGTCGAGCGATGGCTTCAATGTTGTCATGGGAAGAGCTTGTGGATGTCGAGGATGGATGGACGGATGCTCCCTTCTAAGTCAGTCCTGACCGCCTTCTTCGGACCACTGGGGAGGATGGAAATCGTAAAACCGCCAACAGAAAGAAGCTGTCGGGGTTGGGCTGGCACATGCAAATTCGCCACTCGTCATCGAATTCTCTGAGAGATGTCCGAGAGGTAGCATGTAACGAAGAAAAGAAACCATGGAAGAAGGGAATAGAAATTCCATGTGCATGGTGGATGGGAGGCAAATGTCGGCTTCTGTGTCGTGTGTCGCTAGAATGTAGAAGGGAGATCTGCCCCAAACGAAGGCGGTCACTTTTGGTGTCATGGCGAATGAATATTACCCACGAGTCGGAAGATGGCTGAAATTCTACCAAGCTTCTGCAGAGATCGTGTATGCAGGCATGAATTACCAACGTATAATCGCACTTTCGCAAAGAAATAGCCCTTCTATCGTACCAAGTGCCTTGTATTTATTTTCTCTTTCCCAACGTCACACAGAGGGAAAAAAAGGAAAGAAAGAAATGACAGGAAAGAAGGCAGGGGAATGAAGATTAAAACGAGCAACTACGGTGAATTTCGGTCCCAAAACAAGGACCCTGAGCTTTACACAAAATAGACACGGTATGATGGATGGATGAAACCTCATTTATCCCTCGCAGCCTCGAGGGCAAAATCAAGACAAACTTGCCCATCATTGGATTTGTCGCAGAAACAGTCCATTACATCACCGCATGGGACTACTTACGTATGGCGTATTTCGATTCCAGCACTCTCATTGGGCAATGGAGAAGACTTGCGTGTTGTGTGAGCATCCAATGGCCGTATTGCCCCATCTTTTACTAGAGTTCATGCTGCGATAGCCAAGTCTAGCAGAACGCACAGGAAATGTGCGTGGGAAGGTAGTTGATATGGCGTGAGTGTGCAATGGGAATGCCCGCCATTTTCAGTGGCATGTCCTGCGTGTCAAGATGGTTGATCCGCCACTTCAGCCTCGTAGGGTGCAAGATGAAGTGTAGCACTTCTGGATCGAAGCGGTGTACTGTATTCCGCGAGTGGTACGTTTTGGGAGTGCAGTACGTGCATCGTCGCATGATGTGCTTTGGGGGGTCACTCGCCCTGTTGGCATATTTCCGGGGCCACACCCCACTCCTGACATTGTACGTGTTTTCTCTTACATACCTAGGCTGCTATAGTACATTCCTAGCACAGAACAGGTTCGCAGGGGATGAAAGTCCAAGTGAGAGTCCACGTGACAATCATTCGACATACTCATTATGCTACAAAATAGTAGCTGTTACTTTACGACCCATAGCACCAGCAGCAGCTCATGTGCTAGTTGGAGGAACCCTACGATTCCTCATTCGCACAGAGAGAGATGGGGAGGAGAGGGAGGGAGAGGGAGGGAGAGAGAGGGGAGAGAGAGAGAGAGAGAGAGAGAGAGAGAGAGAGAGAGAGAGAGAGAGGGAGAAAGTTAGGCGGTGCTAGGAAAGACAAAATTCTAGTGAACAAATGAATAAGCAAAATGGGAGACGTTGGAAGGTGCGCGTTTGATATACGCAAGACATCTCCGTCTTGGTCTGAGTCCCAGTCCTTCCGGCCATTAAAACTCGGGAAAGATGTTAGATTATCTCGAAATAAGTAAACCCGAGAGAATGGTTCCCGTGGTCCTTGCTGTGTGCACCGGTCCCGGCCGCCTAGTTGAGAGGGCTGGGAGAGAGTTGAGGCATTTGAAAATTCGGGGCTACGTAGGGGAGCGCCAGGAACCAAACCAGATAAATGTGTAGAGTTGTGGGGCATATTGTGGGGATGAGTTTGATATTCCTGAGATCCCTTCCTGAATCCCTTCAGGTGTCTCACACCCTAATTTGGATATCGTGTGTAGGTGTGTGTGTTCCCAAGGACGGAGCTGCGGATTCGAGGAACAAAAAGTTGGTAGGATTCTAATAAATACGAGAAGCCGGCGGTGATTGGGAGGCATTGGATCTTGCACAATACCAATCAGTATCAAAGTTCCCAGATCAAGAGTGACGGCGGAATGTGACTTTGCAGCTGAACTCCTACAAAGAACAGGTGTGGGTCCAGTTGGATGGTAGCTTGGACTAGGGTGCAGGTATGTACACATTCGACGGAACCGAAGAAACAAGATTAAAACAAATCGCCGTGTTGTCCAAGGGACACATTATCCCCCCAGCAGAATGTAGCTACCGTTTTTGACCTGTCATGCAGCCTCTCTCGCTTTCTGAGAGTCGAGCAGGGGATACCATTCCAGCTGAGCTGCGCTAGTACTGCAAATTCCGCACAACCGGCATAGTTCCGTGGTGCTTCTTTTGCCATGGATCTCTCCTGCTGTACACAACTGGCAATGGGACCATCGTTATGTGATGAGTGCGCTCACAATTCTACATGTCAGCTCTGATCTTTCCTGGGAGTCATCGGGTGGAATGTGTCTCTCCTGTACACAATGGGCGTCGGGACAGTAGCGTTGTTAGTGAGTAATCAGCCTAGTTGGATGGTACCGAGAGGCAACCACGATCGAGGTATCCGGCTACGCATAGACCACTTGCGGGGAGCGATTCGCACGGTCGGGGCGGCTTGGCGGCAGGCCTGAAAAAAAAAAAAAAAAAAAAAAACTCCAAACCATGCCTCGTTCTGTGCAAGCTCCGAGACATGATATTTTCGCAAACTCGTAGGGCTGGAGACGCCAACTCTGGCCAATCATGTCCCTTCTCCGAGCGCACGGAGGATTCAACCGCCCACGTGAGGAATATGCACCCAAAGCATCATGTTCAGCCCATCAGGACCTTGCTGCGTCGTGTTCCGGCATTAACGCATGCAAGAGGAGCTGGAGGGAGCAAGAAAATCTCTTCTCCTCGCCTTCTCCGCGTTGCTCGATCACGCCGCAGACTAGTGACAGCAACGTCATAACACAACCGCTACAACATCGCCAAACATGCTGTAATGGGGAAAATCGGGGATCGGGAATAGCGATCCGCAGCAAGGCTTAGAAAGGGTGGTGGTGTGTCTTTTGCCCCTAGTATTACGGTTCACAACAAATGCAGGCCGGTATGGGCAACACCGGAGAGCGACAACCGGGAGATTGGCATGCCCGCCTGCTTGATCCTTCGTTATTACTCTTTTCCTTCCCCTATTTCACCCCGGATGGAGGAATAGCGAGACCTATGGGGAGATGTCTCCCTCTCGCACATGGATATATCGATAGTCGCGAAAGTGTCCTCCTCGCTGAATCAGATAAACTTGGCGTCTCAAAATTGGGTTTCGCACATGTAGTAGCCCATGAGTGGACCAGGAACTGCGCAACCTGCCCAATCAAGAAATAGAGGAGCATACTGCAAGGATTCCCAGGTGTATCCTATCGCCTATAGTATGTCCCTTCAGCAATATGCTAGATTGGCGAGCGGGTGAGATCTATCACACTCCCAGAGCGGCAGGGCTCGCTGTTGCTTTTCCCGCCAACGTTAGGACGACCCTTTCTGCCCTCATCTCATAAAAGTGTCTCGGCATACCAGATGGCTCGGGGAATAATGAGCTCCTTGACCCTTTGGCCTTTAGCTTGCGAAAGTTGCATACGTATGCCTTTCGGGGTGTGCACGACAAAAGCAAAGTTGAGATCACCGTCCAGAATCTAGATCTGGCCATGCACTAGCAGAAAGTTTGGATCAAGGGGGCTGCGTGTTCCCCATCCACCACAACCGACTACAGTAATTTAGCTTTGTGTAGTGTGTGCGTTGTGTGTACTATGTATGCAGTCCGTGCCAGCAAGAGAGGCCAACCACAGCGGTATCTTCCGTATTCGTGGGGTTCAATTCAAATCTTCTGAGCAGAGATTGCATCCTTAGATGGATACGAATGCTGTCACGGTCCAAGACTAACTGACGGAGGCAAGTGGGCCGGGATGGGGGGTAAATTTTGCATACCGAAAGGGCGGTTACGACGGACGGGGTTCCAGGGCGCCGGTACAAAGAGGTTGCGGGTGAAACGCCACGGCCTCGCAAGGCGGTGAGGGCAGCGTTGGTGGCAGGTGCAGTGGCGAAGTCCAGCACGGGTTGTCTGCGACATTTCTCCTCTGCCACGATATACTAATTCTCTCGCTCGTCCACCAACTCAAGAGGTTCAGGATTATGCAAGTTTCTGCACCGTGATGTCACTGTTTTCTTTCTAGATTTTACCCACGCAACCTTCCTTGCAGAGCTGAGAAGACGGCGACTTTATTGCTTGTTTAGCTCGGTTTCAGTCAACAAATAAGGCATTTTGGCTGTACCAGCTTGAAAGCAAGCCAAATCGACGGCCGACTACCTTCTCAGCCAGGTCCACTGGTCCGGCTGCCGCCCAAGCGACTCCCTTGACCAGATGATGACATATTCGAACAATGTTGATATCAACTGCCATTGGCTTCCCGCGGCTAGTTCTAGTCCACGCTAATATCGGCATTGGCCAGACTAGGTGGAGAGAGGGCTCACCAGCTAACGTGCGAGAACGGCGTTTGAGGTAAATTCTAATACGGATGTGTTCCCTACTCTTACAACTCTCCCAAGGCCATATGACAAGTAGCTACACTCACCCCTGGGACCTCGATCTTCACAGAGGATACCCTCATGTATCGATCTGGGGTGTCTGACATAAAGCGAGCTGGAACACAACGAGGTCAAAAAATACCTATCAGCTTCTTGAACATCCTCAGAATCAACGCCACCAAAACTGCCGTCTGGTTTAATATGTCTTGGACTTGACAAGTGCATTGGCGCATGATTTGAACTATAACCATAGGGGATGCCGATATCACATATTCCGACCAGATACTCTACCTACTCTCCAAGCTACAGCAGGTTGTGATTACCTTCCACGAGAAGTCTCGGGTGCGGTGGGGTGAGTCGAGTCAGGTCTTGGATGCAGTGGTCTCTCAAAGCTAGGTTTGTGGACGGGCTTAGCGGTTAGCAGGGCGGCTTGGTTACGGTGGTAGGCGCATCAATATCTAGATGATACAACCAACATGAGATGGACTTATGCTGGAGAACTCCAGAGCCTGAGAAACTGCAGTTCGGGAGCAGAATGAGAGGAAGGGTAGAAGCAGCATAGCGGCGAGCCTGCAATTGCGCAAGATCAAGATACTTAATTGGAGGTTAAGGTGCATTCTGGTCATGCACACAGTGCTCGTATACGAATAGGCGTTAATGACAGAAAATCGTGAGCCCACACATGTAAGTGAAAGCCATATATTTCTATGACCCCCCCCCCCTTTGTCTAGATGGACCCGTTCCAAACAGATGGGGCCCAAGTGACAAGGGTCTTGACTAGACGGGACTGTTGAAAACTTGATGGCAATGTCCTTCCAGACTTGGAAATTCCCAGGTTTGAATGGACATGTTAGTCTTGGCCCAATATTTACGCCAAACATGTCCGAAAGGGCCACGACGATGGAGGAAGAATATACCAACCACAAGAAATAGAAACGAGGCACGGCGAGTGATCACAAATAGGAAACAATGCAATAGGGTGAGAATTCGTCTGGCATGATGGGATGTAGAGACCGAAAAGGGGAGCGCATGGGTATGAGTGGATAACCCCTCGCTCTGGGTTAGTACAATAGCAAGAGGATGGGTTCCAACGAATGCCTAATAAGCCTGCATACATAAAGGCAGTAGGGCCGGTAGGATAGCGCAAGGTCATGTGAACCGTCTTGCTGGGCACAATATTGCATATTAGAGGCTGCTCTTAGCATCCTAGCACTGAATGTAGCAAGTTTAGTATCTTCCTTGAGCAAAGCTGTCGGACATACCGCTTGAAGTCCTAATTTAACCAATCCAGCAACGTGCCGCGACGGAGAATATACAACGAAACACTGGTAAACACAGCAAGAGAACCAAAAATGGAACAGGAAAAAATAAATACATCTGGGGTTTGGAATCGGCATGGATACAATTCGACATTCTTTCCCATTACTATACAAAGTAGCTACCAACCTGGCACGAGGGATGAAGAACGGAGAAAGGTGGAGGGAAAAAAGAAGAGAGGAGGGTCAGAGTATTGGAGGGATGTACATCTGAGGAAGCACTCCGCTGTATTTGCGTGGGAGAGACCTCAAGTCACTGAATGTTCCTTTTGCTCCAACCTAGCAAGGTTGTCACATCCCTGCCGTAGGCTCCTAGGGCAGAGAGCAAGGCACGAGGATGCGTGACTTGGGATACAAAAAAGCGTCCAGGAGCAACTCTGGAAATGGTATCGGACTGGGGGACACTGTGACAGCACATACTTGCGTGTCGTGTAGCTGAAAGTCTCGGATTGTACAGAATGAGAGTGGGTCGGGGTGGGGGGGTGTCGAGTAGCGCTTTCCTGACTAGGGGGGAGGTGCTAGGCCAAGTTCCAGGGACTATGTTAAAGGCACCCTGGTGCACGCATCCCAACAAGACTTCTGCTCTTCGCTAAGTAGCACTGCCTCCGCCTCATACAAATGCCTGTCGTCGAGCAATACATAGGTCCTCATTCCCACTCCCTGACAGTACTTTCGCCTCTGCGTCGTCACTGGCAGCTGAACTTCTCGCCGAGCAAGCTCAACGAAGGCAAACTTTATATGCAGCTTTCATATCCTCATCCGCCGCAGCAGTTGCTCGACTCGCCAGCCATTCTTGTTTCGGACATCTGCTTTCCCTTGGCTTCCCACATCACGACACCGAGAACCTTCAACTAGATTCATCCATAGCCGACTTGCAATAAACCGCAGCCGTATACGTACCAGACAATATCTTGCTGCCTCTACCTTTGCCTTAAACCCTTCCTCCAAGCCCGACCGATACCAATTGCCACGCTCCTCCCCGTCTCATTACCTCATGCGTTCGACGATACCAAGACGATAGCTCGGTCCTCCTCCTCTCATCCCTCTTGACGCACACCTCAGACCATCGCCCTTGGCATAGTATATAAATCACAATGAATATCCCCACGAGCAACAGAAGTCGCCGCCATGACCTCCGTTCGATATACGTCGACGGGTCAATGCCATCACAACCAGAGTTCAGACAGCGTGGCCAACCCATAACCCTCCCGTCAATATCATCCGCAATGGTCATTCCCGGCACACAAGATCAGGACGATGTGCCTCCCCCCCTACCTCCACCTCGCTACGTGTTCGACAACCCCATGGACGTTGGCCGTAGACCTCCCCCCTCAAACTACGGGAGCATTGACGAGGAGAAACCAAACTACCAGAGTCGCCCGGAGAAGGACGAGGGATATCACAGTCTCTCTTCATTTGGCTCTAACAGGTATGCAGACCAACTCACACATATCTTTCTTTGTACTTGGAACACCGTATGTCGAGGTGGCGTTTTTGCTTACTTGGACCCCAAAAAATAGGTCGGCCCCAAAGTTTGGAATGACGCATGACCACTACTACCAACTCAACCATGACTACGACTCGACATTGAAGAAGAAGCTGGATGCGAGAAGGGGGATCGACAACATATCGCCCCCAGGGCGTCGGTCTGGTCTTAGTGCCTCCATCAGCGATCTGTCCAACAACCGTGGGCCCCCTTCCAAATTTGTGCCACTCTCTCTGCCAATGCACCCTGCTCCCAGGCCGACTATACTCGAGCAGACCCCGACGTCGGCGGCGTCGCCTCGCAGCGCCCCATACTATCCCATGGATTACCGGTCACCCAGCAATATTGGCGATTCCGGTTCGCCCTACAAGTCACGCCGAACCAACAGCAGATCAGTCACGGACGACGTAGCTTCGACGCAGGGAAGCGTAGCGGACGACTCGGATTTCCCCAATGAAGAGACATCTGGGATGAAAAGACTCAAGCTGGAGGATTCTTTTGGCCGATCCAGTGGTGTCAAGCGTAGGGCATCATCACCCCCAGGAGAGGAACCCCCAATCCACAACATGGCGCCCGAGATCTTCCGTCGCAGAGACCCGCCCTCACGTGGCTCGCCGACTCCAAGACTTTCTATAATATCCTCCGTCAGCCGGGGACCGACATACTGCTCGAACCTCTCGGTAGCACCCACCACGATGGCCCCCTTCAGCCGCCTCTCGCCCGTCGGGTTGTCTCCCGGAGGTATTTCCCCAATTGGGTCTGATGCTGGTACAGGATCACCCTATGCGTCTCCCATGTCGATGAATGGAGCGGCCCAGCGAGCGCCGATCCTGCGTAACCCCCACCAACGGAATATCAGCGAAAGCCGTCCGATGGCATCCCCTAGGAAGATCAATGATGGCAAGACGGGTGTTGCTCGGCTTCAAGGGTTTTTCATGTGCGATTGCTGCCCCAAAAAACCCAAGAAGTTTGAGACTGAGGACGAGCTTCGGTAGGTGCAATAAAGAACCTGATATAAAGTGACACGGCTGTATTTCTTTTTCTGGAGACTAACGTTCAACGAAATTTAGTTCCCACGAGGCAGAAAAGCAATATGAATGTAGCTTTTGCGGGAACCGCTTCAAGAATAAGAACGAGGCGGAGAGGCACCAAAACAGTTTGCATGTTCGTCGACACAGCTGGTCGTGTTCGGCGCTATCACACTACGACCGTGCATTCCACGACAGCACGGCACACCCGGGAGAGGCGGATGTGTGTGGATACTGCGGCGAGGAGTTCACGCGGAACGGCGGACAGGGGCGGATGAGACAGGCGACGGACCAGGACTGGGACGACCGGATCCGCCATCTCCAGGAAGTTCACAAGTTCCGGGAATGCAACTCGGCCAAGAAGTTCTACAGAGCCGATCACTTCCGGCAGCATCTCAAGCACAGCCATGCGGGAACGAGTGGCAAGTGGACGAATATGCTTGAGAATGCATGCATGATGGAGGAGGACCCTTCGCCAAGATGATCCAATTGATTCTATTCAACGCCAAGCGATCCGGCTGAGACGGCTTGTCTAGTGAAGTTGCAGCACGACTCCGGATGTCCCGCACCCGACGACGTCAACAAGCCGCTCAGGAGGAGAGACAAGCCATGCGGCGGGACGGCGCGGGAGTGGGATGGGCTGGACAGCGTGGGGGTTCGGAAGCGGTGCGCTGAAGCAATGCTATGCTACCGTCAAGAATACCAAATGCAGCAGTAGCCCATACCGCTCCTTTCTCAACCCTCGCCACCACTTGGAAGTGACATCAATAATCACAAACGACAGAAGAAAACAAACGGAGGGGAAGAAATGGAAGAAATGATGGAACGAGGGGGATCACTGGAGGCACAGCACCGTGGAGGTGGACCCGGGATGGAAGAGGACAAAAAATGAGCGGGGTGGTTTCGCCCAGTCAGAACCAGCCAGGGCGATTTAGGGTGCAGGAGGTTGCAGAACGGGCTGCGGGTCTTCCCCATCCGTACAGCATCATGCGCAACTCGTTATCCAACCGGTTCTCGATGCCGACCTCCCGTCCCCCGTTTTATTGACTTATTTTTCGTGCTGACTGCTTGCCTGGTGCTTGTGCGTCTGCTTGCCCGTCTCGCTCCGCGCCGCTACTTGCTGCCGTCAGGTTAAGTCCACTTCCACTAGCCACTTTGGCAGCTGGTTCATGATTACAATGCAGCCGTCGAGGTTTCCGCTCTGCAGCAGGAGTGCATGCACCAATCCAATCTGAACATCTCCCTGACTGCCCCCGAGAGGGACCGCCATCGGTGAAGAAGCTTGGGTCTGGGATCTTTTTTTAAAATTTTCCGCCTTTTTTCCTCATCATTCTCCTCATTGCCCCCTCATTTCGATTATATACACGTCCACATCTTCCCGCATCATGTAATTTTTTTTTCTATTTGTTCGCCGGCGTTTGGGTTTATGGTGCGGCTCTTGTCCTTGTTCCTACAACGTTCTGTTGGTTCTATGGTCGTCAGGGAGTCTAGGAAGGGAAACCAAATACATTTACAGCACGGTGGTTATTTCGACGTCTCGGTCGCTTGTCCTTCGCGTTAGTCATGATGGTGCACAAAGACGGTGTTTGACGGGTGGTTGCTATATCATTTTATTACTGCTTTCATGGAGGTTGCTGTTTATT
The DNA here is from genome assembly GCA_022664585.2 of Zalerion maritima. Classification (NCBI taxonomy): domain Eukaryota; kingdom Fungi; phylum Ascomycota; class Sordariomycetes; order Lulworthiales; family Lulworthiaceae; genus Zalerion; species Zalerion maritima. The sequence continues at coordinate 280,669 of JAKWBI020000004.1, forward strand.
TCTTCATTCTCATTCTTACTCGTACTTTTCGAAGGGTCAACCACCCAATACCCCAGTCAGGAATATATGACGCAGGCAAAATTCGGTTGCTTCTTGATGTCACATCGCGGAGGAGGTCAAAAACGGAGCCCTGATGTAATGCTGATAGACGAACGAACAAATGAGAAGAATATGCATACCATAATAAGCTAGCTCAATGAGGCCTACATATTTTGTGATGAGACTTTCAAGTGACATGCATTCACACCGAGTGAGGAGCCGAGGGTCAGCCGGGTGCAACCAGGTGTTTCTCCTTCGAGCGACGGACTCGGCCTGGCTTGGTGGCCTCCGATGTTGTGTACTGGATAGTAGCTTAGCTGAAACAACTGGGCCCAGTTCGTGAACTAATGGAAGGTGGTGCTGCCTCGTCACTTCTTCAAAGTAAGTTTGCCAAGACTCAACCCTACCTCACGATATATTCATTTGTGTGTGAATGTGAGCGTACTTTTAGGCAGCCAACGGAAGTTTCTCCCGATAGCGGTCCTGTTGACCTGGATGGGTATCAGTCACATGATTCAGCCCTACCAAACCTAGCAGGGAAGGAAGAAGGTAGGGTACAGCGGGGAAGGAACTTTGCGGGGGGGGGGGGGGGGACATGGAATGTTTGGAAAAAAAGGCTGGTAATGCCCCCACATATACTTTTCTTATGCATTGCATTATTCACTCCAAGACCTACGCTACCCAAGCCGGGCAACCACGGGTTCTCAGCATTTTCACACTCCCCTGTCGTTTTAATTAGAATTGTTTCCATAACATTCAATGTGCACCTTTACAGGTCAACATCAATCAAGCGACATTGCCCCCCGCCTTCCCCCTCCCCCCTCCCCCTACACATCAGCAAATAACTAGCTAAGGACAAGTACATCTTTTACTTACTTTCGGACTGGATTTTGCTGCTAATATAGCTACACTCTTCTATCTCCAGCCCGTCTCTCCAGGATACACCCCACACACAGCCAACGCGGGTGTGTTTGCCGTGCTGTCGGTCACACGACCACCGCCTCGTCTCTTCTTCACGAAACAGATCCAAATTTGCCCCTTCCAACAACCATGTCCCGGATAAATGGCAAGGAAGAACTCTGGGTTGGAGGGTAAGCAAGAACTCTGGCTTTGTCATCTTCTAAATTGTATCATTATCCTGGATCGGGAATGTCTGGGCTGGGCTCCCTTCCCCGCCCGCTTTGCTGACAGCAACGATGAGACGGAAGACCTGGTGGCTTGTTTCTCTCGGTAGACAGCCTACCTGCATAATTCCTAGGCAGTTCTTGGGCCACCGATTCGGTCTTCCCCCACTTGATACACGTATTCGCCTCGTCAGCCTGCAATGTCTCGCCGTCCTCGGCCGCGGCCTCTCCCCCCGCCTGAGCCAAGCGGCTAGTCTAAAATGGCATACCGTTCGGCCATGATCCTTTTCTCCCTGCCGCTAGGTAGCCAGGCGCAGACGCCATGTTTCTAGGCCCGTCTTACTCACCAGTTGCGTACATAGCATTTTCTCGATGAGAACGGCTGATTCTCTAAAGGAGCGGACTGGCGCTACCCACATACTCTCGGCTCTGACATTCGACCTCGAAAAGCAATTCAAAACCCCAAACCACAAGTTCATCCATAAAAAGTTCGACCTCCTCGACTTTGAGGACGAGGATATTCTCACTCACATTCCAGACGCCATCAGGTTCATCGAGGATGCCTTCTACCCCGCTGGCCCAGCTCCAGAGGGCAGCACAGGTGAACTTGCTGACAGGGTCGGAGTTGTGACACTAAATGAGGATGAAAACGAGAGCGCAACATCCAAGCCTGCAGCTGCAGCAGCTCCTGCAAAGAAGGAGCCTGTCAACTCGGTCTTTGTTCATTGTGCCATGGGCAAATCCCGGTCCGTCACCCTGGTCGTCGCATGGCTCTTATACAAGTACCCTCAGCGATGGAGACTGAGCGCTATGAGGCCTTCGCAGGTGCCGCCAGCAGCTACGCCTAGGACAGCGTCGCCCGGCTCCGCTGGAGATGTCCAAGCGGGATACCTAGGATCAAGACCGCTAGCGACGCCCAAAGAAGCGGTGGACAGAGCCATAAACTGGGTCCGCGACTCGAGGTCTATCGCCGAGCCAAATGAGGGTTTCCACAAGCAACTGCAACTATGGTGGAAGATGGGATGCCCCGTTAAGCCAAGAGAGATGGAAGCTCATCCAATCTATGCGCGGTGGGTGTACAAGAGGGAAGTTGACGCTGCTGTCAGTGTTGGAATAGCCCCGGCACCGGAAAATCTAAGGTTTGAGGATGAAGCTGTGGGACCCACCACCACGTCGGTTCAGATCACGAAGGAGTACCGTTGCTCCAAGTGCAGAGGCCGGCTCTGCGACTCGAGATTCATGCAAGAGCATGTTCCCATGAAGGAAGGCGTAACCAAGTGTCCGCACGTGTACATCGAGCCCCTCTCGTGGATGAGGGAAACACTAGAGCAAGGTGAAATGGAAGGCCGTCTTACTTGTCCCGGAAAGACCTGTGGGAACCAAGTCGGGCGATATTCCTGGAAGGGATTCAAATGTAGTTGCGGGGAGTGGATAACGCCCGCTTTCAGCCTCCAGAGGGCCAAGGTGGACGAGGTCGATCTAACACTGGCGGCTCAGAGAGGACTAAACATCAGGATGCCGCCTCGAGTTGCGAAGGAGAGCCTATGAGTGTGAGTCTGTATATTTTTAGACTACAATTTTAGATAAGCACGAGTATAAGGCTATGACTTCGGGCCAGTGAGCGTGTATGCTGCCTTATTGAGCTTGGAAAGGTTCGTTAGCAGCATTAGTTCTTAGGCGTCTGACTGGTACTATAGAATTAGCGATACCATCACAATAGATTTTTCCATCTCTTCGGACCTCAACAATTGACAGCTCATGGTACAAATCATCCCATCTCGTGATTGGGGTTTCCCCACCATTCTTAAACTTAATGCCCCCCCAACTAACACATGTTGATGAGGCGGAGGGATTCTTCTCAATTGGGGCTTTCCGGGAGTGTTGCAGGCAGAAAATACCCTTGAAACCTGTAAGCAGATGTCGAGTGTGGAACTCCATGGGCCAATCAATCCCCGATGGGAAGCTCCGCCGAAGCCCAGCGGGGAGTTTGGGGAGCCGGAGAGGAATTCGCAAGTTATGCGCATCCCCCATGGCTGTATATCGATTGTGACGAAAAGCGTCTATGTAAAAAGAACATCCTTCTGAAACATGCAAAAAAAACTCCCCTGTTTGCTCTCGATCTACAGAATGTTGCTATGCTGACGGCCCAAGGATTTTTTTTTTTTTTGGCTTGTTCCATTTGACGTTGGTTGGATGCCCCCCCCCCTCCCCGTCGCAACTGCCTTGGTCAAAGTCAGCGGGCACGCTTGCCAGTGCCCACTGGCAGTGGGGCGGGCATTTTAGGGCTGACGCCTCCCGAGACGGAGACGGGAGGAGGAGGAGGAGGGGCTGGATGTGGATGTGGACTGGAAATTTTGGGAGCCATTTGGGGGCCGAGCATCCCCAAGCCCGTGCACGCTTCTTCTTCTTCTTCTTCTTCTTCTTCTTCTTCTTCTTCTTCTTCTTCTTATTCCTGCAGGGCAAATTTCGAAGGTAGAAGAAGAAGCTGATTTCGATTTTGAGGCCTCGAGCAGGCAGCAACAATTGCAATTGCGGGAGCTTACTTTCTTTGGCTTGTTGCTGCAAAATCCCCCCTTCCTACTAGTGGGGACTTTTGCTTTGGACAGGGACGGACCTTCCTCTTAATTTTTCGGCGCGCTTCTAGGGGCGCAGGGGTGTTTTTTTTTTTTTTTTTTTTTTTGCAAGGGCCCAAAAAGCCAGCAAGCTACACAGCCGCTGGGGAAGTCGACGCTGCTCGGAGAATGGCCATCAGGCGAGGACCAATTGGGCAAGTATCATGGTCTTCCCCGTAATGGTCCGTGGGGCATGGAGGATGCTATGAGGGGGGGGGCGAATCTAACTAAACCTTGTGGACCTTGCGCCACATGTGGTCGGGAAGCATCCTTCGACCATGGAGCGCGCGATTTCCGATACCCTGAAAGTATGGAATGCACATGGAAGCAATTTTTGACAGAAAGAAAAGCTCCAACATGAGATCGGCGACTGACCCTGATATGTCTTTAAGAACTTTGAAGTGTTGGCAGGGTCTGCTTACACAGTTCTTGTAATCTACAATTGCTGACACGGATGCTTGACGTGGATTTGGCTGGCCCTGTCAACTACGAATTTCTTCAGCGTTGTGTGGATCTAATAAGCCCGGGGACCGTTTCAGGGTACGCCTATGAATCGTTATATTGTCGCCGTCAAAATCCACATGCTACGGTATAAGAGTTGGTAGGTATGTAGGTCCCACATGGCTTTGCTAACCGACGTCTCCTCGTCTGCGCCTCCCTTATAGGTAGGACCAAGTCGCGGCCTTGTCCATAAACTGCGGGGTCTACTGTTTTGGCAACCAAGGCGAACCTTTGTGAATAATGGCCGCCCAAGGGATCGAATGACTCTAGGGTCAGCTATGGGCATCAGGTGAAGAAGAGCTCGCCGTCTTCGGCTGTCGCTGCCTCTCTGTCTATCAAGGCGCTACGAAATTTCGTAGCTGCTCCGGCGGCTTAAACCCCCACGAGGTGTTGCTATATGCTAGAGTCTGCGAGGGAGCGGATGTTGAACATCGTATTGTCGTGTGAGCATATCAAGAGGATATCATGGTAGCGATGGAAGAAACCAATGGCTTTGTACCCCGGGTCCCAGCTCTCCACTATTGCTCACAGCCTATCATGGAAGCGCTCATTCACCTTTTACAAAACTCGTGTCATATCTACAGCTTATATTTTTCATTCGGACATTTTACCGTTCGAAGCCCGGCTCCCAGGTTCGGGGGTAGCTTGACAGGAGACCTGGTTGTCTGGGTACATACGTCCTCTGGGAGGTCCGGCGGTATAGAACGGGGGTCTTCTCTCAAGGCCGCCCTAGGGGTATATTCCTTTGTACGTACTATGTACCTCCATATTTTTTGGCTGAGCCTAACCAACTCTTTTTTTATTCTCAATATCGCCGCCCCAGGGAGGGTTTGCGATAACGGTTACATTCAATGCAGGGGAGATGGCAAGCCATTGGGAGGTGAGTTCCGTCGCTAGTGATAGTGGCGGTGGTGCCTGTCAGCAGAATATTGGAAGGGGGAAAGGAGTGCGGCCGCCTGTGGGTGGCTGTTCTAAGCCAGCTAGGGCCTAATGCTCTGGCTGGGGTTGTCCGTTGCGGTGTTAGCATCGCATCCGAACTGGGGTTAGGACAGAACCCATGAAGCTAAATGCGCAAGCCGGTGAGTTCTCGCAAAGCTAGCTTCAATATTGGGATTCATCGCGAAAGAAAGAAAAGTAAGCCATCGGCCACCGTGGGTGTAAACAGGAAAAGCAAACAGCTAGTGCCTAAGTTTGCTCTTCTTGTCGCACAGCAAGCTGTCCCGTGCCAAGACCGACATTCACACTGAGCAGAAAGCAAGCTTCAAGCCGCGCTGCCGGTCGCGTCCCAGCCTCGATGCCCCCAGCCGGCACCTTGCATCTGAATGTTGTGTGCCCATCTTGTGCCCCGTGGTTGTTATTCGCCCAGCAGAGATTACCGAGCAGGGTAAGGGACGAAAATTAGTAGCGAGACATTGCTGTTTTTGCATGCTGCGGTACGAAAGATATTATGCCAGGGCTACGTAGGAAACCATCAATCTCTTGATCCAAGGTTCGACGTATTGGTTCCTAGCACTGCAAGTGATCACGGCATGACTTTATTTGTTAAACTCCGTTGGGGAAGGCAAGCGAGACAGAGGAATTCTTATTAGTATAGAGCGGAACCTGGCCGGCTTCCTGACTTATGTGGCTACGCACAGCATGATAACCCCTATGTACTTCCATACGTACATCTTGGTTCCCGAGCTCTGGGGATACGCATTCTGTGACGGCATCTGGCATGAAGGACGCCTGTGAAACTCGGGGGGCGTAGCTCAGCCTTGCATCTTGTCTAGCAATTGACCATTGTCCAAGAGCTCCTCACAATCATGGCCCTGTGAGGCCCATTAAAAGTGATAGTTCGATGCTCGAGCCAGGGTTAGCGGGGAAACAAGAGACACGGCATTAGGAATTCGATACTTGATTCCATGTGCAGTGAGGGTACGTACCTGTCCTAACGCCCCCTAGCCATGCTACGTAGATAGCTCCAAGGGCAAATTAAATGAGCCATTGTGATCAGAAAGAGAATGGTTGGTTTGTTGTCGCTGTTGTCGTTGAGGTAGTACTATGTAGAAATTCTCCTTCCAAACCCTACACATTACGGTCCGTATAGAGAAATTTGCTTGATCAACTCTGTTTAGATGCTAATGAGCTGTAGAGGTGATTGAAATTTAGCAAGGAGAGAGGTGTGCGTGTGCGTGTGCGTGTGCGTGTGCGTGTATCACGGTCCCACAGCTCTGTGTAGCTCGATCTTTCCTTCTCCAATCACCGGGCGCTCGTAACGCACGTACCGCACACACACACACACACAAAGACGCCCCCTCGCCAGCCCAATAAGGCCAGGTGCAGCCATCCCCATCCCCGCCCCAGTCAATCAGCCCTCCTGGGCTGGCGGGCGGCAAGAACAGGGGACCGGCTTGCTTGCTAGGTAAAAAGGGTAACCCGACAGGGGTACATGATTGGGGGGTGTGGGACAAGGAGCCAAGCAAGCATCACACCACCAAAAACCACCACTTCCGAGCGCTTGCCTCCTCAAGAGAGCAAAAAGAAAGAGGGGTGTGAAGGGATAAAGTCCGGCACTCCTCCATGCATGGAGCTAGTACACCGTAAAGAATCACCGGTGGCACTCTGCCGTGCCGCCTTTTTCAGGGGAGCACTGCACATTTAGCTCTGCACAGTACTAGGACCGGGCAACTCTGGAAACTGCCAAAATGCCTCACTGCGTGTGCTTTCTTTGATTAGTTAGGGGAGTTCTTCAGCAAGTTACATCTTCCTTCGCCATGTACTGTGGAGGCCAATGGACCGTTGAGCGCCCATTTGCGGTTAGGAATGTCAACAAGCAATACATTCAGCTTGAATCGGGAGATTGAAGAGTGGAACGCACCGTATGCATGGCGAATATCTTTTTATTTCCGAGTTCCTTGCAGATGGTATTGTAGTCTTCCGTATTGTGATCCATCAGCTCGATCAATGTAATGAAGCTGTTGTGAAAGCCCACGATGCACAGGATAATCCCTAATGGATTCGGGGGTAGCGGCAACCAGCACAATGGATGGTACTTGAAAATACGAGCCCACGGTGTTTGCAACTGCCCCATGGCTGCGGCCATGTATTGTCAAATCTCGAAAACTCTGTGCACGGAGCAAAGTATGGTTTTGTGAACGGATTCATTATTATTCGCAACCATTATGTATTTAGAGCCTTACCCCCGTGTTTTTGCCCTCACACACAGCTTGCATAGCAGCCCTTGCTTCGCCGTGTACGCTTGACGTAGTCCGGCGAGGTAATTTAGAGCTATACATCAGTAGACTACTTATGTAGTAGTATCAGGACTTTGTCCATGCAGCCCTATGAAATCTGATCACGGTGATGGATGGTATGTACTGTAGGTGTCCGCGCGCCATGTCGGCGCTGTCGACGAAGCAGATTTCTACATCCGAGCGGGGAACATGTCGTAGAGAGCCTCTCACTGGCCACGGACAGTGGAGGCTGTTTCGGCACCGGTAAGAAAAGCGCTTCTCGTGATAGGAACTCACCTTAGGAAGGAAGCTGGGAAGGTATGCAAGGTTTTAGGAAGGTTCGGTAGTCACCGCTCTCAACCTCAACGTCCAAAAGGTAGCCGCTACCCCAAATTCCATCTTTAATCTGCAGGTGGAAACAACTTTCTTGGGGCGGGCTATGGTGCATGCTGCATGTGTGATAGCACGATGTGGCCCGACGATCCACAGCGGATCTTTCTGCCCGGCTCACATTGGCGATGCCCGATACTCTTCCACTCACCGCTAAAGCACCTCTCCTCATCATATACCCCCAGCCATTACCAGACTAAATCCATGTTGAATCTCACATCTTTGCCTCTTCGGTCCTAGAACTGTTTCGGCCGGGGACTTTCTATCAAGCAAGGCTCGGGTTTAGGGTGCGATAGCGATAAAGAGAGGCGGGGAGAAGCGCCTAGATGTAGGTATTCCTCATCACCGTACACATCTGTACATAGGCCATGATGTAGGTCACCGGCCATCTAAGCCCCATCGGCAAACGGCTGCCCTGCGAAACTCGACACCATAGAGCAGGCTAACATGTCAACCAGGCAGTCTAAAATAAGATTGCTGAGGAAGGTTGAAGTCTTAATCAATTGTCGGCACTGATCCAAACCTTAAAATGATATTTGTGGCACCATCACGAATAAGACCGCCCCGAGTTACCACTCATCAGTCTGCATTCTTACCAAGGTTCCAGTTTGTTGATGGCATCACACCAGGATCACACCTTCGATCCACTCTGCAAGCCTTCACATCCTTGGAGGCAGGTGCCTACGATATTACATCAGAAAACCATGTCTCAAGCAGGCAATCCGGCCGCACCAAGGACGAGCCGCGCATGTGCGTCTTCGGGCGTCGTGTTGATGCATGACTCTGACTGACAAACCGCCTAGTCCTTCTCGTAAATGGACAGGAAATCAGGTGCGACACTTGCACAACGGCACGAGCTCACCCTGTGCAATACAACATCCTTGAAGAGTGAGGACGCAATCAAAGGCCATCTTACCTCAAATCCTGAACGGACGGTGGGCTTGTGTGTGATAGCATCCGCCCATCCGCATAGGCCTACGTTCCCGTGATGTAGGTATTGCTTCAACAAGACCTGCTCATAGCCGCCCTACTAACAATAGATTAATGCCTTTAATTACGTCCAATTATTCTGCTCCATTTCTCTTCTCGCCGCTTTCTACTTATGAGCCACGAGTGTGGGGAAATCTTAGGGGACCTTTTTTGGGCCATCTGACCGCTGGGCACGACTTTCCGTTCTGATAGGTCTTGGAGATTCCCCGTCCCAATGCACGAGGAGTGGAGAAGTATCCCGGGGTCTTGTTTGACAAGATAGGGGCACGTTTTCCAAAACCAACTGCAGAATCTACCAAAAGGGCGCTGACATTGGGGGGAAGGACTTGTTGTGCCTCGCAATGCCCCCCTCATCAATCAAACGATGGATCCTTTACCGTGTTATCAGCCTTGCTAAACCCGAGCGGGTGTGTTGAATTGACCTGTTACTGTGGTCGCTACTGCGAGCTGAGTTGGCACGAACGAATGTCATCCTGTTTTCTGGGGTTGTACGGCGGAAAGTTCCTTCCAGTCAACGTCTAGAAATATGAGGAGCTGACCGACGATACGAAACTTCCTTTTGAAGGATGCTCATTATGGAATAAAGGTGTCCCTGCAGCGATTCGGATCATACTGTACACTGACACACCGCCAGAACCGCGAGTGTTGCGACGATGGGGATATGCCCCAATACAAAGGTTGCCGGGGTTTATCGGCAGCTGGAAATTCAGTAACAGAGCAGCGAGTTGGCTATATCTGATGGCGCAGCTCGAGGATAACGACCTTCTTTGCTGTGCATAGCGATAGGGATGCCGTGGAACTGGACGACATTCAGGTGTGTGTGCATTACGAGTATCGATACCCAAAACAAGGAATTGTGAAAGTGACAACCCCAAAAGAAATCTCCGAGCGACACACATTCCTCACCGAAGGATGCTACCATCATCTCCTGTCTCAGATCGCCTCAGAATTGAATCGAAATCGGAGGGAAGTTGGTAGCCATCCAAATTCGGGCTCACTCTCTAAGCGATCACGCCTAGCATCATACGCTCGGAGTACACATCCCAAGCCAGCGAATAAGACACCGAATGGCGCATCGGCATAGCATCAGGGACTATGTGGGTGACATGATATCGAGTTCTACTATATCGCCACACCACCATACGGGGCGTGACCCTTCTGCCCGGCACTCCAGTGTAGAAACCCACTCTGTGATTCAGCCCTGCGACGGGGGCAAGGATCAAAGGGAAGCGGTAAATTGCTCCGAAATACTTGTTTCGGCATATAGAAGGGGTATGTAGATCGTTTTGCCCATCTCCGTTGAATCCCATCCCTTGTCAGCCCTGTCTGCAAGTTGTTTGTTCGGCCAGGGACTAGGGTGTATGCACGGCTATCACTCAAGGGAATATCGCTTTGGGATTGATGTAGGTGTACATGATGAAATTTATGTACATTGGGGCAAGGCCCGGTCGGTAAGGCAAGGTGTGTAGATTATGGCTGCTTATTTACATACAGACCCCTACCGACACATATGTACACCCTTGGGTTTTGTGAGCGGCGGGGAGGGCAAGGAGGGCAAGCGACTGTACCAAGCCAAGGACATATTGATAGAGTTCGGCAGGTTTCTGACTCGCGAGACGTTTTGGCTGAAAAGAACAGATGATGTCGTGGCAAAGCTCGGTTATTTCTCCAGGTCAGAAAATGAGGTTTGGCATCAGAAGTATTTTCAGGTTGAGCTCCCAAACTGGAATCAAGATTCGGGTCTCGTGCCGTTTTCCTAAAAAGCCTGCCCGCATTTACTCGGAGGAGAGCTAGTGGTGAGGCTCTCGATATGCCAACTCCGACATAGAAAATGGGATGTACCCCGATCTCCCGACGGGTACCAATACCCATTATAGCGGCTCACGGCGTGCTTACTACTATTTCACATTCTGAGAAAGCATTTATATGATGGGTTTAGTATTCGTTATATCTACCTAGTTCCTATATTTTATGTACACTTCTTGTACTTCAGGTACTGCTTCTCACACCCACATGACATAAGTTACTCATAGCGATGCGACGCATCATGGGCACAGGAGACGACAAACGCTGACTGACTGATAGCCGGCATATGATGGAGCAGAAAGTAGTAAATGCGCCATTACCTTGCCATGTCGTTTCCTCTTTCTCGATTCCATGTTGCGTGTCGTCAGCCCTCCTCAACGCCATGCGCCCGGAGCCGAATTTCCAGTAGGGGGTCGGGTGACCGTCGGAGCATAAATACACTTATTACTACCTTACCGCGCCCCTAGCAACCTATGTACACAGGCTATGTACCGGAGGTAGGCTACTAAGATGTACCTTCATGTACCGCTCTTTCCCCAGCCTGGGCTTTGTGCTCTACACACACAGACCAGCACCGGCAGGCACACGGGCAAGCAAGGAAGGACGGGATGCTCCGCCTTGGCACTCGTACTTGCTGGCGATGGTGATGCTCGCAGGATGTCTTCCGAAACGGTATGTCGTATCCGCCGGATGACGCATCTCCCAGTAGTCCGAGTTCCTAGTGGTCTGCTATTACAGTCCACACCCAAACAATACTCGCAATGCCATCCCATGCCCTATGCATTCATCCGGCCGAGGCTTAGGCAACATTTCAACCAAAGCTAAACCTACTCAGAGAAAACACGGGACCCCCGAAACACGGATACGGTAGCCACGAGCTACTCTCTGCTCTTCGCTCAATCATTTCATTCTTTTGGTACTCCCCGTCGCGCAAACCGACGATCCAGCCCTACGATACTATGATACGCTCTTGCTTAGTTAGCCCTGCAAGGCGCTAGCCCAGCCCCTACGGTCATGCTTGTATGGTACTGCTCCCTTTCATTCCCACGGGGTCGAATCACACGGCGAGAATGGATCTCGCACGAAATAAAGTTTCCTCTTCATCGAGCCCCCGTTCATACCACGAAACCCCGCGTCCCGGTGCATGGGGCTGACCAACTCTCACGCACACATTGCCCATGCTTTCTTTTTCGCGCCTTGTTAAAAATAGATAGGTAGGCAGACAGCTAGCTGTGTTCGATTCGAATCACTTTTTGGCGTGAATCGCTCCTTCGGCTCTGAGCTTACTTACTCCCTACCTGCAGACTGCCGGTTCATATCACCCATCACATAACTACACACTCGGCATGGTTTTTCCTACTCTTGTTCGGGTTGGGTCACCTAACAGAGTTGCCACGGATTTAAGGGTTTGATCCTCACGGGACGAAGGATTCGATTCCCGGTAGGGTTAGTTGTGAGTACCTACCAGGCTCGCCCTCCGTGAGATCCGCGATCATGATACGCCCAGGTAGCCCAGAAGACGCGAGCAGTGCATAAGAATCAAACAAATATATTGATGGAGCTTTATTATTATTGTGTGGATTTAGGAAAGGCAATAGACTGCACAGCGTGGGTCGAAACCTGTTATTATTTCTTCAGTGAATATAAGTAATTTTACGTAGATTCCTAGCAAGGAGATTGTAACATTTCAAGGACGTCACAAGTGAAGTCTCCCCGGAGTCTCCATGTTTCTGGAAGCAGAAGTTCGAGTAGCCCTAAGCTGATAGTAACGTGGTAATAATTGTTTCCGGGTAAACCAACTAAACGAGACTCTAGTAATAGCCACGACTATCCACATCTGTACTTCTAAAACTGCCAGCATATCCTTTTAAAAATGCCAGTACCTTTTATTATATACACCCGCCAAGTTTGCCGGCCGAGCAACACAACGACCCTAGCCAATAGTCCCAAGTCAGGTGGTACCGGCTGTACTATTAAAACCCTACCCCCTTGCCCCCCCTGGCTTGCCCGCACACCTTTCTGAAGGCCCACGGGAGGATGGGCCAAGGTTAAGCCCCAGTCAGTTCGCTCATAGTTTCGATCCCATCTGGCCATGATCCATGGGAATCCCTCTCGCGAACGGCCCAGTGTCGCGGCACAGACAGAAGGTGCACGGAGCAAGGAGGACACCTGAAAGCAGTCAGTGGCTGACTTTCTCCAGTTTTCCCTCCCTTTCTACTGTAATTATACCGCCCGTTTCGAGAGAGCGACGAAAGCGCTACACTCCCCCCAACCCAGCTAGTCTCGCCCTGCGGGGAGCAACACTTGGACAGCTGCCAGTCAACCAAATCACCTTGACGAGGCCCTGGCCCTCTATGAAGACCGCTGCTTACTGAGACCCAGAGAGACAGCTCGCCCAAAAGAGTCGTTTCTACTAGTTAGGCCGACTTCCGACGCAGTACGGCCAAGACTAGTTAACCTTCCGTCTCGAAACGTCACAGCCCCGAGGTTCTGTCAGGTACATAGGTGAGTCTTCTAACCTTCTCGCGGGCATTATCTTAAAAAGGAAAAAAAAAAAAAAAGTATCCACTCCACTGTCCTCTAACAAGCTCGGCAGTGGCAGAAAAAGAATCTTGTTCTCTCTCACCTTCCAGAGGAATGTGAACGCCCACAGTATGAATTCATGGTTTGTACCTTCATGTTACTTTTCCACTTACGAACTGTGTCCCCGAGCCCGTCAGCCGACGCCGCTTACACTTGCGATAGAGAGCAAATTTCCGGGGCGTCGGCCAGCCAAGGGGGGGGGGGGGGTGAACTGTGAAGACCTACTGTATAGACGTACCTATTGCTGACTCGTATCTACGCCCTACCGTATGTGCATCAAAACAGCCGAAATAATCCAGGGTATATACATACATCCATACCAGGAAGAGAAGCCCCAAAACTTGGAAATCATCAAAAAAACGTGCTTGAGGCTTGCCGAGCGCAGAATGGCGGGCGGGCTTGCATAATATTTCGTACGCTAGTGCCTATATGTATGGAATAGAATAAGTCAGGGTAAAATATTATATAGAGTGAGTAGTAAGAGAAACACTACTAATATTGTTGTCCTACTTAATTGCGTTATATTTTGGCAGGCCTGTTCATGTTGGGCTGGTCTAGCCTACTCTCGATGAAAGGCAGCCACAGCAATCCCTAGAAGGAGACTAAACAAACTAGGTATGGATATATAGGCTTTTACGCTCATCCTAATTCGAATCTCTACGTTATTAGGCAAGTACGTTATCTCACATCTATGATCCCGTCGGGATCAGATAACCCCTTTTCTCTCTCGATTGCGAGACCGAAAACTCTTTCGGCATAAAGCGGCAACCTTCCCATGCAAAGAGCCAAGACGGCACCTTTGTCTGAAATGCGGGGAGGGTTGTGTTGGAAGCGGTAGTCGAGATGTGATGGTTGGTGGGTCCTCCTCCTCTCAGACGGAACTGGAAATGCCGCTGACATCCGACTTGATAGGGCGGTTTCTGGACTGATTAGGACCCCGGCCGTGGAAGCGAAAGAAGGATGGCAATGTCACCGAGAAAGGAAAAGCTGACATGGAACGACCTCTCGTGGAAAGCGATAAATGATAGCTTGGTCTTGGCAGCCACGAAATTCCAGCGTGAGACGTCGTTTGCATATTAAATACCAGCTCGGGGATTTGGTCTCCGGCCGCCTCAGTACGGCTTCCCATTTCCATCCGGACCCAAGCGGACGCAAGCCGAAGAGGCCATAAGCGGGTTAGGTACCCGCTTGTCTCAAATTTATCAGCCCTAATTGAGCGCCGCTGGGCGTATATAGGGCTGACAAAGCACCAAGAGGTGTGTTTCCACGCTGCACCTCTGCCCTTAGACGCTTAGGGCGATGGTACGTGAGTTGAGTCTCGCGGCCCAACTTGCAGCAAATAAGACGGTGCCTTTCGTGTCAAGTAGCCGAGAGTGCATACAATGATGCATCTGATCGAGGCGGGAAATGCGGGCATGCTCCGTTAATAGCAGGATATTGGAATCCTCAGCCAGCCCGCTCCCCGACGCCATTACAAACGCGTGAGCTGATTGCTCAATCCTCAGCAAAGTACCTGCGAGTTGATGCGGTGTGGCAGCCACGGAAAGTGCTAGAGGGTAAGCACTAGTCTTGGGGGGGGGTTGTCGCATTGAGGGATGGGCTGTCCGGCTGAAAGACATTGTATTTTCCATAGCGATTAGTCTATTTTGCCCATATTAGGCCCTATTATTTCTCGTGATAGACCAAAGCTCGATTTCATGTGGGCCATCTCGTTCTTCTTCAAGCATGCTGCATAACGTAATTGCTCACGTCTGTCGAGGCCTGACGCGGAGAAGCCCCGGAAGGGCCGTGAAAGGGATCGGCCGGCGAAAACATGGCGCCATATCTCCGTGGCCGTGGAGCAGCGCAAGGTTCAATCGTTCGGATACGCTGAAGCCACTCGGGACTTTTCACGCCTTCCTTGGTTATGAACCTCGAGGGGCGAACTTGCGGCGGGGGGAGGCTTGGTGTCGGTGCTGCCGATACATCTCTTCGTCGAAGAGATGTGCCTCAAGCAAGAAATGCGCCCTTGCCTACACTCGGAAAAGCGGTCAGGCATTTGAGCTTCCATGATACACTAAACAACAGGTGCAGGTGCTTAGTACTAGGTTGTATTTTTCTCGCGCTCCGCGTCGGGTTTCTGTACGCATGCAACTAACCCCTTCGGAAGTGCTGTGCTCTGGACGAGTTGACCATGTCTGGGGGGTAGATATGCCATGAGGTCGGATGGGTGATGGGAGAACGCCCGGGGGTAATGAAGACACAATGTTGGATGTACACACGTGGGACGTGGGATTCGGGGAGAAGTGGCGGTGGATGTGTCTGTGGCCAGGTTCTAGATCCGCAATCATCGAAACCCGGGAATAACTTCAGAAAACAAGTAAGACGGAGTGTTCTTAAGGGAAACACGTTATCAATATTTTTCGGGCCGGCTTGGAAATAGACGGCAACGTGTAGATCTGTTTCTCGTACTTGCACCCCCAATGTGCGATACCACCTATAGGTAACGGCAAGTGTGACTGTGAGACGGCAGAGCCAAGCTACATGAAGCAAGACCCTAGCTAGAAGCCTTTGGCTCCCATATCGGGTGCGGAGAGATTCCTGAAAGCCGATGGTGCAATATTGGAGACGGACGGCTATGTAGATGCTTATCGGCATCGTGGTCGGGTTTGTAAGTGGTGTTGGTGGCAATCATCATGACGGGCGGCCTTTTGGGACGCTGGGAAAGAAATTGGGATCTTGGAGGCGTTGCCGGTTTCGCTTTGCCATTTCTGCCTGTCGTTTCTTTTCGATGCGTTGTTGGTAGAAAGTTCTGTCGAATAGTTAGTTGATAATACTTTTCCCAGCACTAAGCCCCCTGGTTGATGATATGGGGTCCATACCTGTGCAGAGCAAATACCCTGGGCGCTGCGGAAGCCTCTTCTTTATCCGTCTGAGACTATAGTCAATCTCGTAGTCCCATCGACTTGTAGGGTGACTAGGAACTAACCTTCTCGTCAGCCTTGTCGGCCTTCTTCTTGCTGTCATCAGCCTTGTCTCCGCCCTTGCCCTTCGGCTCGTCCTTGTCCTTATCTTTACCCTTGTTTTCATCATCCTTCTCCTTCTTGGCCTCTTCTTCCTTTTTTTGTCGTTGCTTTGCTTCGTACTCCTCCTTTACTTTTGCCATCTCATCGTCCAGCTCTTTCTTCTTCTTGGCCGCTTTGGCCGCCTCGGCATCCTTGTCGACAACGGGTGAGCAAAACCCCTTATCCTTTAGATGCCCCGGGCAGGAATAGAAAAAGTCCTAAAGACTGCATTAGCAATAGGTTTTAGTAGTGGGCATGATCTAGATCGGACCTTATTTTCAGGGGTGATGAGCACACTTGTTGTTGGCCTGAAACACACCTCGCAGGGCTTGGAGGATGTGTCTGCCACTTTTCGGTGATGATATATGTTGGGGAATGTGGTCGCCATGGTTTTCTCTCCTAGGCCGCATAGGGAAGCACCCAAATATATGGGTGTAGTTCAGGACCTAGAAGTTAGCTATCGTTGAGCTGGTATGATGGAAGAACTGACTAGCACCGAGGGTGGGGCACGGGAACTTGTGGCTGTTCTGTCAAAAGTGGGGGTAGTGGAGACGGACTGCGAGTGTCATTGGTGGGATGGATGCCTCTATCGATAGCAGTACTAGATTGGGCTTGTCTTAAGCTGGGATCACCAGGGTCTGTACGCAGGTACAACGTGCTGGCCGATAAAGATAGCGCAAGGCTGATATCGATAAGACACGAACTAAGCTATGACTTGGTCACTGGCAATCAGTATTGTGTAAGTTGTGTATATGGGAAGAAAATTGTGTAAAAATTTTGCCATTGCGTACGGAAGTGACCCCTCAAGCCGTCAAAATCATCTGACGAGCCAATTTTGAAACTAACGTCTCCTGAAGTAGAGCACGGTATATATCAATTGGCATCCACATCAGAGGTGAGTCAAATGCTGGATTTCGAGCATACCAAACGTCTACTACAGGAGTAGAATGCTAGGAGTACCAAACAACAACTAACCGCCTTCAATAGATACCTTGAATAACACAAAACACGAGTCGATTGCTGGTCACCTTGAAATTGGGATTGCCATCATGGCTGAAAACAAGAAGTCTGAGAATATGCTGTGGGGTGGGCGGTTTACTGGTAAGCAACAGGCTCTGTCTCATGCCCAATTGAAGGTATAAGTGGCGGGGGCTGTATTCTAGCTCAGTACCGCGTACATCCCCCTCGATTTCAACCACACGTCGGCTGGAACTAGACGGGGACGATTGTTGCTAACGGTATCGCAGGCGGCTTGGACCCCTTGATGATCCAGTACAATGAAAGCATCCACTTTGACAAGAGGCTGTACAAGCAGGATATCCTCGGCAGCATTGCTTTTGCTCGTTCCAACTGCAAGGCTGGCATTATCACCCAGGATGAGTTCGAGAAGCTCGAGGCTGGTCTCAAGGAGGTGGAGGAGGAGTGGGCCTCAGGCGCCTTCAACATCATCCCCGGAGTAGACGAGGATATCCACACGGCCAACGAACGCCGACTAGGCGAGATCATTGGGAAGGATGTGGCCGGAAAGCTCCACACGGGGCGCAGCCGAAATGAGCAAGTTGTCACCGATATGCGCATGTGGCTGCGTGACGAGCTTCGGAAACTTGACGAATACCTCGTGAGCTTCCTCACCGTTACTGCTGCCCGTGCCGAGAAGGAGATCGACTATGTCATGCCGGGGTACACCCATCTTCAGCGTGCCCAGCCTATCCGCTGGAGCCATTGGCTTCTCTCCTACGGGTTTGCCTTCCAGGACGACCTGAACCGTCTTCGCCAGGTGATCAGGCGCGTCAATCGCAATGCCCTTGGGTGCGGTGCACTGGCCGGTAACCCGTTCGGCATTGACCGTGACTCGATGATGGAGGAGTTGGGCTTTGAAGGCATGATGTGGAACTCGATGGGTGCCGTGGGCGACCGAGACTTTGTCACCGAAACCCTGCAGTGGGGAGCTATGCTCATGCAGCACATCTCCCGATGGGCCGAAGATCTCATCCTCTACTCGACTGCCGAGTTTGGCTTTGTGCGCCTGGCCGATGCCTACTCTACTGGCAGCTCTCTCATGCCGCAAAAGAAGAACCCCGACAGCCTCGAGCTGCTTCGTGGCAAGAGCGGCCGTGCTTTCGGAAACATGGCCGGCTTCATGATGGTCCAGAAGGGTTTGCCCAGTACCTACAACAAGGACCTCCAGGAGAGCTGGGAGGCCATGTTAGACCACGTCAAGACGGTCGGCGACAGCATCCAAATTGCTGAGGGTGTTCTCGCTACCCTCGACACGAAGCCGGAAAAGATGAAGGCAGCTCTAGATCCCTTCATGCTGGCGACTGATGTTGCTGACTATCTCGTCCGCAAGGGTGTTCCATTCCGTGAGACGCATCACATCTCTGGACGATGTGTGGCTCTCTCGGAGCAGACCGGCATCCCCATGAATGAGCTTTCTTATGAGCAGATGAAGTCCATTGATGAGCGATTCGAAGAGGACATTGCGGCAACCTTCGATTACGAGAAGAGCGTCGAGATGAGGTCTGCAAAGGGAGGCACCAGCAAGAAGACTGTGCTAGAGCAGATCGAAGTGCTCAGGAAGATGCTTTGATTCACCCTGTAACGCGGTTTCTGGCGTTCGGGAAAACATCTGGGACCTTGCCTTTTGCTTTCTGATGACCTTGAATGCCCGGCTACATGTCATCCCACCCGGGAGGGTAAATGCATCGACGAGATACTCTGTAACATGAGCGTAGTTGCTCAAATTGCCGATAGAGGCTACCATGCAAGACCCTCATGGGTTGAGATAATATGCAGGAATGAACTGAAGTGGTTTTGAGAAGTTCTTCTGCTATGCTTGTCGGATAGATGCATTTTGAGGAATGGCGACCGAGCCCGAAAAGATATAGTTGCACGTGCTGTTTCACGGGTAGGGATTCGTAGTCGGCCCAGCTTCTGCAACAAGCGGGAGCGCCACTGCAGGGAGTGCCGCTATACTTTATCGAGGGCCTTGCCGCCGCGTCCTCCAACTTCCAACCGCGACGTTTCTACAGCCCTCACACAAATTTCAATCACAAAATCCCAATTGACGTGGATTTCCATCAAAGCGATCTATTGCAGCCTTGAGCTGCTCGAAACACAGCATGGCAGGTCTCAATTCACAACGGCTGGAAGCTGTGTTCCAGTCGCGGCCGGACATAATTCAAGGAATAGTCAAAGCAGCTGGTACGAACGGCCCCGACCGATCCATTTACTCGTCGTCTACTCTATCCGAGTTTTTCGATAGTCACAGCGTATCCCAGCCCCCAAAGGCGCATCCAAAGGCCCCAGAGCTGACACTTTGTGCCCTTTCACCCCAGATTCGCCTGTAAGAGTCAGGCTGTTCAACGAGATTGCGAACCATGTGTACGATCAGCTGAATGGATCCGAGCCCGTCAACAAGAAGCGAAAACTCGACGGGTCGGGAGCATCTGTTTCGAACGGCAACGGTGCAGTCTCGACGGCGGCAGACCTGGAGGGGGAGCAGATAATACTCGAGATAAAGGATATCAGTGTTACCATTCCCCAGAGGAAAAAGTTCGACCTTTGCTTCACAAGCAAGCACCTATTTGCGCGGTCCGGTGGTGTACCAGTGCAGGGAATAATATATGCCTGGAAAGACATTGGTGGGTGTCTCTCCTTTAACTGACTATCATTGCGGTCAACTTTCCATGCTAGAGCAGGTAGCAATACTCGGCTAACCACTCCTTTGACTACTCCCAGAATATTCATTCTACCTGCCTGTACCGGAAAAGACCCAGCCACAGTTCAACTACATCCTCATGCCCAAGGGCACCGCCCTACTAGGCCTGGCCAAGAACGCACCCACGGGCGTAGCCGAGCCACTGGTCTTCACAGTCCCCGCGGGAGCACCCAAACCCGGCACCCTGGGAGGATCCGCCGCCGCTACGGCAGGGAACTTCAGCGACTCGTTCAGCACCCTTTTCCACTGGTCACTATCCGCCAACCTGCCACATGAAGCCCGTCTCATGTCCGCAAACCCAGACAAGTTCAAGAGTGCGGTGAGGCAAGGGCAGCGGCCGAAGGAGCCAGCCGTCCACGTGAAGGCCTTTCGTGGAAGCAAGGAGGGCTTCCTGTTTTTCCTCGACGACGGCATCATGTGGGGCTACAAAAAGCCGCTTCTATTCATTCCGCTGACTTCCATCGCGGCCGTGAGCTACTGCAACGTGCTGCGGACAACATTCAACATGGTCGTGGAGGTGTTTGCGCCGGGACCCGCCGGCGAAGACAACACCGAGGAGGTGGAGTTTGGCATGATCGACCAGGCGGACTACCCCGGTATTGACGAGAAGTACGTCAAGAGGAAGGGCCTCCAGGATCAAAGCTTGGCCGAGCAGAGGAAGGCCAAGAAGGAGCTGGCAGAGAACGAGAAGGGTTCCAAGAAGAGTGGCGACGACGAGATGGTGGTGGACGGGGAAGAGGCAAATGCCAACGGAAGGACCATCCTCGAGCAAGCCCAGTGGGAGGAGGAACAGAGGTTACAAGACGAAGAGGACGAGGACGAGGAAGATTACGATCCTGGCAACGATGGCGAGAGCGAAGGCTCCGGCAGCGACGATGACGACGATGAGGATGACGACGACGACGACGATGATGACGGCCAGGGTGGGGATGATTAATCCGGTATGTTTTTCGTTTGACACGCCGGATGTACAGCATGTGCCGTTCATCGCAGTGATGGACGGTTTATTGGGGCACAAACGGGGCGCTAGGAACTGGAATTAGGCGGACGATCTCGAGGTTTAGCTATTCAAAAGAGATACCATATATACATACTACCAACTAGAGTCACCGCAGTCATTCATCCTTGCGTTCGGCTTTTGAAGCGGTCGACTTTTCGCCAATAGGATATTGCAAAAACTCCAAGTTATTTTCCGATAACAATCTTCAGTTTTCCCACACACATTCGAAGCGAGTCTTGATGAGTGTGAGGACTCTGCCATCACATGTGTGCAGGAAGAAAAATGATTTCGTCGTATGTAGTCCAATGCGGGAGACATCGCCTATTAAACCTCCACAGTGAAACTGCTTCTCGGAAACTAGAGCTACTAAAAAGATTGTCCAGTATGGTAGTAATGTCGCTGGGTGTATAGGGATACGTAATGGCCCACTGCCCCCTTATCTCTTTCCAACCTATTTACAGTATCATGACTGATGGGTTGTATATAGGACACGGCACACGCTCCCTGGAAGATGCCGTCGAGAGAGATAACTTGGGCAGGAGCATCCAGCACACCTAGTCCTCTCTTTTCAAATGTGCGGAAGACGGAAAGTCCGTGCAACATGTGCTTTACTGCGAGGCGAAGGGTGGTGATTCAGGCTGGCACCAGGCTAGGGGTTTGCAAGGGAGCCGGCTATAAATTTATGAGGGCATCTAGGTGAATGGAGTCGGCTCGATTTTGCTTATCTCGGGAGGATTGCGAGGATCTGAGTATACCACTTGGTAGCTAGCTGTCTCGTCTTTGTCCGGACTAGTGTCCTCGAAGGAGCTACGAGATATAGATGGAGCTCAGACAACTGTTTACAAATAATGGAGGGATTTAACAAAGAATTACGAATAAACCAACGAAACAACGTACTGGGGAGCCCTGGAAGGTGATGGATATTCATCGCGGCGCAAACCCCATGGGGCATGATGCCTTTTGTCGGTTTGCTCTCGCCTGGTTCACGCAAAGCTCGAGCTAGTCCGCTTAATCCGAAACACATTTTCACCACCTGGCCAAGCTTCAGGTAACCCTTGATCATCATTATCCCTTGGTCCCGCTCCATCTAACATATTTTTTTTTTCAAAAAATCTGCCGTCTAGCCTAGCCCCCACGTCACAGCCAATTGCCCCCACAAAAGCCTTCGCTACGTACACTACAAACAACGCCATGTCTACCCCTAACACAAGCCCAGTAGCAACCTCCTGTCCCCGCCCCCTAATGAGCGACTACGAGCGCGCAGCGCTGCAAGAATCCCTCATGCATGCCACGGAAGTTGCGCCCTACGAAATCCACCTTTCGGACAAGTGGAGGATCATCTCCTTCGGCGAAGCTCCGGTATTCGATCCTCTTTACGGGAAGCCTCGAGCATTACAGATAGTACTGGAAGGGAGATACCCTTCCTCCCATTCCCCTTTCCGGTTTGGGATCGCAATTGCGATTGCGATGGGCATTGAAAGAAGAACTTTTCTGCTAGAGGATGTGAAGGACTTTCTTTACTTGTACGGTGTGGTTGGCATTCTGAGGATGAGGGAAGAAGGAACGGTTTTCGAGACAGTTGTTACGGATGGGCTGGGAGAGCAAGAACAGGGGAAAGATATTGGGGAATGGGGTAGGAGCGGGAGCAAATTACAGTTTCGGTGGAGGTATATGAATGGTAAGAAGGAGGGGGATGGGAGGTAAAATATTACTGGCAGGGTACTAAAAATAATAATATATGTAATTCTTTTGTAAAATTATTTGAGTATATTTTTAAATTATTATTTTATTTAATATGTTTTATATTATGAATGAATAACGATAGAATAAATGTAATTTTCTCTAACGAGGGAGGTTATTATATTTAAAAATCGTCGTGTTTTTTTAAAGCATACTCACAAAAAAACTAGCTTTTCGTTTCGACTTACCACAATAGTGAGGTTGGTTTTATAATATTTGTATATAACAAGTTTAGAAAGTTAGCGGATATTTATAATATCCATGCATTTATTTTACAAAGGGAAAGTGTTTAGTATGTGTGTGTGTACGTGTATGGCTGACAGCCAAGTATGATCATGGTCATGACCAGTCACAAACTAACAGATCTCTCGTGGCATTCCCTCCCCTCACCCTCCCCCCCAAAAATCTTCTATCTCACATATCAACGCCCCTGCTCCCTCTTACTCATCTCAGAAAACCCCAAAATAACCTTCCCACACCGTTCCTCAACCTCCTTCATCAGTGCATCAGCAGTTATATCCTCCAAGTCCCTCCTATCCTTCCTCATATATCTCGTGTCGTCCATCTGCCTCTTGGCCTCCTTCCACGTATTGGGCATTTTTCCTGCTGCTCCCTGCTCAGCCTGAGCCTGAGCCTCGAGGAGGATGGCGCGGGAAAATAGCGGTTGAGGAGGGGGAACGACCTTGACGATGCGAAGGGGGTGAGGGCAGAGGGCTTCTGGGCTGCTGGGGTAGTTATAAGGGGAAGAAGGAGTGCGCTGGGCGCGTCCGCGACGGCGACGTCCGATGGACTGGGCGTTGATGCTATTCCATTGATCAGATACCGATGGGGTGGATGAGGACGAGGGGGATGAGGAGGGGAGAGTAGAGGCAGAAGCTGGGCTAGGTCGGACGAAGATGGTACTATCCGTCCACGCCTGGGTCTCAGCGTCGATGGCGTCGAATGTCATTCCTAGGACAATGTCCGCCTCGTTGTTACTGCTGCTGCTCGAGGGGCGAGGGGCTCGCAGAGCGTCGGGAGTAGGTGGGAGAAGGGAGGTAGGCCGGTGGTGGTGGCGGTCCTCGGGGGTCCTTGAATCATCACTGTTAGCAGAGCAACGGGAGATCGGCCTAGAGGAAGATGCGGCGGCGGGCGAGATGCCCACGGAGATATCTAGCTTGATGCCAGTCGCTGCGGCGCTCCTGGACCTGGAAGAATGCTTGGAAGAAGAGGAAGATCCAGACTTAGATTTGTGGTGGCTGTGGGAATCGTTGTGCTCCCTATCCCTAGATTTGGATTTAGACTTGAAAGAACTCTTCCCAGAGGGAGAGCTCTCCTTCTCCTTGTTCTTGAAGCTAGTGGAAGAGATGCCAGAAAACCACTCGGAGTACTTAGGTCTGCGGGTTTCCTTTTTATCGTCCTTGGGGGAGGACAATGGACCCTTATCGCGGCGATGACGGCGCTTGCCTCTCTCTTCACTGCCCTTGGCCTTGGAGGAGGAGTGGTTATGGTACTTCCTGGACCTGGACTTGCCGCTGGCTTCGTTATCACCAGTCAAGCAAGGCCTGGAGGAATGGGGAATAATGGTCAAAGCATCCTCGACGGCCCGCTCCTGGGCATCCGGGTCCGACATCTCCTCTCCGACGTCAGAGACGTAGAGCTTGGATTCCGGGTATATGCTGGGCTGCTGGTGCCAGCGGTCGAGCGAGCAACCGTTGCAACAACAACCTTGAGAGTGAGCCCTGTGGATAGAAGGAATAACGGTGCGACCGGGATAGATGGTGTTCTTGGCGCTGTCCATTGTTAATGAGGTTTCGTTGTTGATCTAGGCGGTTGCTTGTTTTTTGTTCTTTCTTTCGAGCTTCTTCAATGAGATAGTGGTTGTGATAGATGTCTGGTAAATTACGCGTGAAAAGAGCTTATTGTATGCTGCTACACACACCATGTATAGTACGAACGATTCCGATAGTAGTAAACGTGGGTAGTATATATATGCAAGACAAGGGAATTAAGGAAAGACTAGCGAGTACAACTCTGCCAACACTTACAAGGCAGTTTTCGGCTTGGCATATGGTTAGCGAGATAAATAGACAACAAGTATAGCCAGCCGACTATAGTGTTGAGATTATATGCGTTTAGGGGAGAACACTTGTGGCTGGATATTGGATGAGTAGATGTGTGACTGTATTAGGTCTCGATAGTTCTATATATAAATGGTCAAGTATAGCAAGAGAGCGTCTCAGTGGGGAGGTTCAAACAAGGAGGTTGTTGAAACGTCTTTGACAAGTAGGATAAACAAATGCATTGTGGGAGTTTATATAAGCAACTTTGTATGCCAGGGAGCATCCTGTCTGTACGTCCGCATTCTTTGTTCTGTGAGCTGTCAGTGTCAAAGGATGGAGGATCCGTGCTTGTCTCGGCCCTAGCTATAGTTGCGGGCTATAATAGTAAGAAAGGCAGAAGCTGAATGAGGGTTGATCGATATGGAGAACATCATTCTTGGATGGTCATGTTTTTTTTGTTTTTTTTTTGTACAAGTTGACGGATGTATGGTATAATACATAATAAACAAAGAATCATCACGGGGCTCAGAGGCTAGATGCTCTATTGCTCTCTGCAACCCTGGCGGCCAGTCTCTTCATGATCGACTCCTGTTCACGCTTCTTCTTCATCTTTTCGAGCCCCAACTCGCTGTCCTTCTTGGCCTGGCGCTCCAGCTCTGCAAAGGTTTCCATTTCCTGCTGCTCTCCCGGCGTCGGGGTGACGACTTGGGCCGCCGTTTTCCCGAGGAACTCTTCCAATATCAAAGAGCTCTTCTTTCCCCACATGCCGATCCTCACTATCTCCTCGTTGGATGTCGGGGCGGGAACTGGGGACTCCTTGGTCCAAGACGTTGGTTTTAATCGTTGTGATGCCTCGGCAGGTATGGGATGTACGGGGTAGATGGACTCGTTCTTCTTTTTCTTCTTTCCCGTCTCCTCCTTCCCGGCTTCCTTCTTGGCCACGTATATTGTCAAGACTGCCGAGTTTTTCGTATTTGGACCCCTGTTGACGACCATGGGTATTGAAGGGTTCCAGTACTTCAACCTAGGCAGCTGCTCGCGCGCAAACTTCCTGGGTCCCATGTGTCCCGCCATGCCGTAGGAAAACGACAGGTGCAGTCGAGTGACCTGAGGAGGGAGGATGGCTGCGCCAGGTCCACATCTCACATTGAGAAGCTATCGATCGCATTCGGATACCTGTTAGATCTGAGGGCTACGCTAAGGACGGGGAGAGAGAAAGTAGAATGGTGAGTTACCCTCTAAGAAGCATGTTGGTTAGCCTGAATCGTTCGTTTGTTCCTTTACTTCTTGCTTGGAAATAATAGGGAGACCGAGAAAGTAAAGAAATACCTGGCGAATATTGTTCATACGATGGCCGACGCCCGTCATGATGAACAGCTCGAGCTTTAAAGCTCGCCAATTAGGGTGAGGGCTAGAAGAACGGGGCAGGAAATATCTCGGTCGTCGCAAACAAGAGCATTTGGCGCAGGAGGGAACGATGGTGGTGGAGTACTGACTACAGAATCTAGGAATTTAGGAATTTAGTACTACGACTGGCACCAGCAATGTTCAATTGAAGTTTTGATGGTCCGGCATTGTGCCGACTTGCCTGCCGGGAACAACCCCACCATGTGCCAAGACCCTATCCCTGCGACCTGATTTTCTTTTTTCTGTGCATGGACGGAGGAAATTCTTCTGCAATTCCTGAATACTCACGATTTGATGTATTTATTCACCAGCAAGCAATATGCCAAGGTGATCTAGATTTTCTTTTACAGCCCTTTTGAGCACAATGCAAAGAGCATTGCCAGCAAGATGGATACGAAACTCCCTCCGCATGGGAGAACTGTCTTCTTCCACCCAGATACACACTCAGGTACCAGTATTTCTCTGTCCCGCCCTCACGCGACAATCGAAAGCAGACCTGGGCCCACGATGTGCGACGAGATGCCTCCATGACACACCGAACCCCGGCACCGCTCCCGACGAGTCCAGACCCATCCGCGATAAACTCCGAGGGCTCTCGTATTCTGGGGAGTTTAGCCCCATCCGAGTTAATTCAAACCCTATCCCACCTGAACCACAGCCTAGTCTGGACCCCGTGAGAAAAAACGAAGCGGAAGAGCCTCGACCAAAACTCGCAGAGTTATACAACATTCACACCCTTCCGTCCCTTTGCCATGGCTGCGGTGCATTCGCCCAGACCGGCGACTCAAGTGCTCCTGGCTACTACGACATCTCGCGGAACGTAGTAAAGGAATACCTCGGAATGCTGAACAAGACGAAAGAAGAGTCGACATCCAAGGAACAGGAAGAGGAGGTGCTGAAGTCCATCGACACGGAGGCGCTTGCCAAACTGGGGGTGGACATCTCCGATATTCTCCCGCCATCACGCGACGAAAACAAGGATGAGAAATCAGAAGATCCTCCCGCCCCTCCCCTATGCGACCGCTGCCACAATCTGATACACCACAACATTGGTGCCCCAATCTTCCACCCGGACGTCGATTCCCTCGTCGAAACGATCCTCGAGTCGCCTTACAAGAGGAATCACATATACCACATTATCGATGCTGCCGACTTTCCCATGTCTGTCCTCCCCCGTATGAGGGCCCTCGAAGAGCTTATGCCTCTGAGGGGGAGGAACAGGAGATCCCAACGAGAGAAATGGACAAAAGGAAAACACATGGACGTCAGCTTTATAATCACCCGTGCCGACTTGCTGGCGCCCACCAAGGAGCAAGTTTCCAAACTGCTTCCCTATTTGCGAGACGTTTTGAGAGACGCACTGGGAAGGTCGGCAAGAGACGCTAGGCTGGGGAATGTTAGACCCGTCAGCGCCAAGGACTCGTGGTGGACCAAGGAGATCAAAGAAGAGATATGGCACCGCGGCGGCGCAAACTGGCTGGTTGGAAAGGTCAACGTGGGGAAGAGCAAGTTCTTCGAAACCATCTTCCCCAAAGGCGACAGAGATGTCCCAGCTCCCGGAAACATCGAAGTAAAGGTGTTCCCACGGAATGAGCCGAGCGTTTCTTCTAAGTCATCTGAGGATGATCCTACGGACAGTGAACTGATAAAATTAGAGGATGCACTCCGAGAGGAGGGAATAAACATTCAAGAGCAAATGGACGAAATGGAGCTTCTCCCTCCAGCCCACCCGGAACAAAGATACCCACCCATGCCAATTGTTTCGGCCTTACCAGGGACAACGGCCCAACCCATCCGCAGACCTTTCGGCAAGAGTCGAGGCGAGCTAATCGATTTGCCGGGACTACCGAGGTCGGAGTTGGATGAGTATGTCAAGCCGGAATTCCACTCGAAGCTCATCCTCCACAAGAGGGTCAAGCCGAACGAAACCACTACAATCAAGCCGGGCCAGTCGCTGCTTGTCGGCGGTATAATTCGCATCACACCGAGAGAAGACGGACCTCTGATGCTGATGGTGAATTTCACCCCGCTAGAGGAACACGTTACCGCCAACAAGAAGGTGGGGGACATTCAGACTGGCGCTTTTGACAATCCCATGGTCGAACACGTGGGAAATGACGAGGCCAAGAATTCGATTAGACTGGCGGGGACGTTTCAACTGAACACCGACATGACCAAGGAACGTGCGGGACCACTCACGAGGAAGAATGCAGTCGGTCTGAAGGTTGACAGGCTACCTTTCATGGTGCTAGGCACGGACATTCTCATCGAAGGGGTCGGATGGGTGGAAGTGGCCGCCCAGGTGAGACGAAAGGCATTTGAAGGAATAAGTCATGAGGAGGACTCCTTCAAGGCTGAAATGACAGGACTGCCCATGTTCCCTTCCGTAGATGTCTTTTCTCCTGGCGGAAGGTTCATTGGGTCGAGGAAGTGCATGGATGGGTTTGTGCACAACAGGCCGAAAGACTGGGGGAAGAAGTTACCCCGGCGGACAAGGAGTTACAAGGGAGGGGAGGAAAAGAAGATCAGGAAGGCAGAGAAGAGGGAAGCCAGAAAGGGGGCTAGAGAAATAGGAGAGGTGATGTGAATTAACAAAGGTGGTGGATTGATCCACGAGACTGGATCCCAGACGTCATGGCTGAATCAAGCCGGGCGCTGTAAAGCTTTCTGTATAGAAGATGCAAAGAGATGATATTAACTCAAGAGATACCCCATTTGACATGCCCCAATCGATGGCAGATATTGATGTCACTGCAAGATGGACTGTGATTGGTACTTCTAGCAGAAGGCCTCTTAGACCACAGCATTAGTGGTATGCTTGGTCTTGGTTCGCAACCGGGGAAAGTCAAGAAAGCCCGCTACCACGACAGCTGCAGCTACGATTGGGGTACAGCACCCATCAAGATCCTAGGTTGAGAGTATTCCAGGGCAGGTTGTATGTGCAGGCGGGTAGTTCGGAATATACCAAGACCGCTCGGTTACTGCCTCGGGACGTCGATCAAGCACCTCAAGAGGAAGCCCGCAAAAACCGAGCCTCGAATCTAATGAAGAAATTGCGCCCGACGAGAGTGATGCTGTAAGTAATGATGGACAAAATATCAAGCCTGGGAGAGGTGGAAAATTGCTCCATGTTATTGTAAAGATCATGATCGCGGGTATCCATAGTAATAAACACTTTTGGTTTTTGGGTTGCATAGAAAATAGGCCCGTCTTTGCCTAGTGGAATTCATTCGTGGCTTCAATGCTTTCGCCGTAGCGACGCAGTTCCCGACGTGGATCTATTTCCTGCACACCAATACTTTTGGGGAGTCGTATCTCGACGAGGCGGCAAGGGACGACACTGTTTACAGCATATTCTCGCGGCCTGCCAGGGACAAGACTATCGCCGACGGCGCAGACGACATGGCGGAAGACTACATCACGGCATGCGGGCTGGAGAATGCGGGCTGGAAGCTGCGTTTGCGTGGCAATATCCTCGTTATTGCAACTTGGCTTTGGTATATGCAGTATCACGTGCCCGTACCCGGTGCGATACTAAGTTCAGTCCCAGAGCGGCAATGCACTGGAAACAAAAACAGGAAGCGCGGGCATGTTCGGAAGGCACGTCAGTAAGTTTTGCTGATGCCTGGATCTTTGGAACGGACGGTGGCGCGAACGCCGGTCCGCCGACCGAGCCTGACTGCGCCTTCTGGGCTGGCTGAATACGGTCGGACCAATATCACGGACTTCGGACAACCCCACGAGATCCGGGACCGAGTAGATTACTTCTCGGGACCAACCAGGTGATGGATGGAACGAAGAGTATATAATTGATGGTGGGCCAGTCTTGTATGTCGGGGTAGAAAGATGTCATGGAATATTTGCAAGGTAATCCAGTAGTTAAGTTAAATCAAACAAAAGACCCTGGTCACCACCCAGCAGCACCAGCCGTTCATCACAGTATTGGTTTGTCCGCCGTACACTACGCCCCAAACCAAACCACACAACACATCACGAGGAATAATGGCATCACAACTCATCCGGCAGCGCGCTCCCACCCTCGGCACCATCGCAGCCGCAAGCGTCGGCGCGGGACTCTTCTACAGGATGATGAGCACCAACACGGCAGCGGCAGAGACCGTAGCAAAGACAGCACCGCCGGCAAAGATATTCGGCAGCGGCCCCGCGTTCGCGTCGCTGAAGCTCGAGAGCTCGAAGATGGTGAATCATAACACAAAGTTGCTGCGTTTCGAGTTCCCCAATGGAGACGCCGTTAGCGGGCTGAAGTTGACTTGTAAGTATTTTCAATCTTCCGGGACTGAAGAGAGAGAGGTTAGGGAGTCGGAAAACGTCACGGAGACTAATCATTTATTTTTTTTCTTCTTTTTTCTTTTCTGCTTCTTCTCGTAGCTGCACTTCTCACATTCTCCTGGCCGGAGGGACGATGGTTTCCGGTGCTACGACCGTACACTCCCGTCAGCAAAATAGGTAAAGTCGCGACACCACACCACGTGCTAGCATCTGGGCCTGATTTCTAAACCCCCTTTTTGAGCTAACGAACCCTGCCCCAGGCGAGCCCGGCTACCTGGAGCTGATGGTGAAACACTACCCCTCCGGCAAAGCCAGCACCCATCTTCACTCCCTCCAGCCAGGGGACTCGCTCCGCTTCGTCACGGCGATCCCGGGCTATCCGTGGACGCCCAACAAGCATTCCTCCGTCACCTTGATCGCCGGCGGGGCGGGAATAACACCCATCTACCAGCTTGTGCAGGGTATCCTCGACAACCCCGAGGACAAGACCAAGATTACCCTCGTCTTTGGCGTCAACAGCGACCGGGATGTTTTGCTCCAGAAGGAATTCGATAACTACGAGAAGCGGTTTCCCGGCAGGTTCAGGGCTGTTTATACGGTTTCCAATCCGGAAAATGGGTCCGCGCTGAGGAAGGGGTATGTTACCAGGGAACTGCTCGAGGAAGTTGGGGGGAAGGGAGAGAAGGTTTTCGTGTGCGGCCCACCGGCCATGGAGGCTGCGCTTACGGGACAGAGAGGAAAGGGTGGGATTCTGGCCGAGCTGGGGTACTCGAAGGATCAGGTTCATAAGTTTTGAGGGTGGGAGTTCCGATGAGGGAGTAGGGTTTTCATTTGTTACTGGGCGGAAGGATAGAGCATCTGGCATCGTTTTTGGGGGTTAGCGGGTTTCTGCACTTTATGTCCCCGGGGACCAGGGAACACGGCTGTCAGGCTTGGTATTTCTTTTCATACCCTCATGGCGATAGGATCGTGGCAGGAAGCACTACCATTCTCGGCTTCAGATTATATCAAGAAAGTTAGATTGGGCCTAGAAACATATCTATGCTTACATTTGCATTAAACATGTAGTTATACAGGATCATTTGGGTCCCCCGCTCCATACTAGCTCACATCGTAATAGTCTAAGAGGGTGATAATACAATACAACGAAGTCACGTAGTAAGGAGTCGATTCGTAGCAGTTGCATACCGATAAAGATTAGTGGCGCAATGAAGCCGAACTAAAACATTCTCATTCATCTTCAGCAGAGACACTTTGTGTTCTATAACCATTTAGTTACCTTGGCTGGTACCTCGAGATGTAATCTCTTTTTTCCCCTTCCCAGTCGATGAGTTCTCACCCTTGAAATTTTGGGGTATGAAAGTTCTTGGTGAGTATTTTAGCTAGAAGATCAAGTTTTCAGTTGGAAATGGCTCTTCACATCCCGTTGAGCATATTAGTTAGAGTTGGCTACTACAAGCTATA
Source organism: Zalerion maritima (assembly GCA_022664585.2). Taxonomy (NCBI): domain Eukaryota; kingdom Fungi; phylum Ascomycota; class Sordariomycetes; order Lulworthiales; family Lulworthiaceae; genus Zalerion; species Zalerion maritima. The sequence goes on from JAKWBI020000004.1 coordinate 312,637, forward strand.
CTTCAGAGATACCTACCTTCTTTAGAAACCGCAGAATGTCAGACGGAACAGACGGAAATACAAGTGCTCTTAACTCAAGTTGCCGTCGCCGAGTATAATGGCAGTAGTTCCTATGGTGTTCAACGTATCGTAGTCGGTCCAACCACGGAACCATTTTACTTTCAATGACCCGGGTTTTAGTTCACACAGAACCAGAATGTGGCAAACACGCATGCTTTTTCTGTGATAGGAGTCTTCAATGCTCAAGTTCCACTGGCATATCATTAACTGTGCTTGTTGGGTGTCTCCTAGCACGGAAAAAAAAAAACTTCCTGGGGCCCGACACCAGAGCCTGGTTGGAGCACATTGCCACAAATTCACCAGTGTGTCACCCATTATCTTTAGTTGTTTCGAGAATGCAGCCAAGCCCAGGCTATTCGCAGAATTGTGGTTTCATTCCTGGCAGACACATGACGACCAAGTTAAGCCAAAAGAAGTATGGGGTGTACTGAGCTGATCTCGACCCTGACGTCCAGCAACGTCGTCTTGCCAAACCTGTGACAAGGCTCGCCGCTCAAAGGCAAGATTGGATAAATCATGACTGATCGTTCGAGACAGCATCTCCTTGCTGCCTTCGAACAAAACTCTCAACCGGGTCTAATCCGCGATAGCAATAAGCCACAGCTGATGACCTACCTAGCGATTAGGAAAGGTTAGGATATATGGATCGGCGAGAGAGGCAAGAGGTAATCGGGCACGCAGAAATAAACACACACATAAAGTCTTGGTTTATAGAGTCACATTCGGTCAGAGCACAGACTTCATCATGGCGATGGGAAGTGGGAAAAAGAATGCCATGATCTTACTTTCAACCGTTGCCTCCGTCCTCCATAGCACCACATGCCGTCTTACATTACGGCAGAGCTACGATGACCACTTCGAGATTATGCTCCGGCTAGCCAGAAGGTCGAGAACAAAGCTGCACAGGGTGTCGTTGAGATAGACCGAGTATAACCCACGTTTTGCGCGATTTGATGCATCTGGCTACTAGGAGTGAGGCGCGGGAGGCGTGGGGAGACCACAGGCACCGGTCCGGGATGGAGATGGCCATGTCGACTTGGATCCGTTGGCCATGGAAAGTCGGTTACCATCTGTTGGCACTTCATGAACGTGGCTTGAATGCGGGCTGCCGGGGCGAGGTGTGTATCTCGAGTTGCTCGTCCAACTCGGCCGTACCGAATCTGGTTTCACCGGCCCCCCTTGGCTGAACACCCACTTTCCGACTGCCACAGTTGGTATCACGGTGGGAGGGACCAAGACATTCCATCCAGTGTTCTCTGATTAGAAACCAAGTATGTTGTGTATAAGCTCCGGAAACATTCAGCCAAAGGCTAGTGTATCCGGAGTCTGGGTCCAGGTCCCAAGTGAGCATTTTTCCCGGAAGAGGAAACTACCGAAAGCCTGTGGCAGACCCAGGTGGTAGACTCAGCATCCATCTTATTTCCAGTGCGCGGATTCCGAGGCTCGAGGCCGGATTATCCAAGCGGGACTTATTCATCAGCTATAGGGCGTGGCAAGTGGCACGCGTCCTTTATAGCTCATCGCTATTACGTATCCTCTTTGCGAACACATGGGCGCAAAAGAACTGGGGACGAAAGTTCTGGTGTGATGCCTGTCTCGGAGACTTGCCCGACCGACATGAGGCATTGTCTTGGAGATCCGGCGAACGATAAACGGCCTTCCACCCCAGTGGTTACGACAATAAAGCCTGAGGCTGGATGAAGTTAATGTTCTCAACCGTAATGTCGCAAAAGGTCGGATTGCGAGCCTCATGTCGGCCATATTTTCAGAATACTTTGTCTTGGCGGTGACGACGACGGGCAACACAGCAGCCGCCACAAAGCCTCCGCACCGCCGAATCCAGGAACAGCTTGACCGCCAATTACAGCAAGTCCTTATGCAACGACCGGCAGAGAGCCTGTGGGCTCCAGAAGGCTTCGTTTGCCTAAACGCACTTGGGGGTGTGGCAGTGACGTCTCAGGAAGATTGAAAAGTGCAGAGTCGAGCCGGGCGCTGGTGTAGGTTGGTCGCCGTGGATGGAGTGTCCTTGTCGGGGAATATGTGTACCGTACATATTTCTGTTGTAAAGGTAGACAGTTATCTGACAGCGCCCGTAGCGCGGTGTTGCCCACATCTTGTTGACAACCAACTGTTGAAAATGTAGTGATGCTTGCGATTATCACTTTAGCAGACGCAGTTGTCTTTGTTTGAGCTAAGGCATCTCGGGGTATGCTGTGGGTTCTCGCTCCATCCCGAGCTGTGAATGGCTTCAATGAAATGTCGCGACGGTGCACATCTGACCATGGCAACCGAGCATGTTGGTTGAGTGCCCGCCTGCAAACGACCGTGCAAGGTACTGTATCCACTTAGCCATCGGATGATTGTGTAGAATGTTTCCCTCTCAACATGCTCCCCGGGGTCGTTGGGCCTTGGCTCATGTACCGAATCCGAAAGCCGACATTTGGGGGATCATGGTGAGAATAATAGCCACGTCGCCGCGACGGAGCTTGGGGTACCCCGGCTTCTCTCGTCGCATGCTATTAATGCCGTCTGCCATCTGCCATGTTGCCATCTTCGGTGGGGAGGGGTGTAGCCATGGGTTAGGGCCCAAAAATGACCGATCTTGAACCGAGAGGTAGCAATTTCCAACGGAACTCTTGTGAAAGAGAAAATACCGGGCCGTTAAAGCAAGGGCTAATGATGGACTGAAGTCCTGGAAGAACATCGGACAATGACGTAGACGCCCAGAGAATCCGGTGCTGGCAGTATCTTTCCAGCCAAGGTTGAGTCACTCAATCGTAGTTGTCGCCCAGGCTGAAAGGATCAAGTAGGACGAGCCAAATGCACATCTCGTAACCGTTGCTGTATTTTTCATGGATGAGTAGGAAGTTCCAAGGAAACATGCTTGTGAAGATGAGGATGGGGGCCTCATGACTAAGCTGTGAGATCACAAGGAAGGAACTATGTAGTAGGGAACACGAAAGGGTATGAAGGCCGGAAGGGTAAGGGTCTTCCCACCGATTGCTTCTGCGGAGCCGCCACTATCCAACCAACTTGAACAACACACTAAATGTCGAAGCATCTGCTGGATTTGACCACGTCCATCTGTTTCTTTGCCCTCACCTTGTAATCTCCATTCCTGCGTCATCAGGGGGTGATGCTGGAGGTGTTGGGTATGCTGGGCCTCTTCTCATCCCACCTTGGCGAAAAGGGATTGGAATGGCATCACGAAAGCATTCCACGGCGTCCGAATGCTGATCACAGCAAGTAGTTTCTCATCCTTCCGTCCAGTTGACTACACCCAACCTTTGCTGACGCCGCCCCTTTTGGCACATGTGGCGGCCACGAGGGGAGTCTGGGCCTTGGTCTTCCAACCATTGTCCAAGTGCCCCGAGTGCCACCAACTTGGTGCCATGGTGGTTGCCAAGGTGGTTGTCAAGGTGGTGTACTGTGTGAGCATTCGCTCGGAGGGTTTTCAGCTGGTTTCCTCCAATGCTAATCATGGACAGCCGGTGCCAAACAGCTCAGCAATGCGCGCCCAGACGAGCTTTGTCTATTTTCGCGTCTTCCCGCCGCCCATCATAAGCTCGGCAACCAAGCAACCTACGGGACGTTATTTTTGGGGTCTGGTGATTTCTCCAATTCCGCAAATTCCCACCAGGCACTCCTTCCTCTCCGCCCTTCCTTTTCTCCATACGACGCATCCTGGTTGCCGCTTCGCCCTCCCGGATTCCCTTGACTGACCATGCTGTCTTTCGCTCCGGCTCGAGAGAAGATAGCCACCCAGTATCCGCGGCTTGTCGAGGTGCTTGATGCAGACATCAGACGACTAGAGCGGCTCTCGGGCAAGAGTAGGAAGTTTCACCTCCCCTCGAAACGGCTTGATTCAAGGGAAGGGGGAGTGTGTGGTATGATATGGATGCCTCGTTGTAGGCCTGCCTAACCCTATCTGTGGATGCTGCCCCTTGGCCGTTGGGTCTACCATCTCCCCCACAGGCACACCTATCATTCCCAAAATACCCTGATGCAGATATTACTACCTGCCGCAAGTGCCTGTATCAACAGCCCTCGCTCGCTTCTCGGGACGGGGTCCCTCTTTTCCCCCATATCCCATGCCCCCGCAGTATGGGGTAACTCCACGATGACTTGCATCTTGCACGGATTGCAGAACGGCCGTTGCAAGAGCAATACGAGTGCAAACACTCGCAATGGATACAGCCCACTGTATGCGTATTCTGCTACAGATAATCGGCCCCTTTGCGGGACCCTCGGCCGCTTTCTATCCAGCTCCTTTTGAACATAACCTAAAAGACGCACTTTCTCACGACGTAGTAGTCGGGGACGGGTGAGGAACGTCTATACCACCTTATCCGGGCTCGTCCCGATCATGATAATATCCGGTGGATAGGAAGGGTGAATTGTTCTGAGATTCCCAAGACATTCTAGTTCTGGCACTCTCTTTGTGGGGTGACTTCCCAGAGAAATGCCCTCAACTTTTGCTGACCCCAACTGCCATCCGACGCTGAGGAAAGTCACCCCACCGACGACAAATGGGCGGGATCCAATTTCTCTGACGGTCGGCAAGTCTCCCAACTCACGCCCGCATACGTCTGTACGACGTTCTACGTTCCTCCGGAAAGCATTGCGACATGCGACACCCCACCATGTTTCCTGCGTCTGTGGATGCGTGAACCCCCGATTAACGTGCATCCCTCGCGCATCCAGGTCAACTGATTCCTGGTTCCTATCACCTTCTGTCTGGTTTGATTTCCTAGTACGCTCGATCCCATCGTGAGAAACATCATACGAAGCATATCCCTCCTTCCAACCTGCCAAGGGTACACACGGGGTGGGATGCTAGAGCTACGCTACCGCATATGTACAATTCCGGCCAGCGAGTGGCGCTGGAGAGAGTCGATGAGACATGGTTGGCATCGCCATGATCCTCCGGCTCTTCCAACAGCCGCGCTCCAAACAAACCGACCGTCCTTTTGTGTTCTTCTATCCCTCCTAAGCGTCTCTCTTCAAGCATTAGTGACTGATCCAGGCTCAGGCATGGCTTATATCAAGCAAAAGCCAAGAGGCGGGGAATGGCGTACTAGGCAAGCAAGATCCCAGCTTCTTACATACATACGTTCTCGGCAAACCAAGCATCTCGGTATAGGTAGGAGAAGAATGTGTACATGGGTACTAGCTAGCGCTGGTTATCTCTGAATATATACTCTCTATGAGTCCAAAGCGACACCGGGGCAATAGACACCATGATGCACTACCGTGAACCCCTGCCTAACCATCAAGAGAAAGCGATTTACGATAAATATTATTGACCCCAGACTTTTGGCACGACGCTATCCGAAGACGACAGCTCAGGGCCCACGTTAAAGGTGGAGAAAACAGCCAATTCCCTATTGCCACAGACAGATGCCGTCGGCCAGTCGAGGATCGTACCGAGCCCCAGCCCAAAGGATCGTGGGGTTCTGTATGTGGTTGCTTTTTCCGTTGCAAACCTTTTATTTCGTCTCAAGTCTCCGAAGTGCAGATAGCCCAGGCCCTTAGAGGCAAGAGACGGTGACATACTTTGTAATACACCCACGCCTCGGGACGCGAGGGGAGAAAGACACACTGAAAAGTCGTCGTTCGGATGCGGGAGGGAAGAGAGATTTTTTTTTTTCCCTCAATAAATAGGACGCTGCAACTATCCCGTTTCAGCCCTGTGCAGCCAGTTTAGAGAGAGATTTGCGTGTGCCACCACCCCATCCATTCGTCCATCCGTCGCAACTTGCGGCATGCCTGCAGGCGTAGGCGTTAAGGACATTTTTCTAGAAGAGCAGGGATGGTGGGGCGCCTTTTTCTTTGAATTTACCGCGCAGCTATTGGTCGGGGCTTCTGAGAGAGGAAGGAAGCTCTCTCTTCCCTTGACAAGTTGGGCAGGGGCCCCCCAAGGAGGCGAGTCCACCGTGGGGTGCCTATGACGATCGCCAAGCGAGCCGCCAAGGCTCATATAGCTTAAATCGGCGTGGACCTGTCCGGAATATCGCTATATCGGGGTATATGTGCTGAGGGTGCAGGTGGTGGCTTACAAGGTGCCTGCCACACCGTTTCAAGGTGGTACGTGCCCTGGACTAGAAATGCCGCTAAACATGCAAACCGTTTTGGGAGTACTTCAATCACCGTAATCAGTGGACACGCCGCCCCGCCGGTCCATCCGAAGAGGTCTCGGTGCTGTCCACTGAAGGTTCACTGTGCACCGGTTTTGCTAGCTCTGGTACAGCGCCGATACAGGAGGTCAACGTCACCGCTTTCGGGGGCCTTTCTTTCATTTTGCGACATATGTGGAAGGGAAACGGGGAAAGAAATTGCACCTCAGGGCGCTACCTTCGGCGAATGGCATTTTTCGAGGGGTGGTCAAGGGGTCCCTTTTGGAGCCTATGTACAGCAGGAGGTGCCCGCCCGAAGCAGGACAGCGCTGTGAAAGGAAAGAACATGGAGCTGTTTCGAGAAAGGGCAAAGCTTTCTGCTCTTGCTTTTGCTGCCGGTCTGGGCTGTTGAAATGATGAAAATGCCTCACCCAACCTAATAATTAACGATGCTCGACAGCCAGCCAGCAAACAGTGCATTAAAATATCTGACCACAATTTGTGTTGCTTTGTTCAGCTTCATTCCGTCCTATCCGACTCCCATCCACTCGACCACACTGTTTTGCCCTGCTTCCCCATCAGCCCCAGCAGTTTTTGAGTTCTGCTCGCCACAGTCTGTCTGCCTTCCATTTTCGATGAAGAATAAGCACAAGCAATCTAGGATCTTGTCTCCAAGCGCCTTTTCCAAATTGATATGCTATCGACCGGTGCACCTACTCGACCTACTAACAGTTATGATACCCCAGTGTCCCTGACTCGCGTCCCGAGTCGCATATCTCGAGTCTCGAGATGCGGATGCTGGATATCATAACTGGGTCGGGCCGTGCGGTTGTTAGTTGTTCTCGGTGGGTTTCGGTGTCGGATGAGGGGTTCAATAATCCACAAACGTCTGCCTACTCTACTGCGGGGTTGGTTGTTGTTGGAAGGTAAGAGGCAAAAGTGATGCGATCGCACCGCTTTTTCTTGGTGTTGCCACAGCAAGCTCTGGTGACGACGTGGTTGAGGTTGCGACTTGGCACATTGGCTCAATCCCATCCACCGTTTTGACGAGGGGGACGAGGAGGGTCATGGGCCCTTGCATTGAATACCGAGTGGCTTATAGTTGTTCCAGCGCTGTGAGGGTGATCAGTCAGCTGTCGGTTTCTCGACCCTGTGCCCCCCCCAGGAGGTCCCCGTCAATGGGTTGAAATATTGTTTTCCTGTCCCAAGAACGAGAGATGCACCATGCTAACAGAAAGGGCCAAGTGTTACCGCCAACCAAGCCGGTATGGCAAGACATCGCCATTCATCCTCCCCTAGAGTATACGCCCGTACTATCGGCAATAAACAAACGGCGAACACATGTCATCGATCCAACATGAGTTGGCAGTCCCGCCTCCAGACAGGCCGTAGCACGTAGCCCGTGCCTGTATATTTTGTCTCTCTTTGCTGTTCATATTGGATGGGACACAGGGGCCACCACACGGATAATATGCGCCAAACCAGAACAACCGCGTCAGCCTGTGATATCGATACCGATGTCATTTGAAACCATCGTGACAAACTCCACCGCCAACCTCCAACCGTCGGGTGGTGGTGTATTCATGTCGCATTTCTGCGGAGTTGCTGTCAGCCTCCTCTCTGATGAGCAAATGCCGACATTTCACGGCAGCATGATGGCGAGAATCGATATCAAAAACCAGCTTCGCCAAGTACTGCCTGTCTCAAAGTTAATATCGTGGTATATCTTGGTCGCGTGGCCCTCCATGACACCGACCCGAAGAAAACGGCAAGATATATGGATTCGCGGGGCAAGCGATATTTCATGGGGAAAACTAAGCTTATGCCACATAAGTGTGTCCGTAGCGTTTCTCTGCATGGCGTGCTTGCGGGTTGTTTCTGGCTGATGTTCGGATTCCATGGCCCTTCTGCTAGTGCTGTGCTGCCACGGTACGCTTCCCCCCTCCTCTCCTAGGAGGCTACAGGGTCGTTGCTGCGGAACGTGAATGTTCAATATGCGGTAATTGCGGTCCGACAGTTTTCATATTTCCTCCCTCACTTCTACCGCTCTTCTCGATATTGCTACAGCTTCGACAAGAGGTCACGCTGCTCGCTTGAAAGACAGAAAGGGACTTCCATTATTTCTAGCTAATAAGGTTGAAATTTTCATGAGATGGAACCTGGGGGGGGGTGATGAGCCGGGAAAAACGACAGCTTGTCGATCCAATCAATCCACCAAGAGACGGGACGGACAGTTTCTCTTTCTATATTTTTTTCCCCTGGGAATATCCGTCGCTTAGCCTACCCCCATCAGGAAAGAAGGTTTTGCTGCAGATTTGCCTTCGATCGAGGAGGTGGGGTTGGATGTGTGGGAACAAAAATATGGCTGCAAAGTGCTGTAAAGATCTTGGGGTCTAACAACAGCCAACCAGGGGTTTCCCGGATCGACCGTGGAACTCTTTGCTTCTGCTGCTGCACATATTTTTCGAGATTTTTTCATTTCCCTCTCTCACACCCCGGCCTCTGTGAGATGAAATCGGCGGGGTGGTAGCCATGGCGGAAGGGAGAATGTTTGATGGTGTGGGATAAAGACTCCCCCCAATACTAGAGGTCGGTTCCATGCGCGACCGGATCTAGAGGAATTGCTATATGCAGACGACATGCAGAGACATTCCTCGCATAAGCGCGGGTTGCAACTCCAGCGAAAAGAAGAAAAGTTGGGGTTCGAACTTGGGCCTATCTGAGAGTCGCCACTCGAAGCCATCATGCATTCGAACGAAAGAATCTAGCGTATCTCTCAAGCCTCGTAGCGTCCGAGATAGCTTGTAGGGCTCTTGGGCTTTCCAGATTTAGATTCGAACATTGAAGCGGTGGAGGAGACCGCCTTTTCGGCACACAGCAGCCGTTCACCACCTACCACCAAAGCACCTATCTTTCTTCCCCGGCAATGTTGAAAGATGGAAAGGGAGCTCGGTTGACGGATGGAGGGATATCCTCATTGGAAGTAAAATAAATAAATCAAAAGTTTACATCGACGATGGTTGGGGGTCATAAATGCCACATGTCAGGTAGCCATCGCATACGATAACCGTGAACAACATTGGTGTTACGGCTCAATATGCGTGAGATTCGCCCGAAACCTGGCTGCAGGGCACAGGCTCACAGCAGCAGCACCGATGAAGGGCTCAGCTACTGTAGGTCCGTATGAGACGATGACAGCAGCAAGACAGGTACATGTCTGCACCACACGAAAAAAAAAAAGATGACAGTTGTTGGAATCATCAACGGTAAACCGTACTGGCTCCGATGGCCACCAAATGGATTGATGAACTACAATCCTATGCACTCTGTTCGCGTACCTGAGAAACAGAGAAGGAAAGCAACCAAAAAGTATCTCTTTCGTTCCTGACGCCTGCCTCATGGCTGAGAATATGAGCGATTTACCAAGCGAGCTACTAGGCGGATACATAAGTATGATTTACGCCCCCAGAAAGGCCAGGTCCGCTAATATAGGCCATTGGAGCCACATGCCTATGCGGCCGCTGCTAGGCAAGCTCCACCTGGCAACTACAGGGAAAGGGCGAGGTAATATCCTGTCGTGGGTATTTGTCCATGAAGCCGAAACCACCGAGACACATCATCAACCGTCTTCTCCAGGGTCGGGGGCGGCGGCCATGGTCGTCACCGACCAGGGCGATCAGGACAAGCAGGACAAGCAAAACCAAAGCAGATAATAATCGGGCATCGGGATACCCTTTTGGGGCTACGGTGTGCCTCCGCATCCCGGCATGTACAGCAAGTCCGCAGTCACCACAGAACTAGCAGTATTACTTAGGGGGGGCGGTGGTGGTTCAAGGTTCGGTGAAATTTAGGTACAACAACTGGAGCTAGAGCGGGGCTTTTGCCTTCGTGTTGATTGATTCACGGAAATGGGGTAATGGGGGTAAAGCCACACGCCATTATTACAATCTGCATTCAATAATTGCGCCTCAGGCGACAGGCAGATGGGGAAATGCCAGTTGCTGGACCGTAGTTTATCACCATACCCTAGCTTCGGCGATGGATCAATTTCACGGCCATGGTTGCTGCAGTATGACACCGTCTTGACTTTCTTGACGATTTGGCCGATGTGTACTGCGTAATATTGTTTCTCGTAGTGATGAGTGAGAAGCCCAGGGTGGAGCAGTCTCCGGCCCTTCTCTTTTTATTTCTGACCTACTACACGGGAGGGAGGCCATGTGTGAGATGCTTAGACAAGTATTTCGTAATGAGTTGGATGTTTGCTATGTGCTTGGAGATACATCACCCCCAACTTGCCAACCGCGCCGTCTTTGTTACTCGTCAGCAAAGCAGGGCTTTGGTCTTGCTTCGCCTTCTCGCCGCCCTCTTCTCTCTTGACCAGCCCGTTTGTCCGTCCAGCTAGAACGTGGGAACACGCAGCCAACACGAGATGGACGGGGAAAGAACGTCTACTGGTTGTCTGTATAAGGGCATTTAAAATAAAAATAAAAATAAAAATAAAATTCAAATTCAAATGCTCGCTGGGGCTGAGCCGGGAACGCTGCTGCAAGTCTATCGCTGCAACGAGGACCGGAATTGTGAGGTTCAGAATGCGAGGCGGCGCGTGGGAACAAGAAATTGGACCCCCGCGGATGATGGGAATAGAGCGAGAGGAAGGAAAGCTGGGCGGGACATGCGATGACAAGAGACCTGCATGAAAACGATACCCATTTTGACCGTCTCGCCTTTTTATCTACAAATCCGTATTGAGTGCACCCTTTTTGGTACAATTCCCTGCCCCATCATTCCGTTTTTGCCTTTTACAGGTGCGATACAACCCCTGTCGGTAGGTACCACCACCCTCTGGACCCTGGTCGCGGTACGTACCGGAGGGAAAAAGTGGAAATGCGCCGCACGTTGCATGGGGACACCGCGCCTCCCAAAAAACGGAGGGAAGGAGTGCAGGAAAAAGCAAGCTTGAACTGGGGCTCTGCGCTTTCCATGCCCGCGCATGTCGTCGTTCATCATTTGGCGCTCTCACCTGCTGGCCCTTGCTATATCCCTGGAGCATTGAGGTCACTCTTCCCACCCACTCTCAGCCGGTTTCCTTCAACCCCTACAAACCCGTACTGCCATCCATAAATATTTCCTTTTCCTCCCCTCCAGATCCCTTCCCTGAATCCCCTCTCTTGCTCTCTTCTTTTAGTTTTACGCCGTCCGCATAGTCATGTTCTGGGTTTTTAACTGTTCGCGCGAGAGGTCTATATGATCTCAATCTGAGAAGATTGTGTTACTCCCCCAGCTTTCATCACCCACCCGTACAAAGAACTATCGCCCTCAGATTCTGCCATCTACTCTGTTCTCTACTCCCCTACTACTTTTTTTTTCTTTTTTCTTTTTTTGATGACTCCGAATCCTTGACTTTCACCTCCTGGACTCTACCCAGAGACCTCGCGGATTTCGCAGCTAGCCTTACAGCAAATCACTGAAATCCGCACTTCACACGCTTTCTCTTTTCTGCTGAATGCACGCCCGCCACCTGCCACCCCAACAAACGATCCTCAGCAGCCAGAAAAGGCCTCTCCCAGAGTCCACGCAGAAACCAACCCTTCGCACCCGCAAGACTACTTCCCAAGACCCAATTCCAGGGTCCCTTTTCAACATACATACAATCCGCCACGTAGCCAATTTTCCACAGACCAACAGCCAAGATGCAGACATCAATGTTCCTGCCCGCGGTGCATCACCACCTGCACATTCCTAGCGCCTTCCGCCACAACAACAAGAATACCACAAGTACCAACAATGGCCTCTACCAGCCTCTGAACCCTCAGAGGGGCGAGATCCGCCTCCTCCGCGTGCGTCCCTGCACAAAGGACACCAACAAGGTCGCCCTCAAGTTCCGCATGACCACCGTCTCGCTCCAGCAGCGCCCTCCCCAGTACTGGGCTCTTTCTTACGTACACGGAAACGACAAGAAGAAGGAGAAGATCGATGTCAACAGCTCCAAGGTGGAGATTTCCGCCACTCTCGCCGAAGCGTTGCGCTACATCATGACCTCGAAGGAACAGCTCAATATGAAGGAATTCTTCCTCTGGGTCGACGCCATCTGCATCAACCCTGCAGATATTTATGAGAAGAGCAACCAGGTGCAAATCATGCGTGCAATCTACCAGGAGGCTTTCTGCGTCCTGGCCTGGCTTGGCGCCGGCACCGAGAAGCAACGCGACGCTGTCGAGACCGTTAGCGACATTGCCCACCATGTCCTCAACTCACACAAGAAGGAGGGTCCTTCGGGTTGGGAAAATGGCTCATTCATGGAGAACTTCGATGGCTCGCTCGACAAGGACACTTGGAAGGCAATTGAGGAGCTCGATACTCTTCCTTACTGGCATCGTGTCTGGATGATCAACGAGCTCAGCGCCGCGAAATGGGTCCTCTTCCTTTGCGGTCACAGCTTCACTCGCTGTCTCGACATTGACATTGTCCTGTCGTGGAAGAGCCGTATCCAGACCAACTCTCAACCTCCAATGCCCAGCTCCATGGACGAAACTATTTGGAACAGGATCACCTCCAACTCATCGTGGTCGTGGTTCCAGATCAGTTTTATGATGCGTCTCCGCGACAGTGTCAAGTCTGGCAAGCTCTCCGACCTTGAAACCCCCTGGGTTACTCGCTACTTTGGTGCCAGTGATCCCAAGGATCGTGTTTATGCTATCCAGGGCCTCATGCACGGTGTCAATATGAAGGTTGACTACTCCCAGCCGACCCACAAGGTGTACGAGGACTTCCTTAGGCAGTGGGTAAGGTCTACCGACTCGCTTGAGCATCTTTTCTACGCCGGCATTGGCCACTTTGGAAATAACGATCAGCTTGACTCGGAGCTCCCGTCTTGGGTTCCCAACTTGCACCACATTGCGTGCGACGAGGGGCGCCGTGAAGAGTTCAACCCTGTTGGCCGCCGTCAAGATGAGCACCGCATCGTTCTGAGCCCCCTTTTTGATGCCGTATCCAAGGCCAACAATCAAGTTTCTGTTATGGACTTCAGCCGCAAGGTCTTCAAGCCCACTGGTTTTTTTCTCGACACCGTCATCAAAACCGAGAGTCTCACTGGTATCCGAGACCTTCTCCTCTTCGCCTACGGCTTTGCTTGCAGTTGCGATAGTGAGCACCTCGGCAAGGTTAGGGCCCGCGACGCTTGCTACCCAACTTGTATCCCCAAGTCTCAGGCGGCTCTTCGTCTAATGCTTGTCAACCTCAGCCGTCCCCGCCACGCCATGATGCACGAGAACTTCAATGCTCTCGACTCGGCCTCGAGCGGCTCCGATGAGGGCACTTCCAGTAGCGCTAGCTCTACCCACAGCCGCACCAGCTATGCTGACAACATGTGGCTCGGCGAGATCTATGGTGCCCTCCGTGACCATCTATCGGTGCTCATGGAAGACCCCACACTTGGTCTCAATGATGCCGAGCGCTGTGAGGTGCAAGAGTTCCTCGACGATGTCCTGCGCCAGTGCTCGCACGAGGATGGATTCACCTACGGCTATGCCCACTATCAGTCTTCGGAGTGGGACAACATCAAAATGACGCAGATCCACAACGTTGGCAACCAGCTCCGCCGTCTCCTCCATAACCGCAGTCTCTTCATCAGCCAGGACGGCTACATTGGCCTTGGACCTCCTAGCATGCGTGAGAACGACGAAGTTGCTGTCATCCCTGGCTTCCGCTACCCTGTCCTCCTTCGCAAGATGAGCGGAACCAACAACTACCAAATGGTGGGTGTCTGCTACGTCTCCGGCATCATGAACGGTCTTGGCTGCGACAAAATCGACGAGGGTGCAGATCGTATGGTTGAGCTCTCGATCTACTAATAGTCAGTCGAGTCGCCCATATACAACTCTGGAAACATTTTATCTTTTATTTTTATTTTATATTTATTTTAGTTTCAGCTTTTTTCCTCTTAACATTGACATAGCCGGCTGCATGATCACGGTGAATCATCCTGCATTGCAACGGAGTTAGTTTTTGGGCCACGGCGTTTACCGGGGGGATTGGGAGGGATAGGACACGTTGGCAAAGTCGGGAGTTCTGGGCAGGATGGGTGGACATCTGCAGTCGGAGCGGGACGAACCAATTTGCTTAGGTTCTTTGGACAAGATTATTTCTCCGTGGTTTTGTATTTGGACTCGTCCGCGAGCAGTGTCGTGGTGGATCGAGACGGATGGCCCCGAGGATGGGGTCTGCACATATCAACCCTTACGGAAGAAGCAACATCCTCCCTTCCTTATATAGGCATCGTCGCACAACTTTGCTGCTTTCATGCCACCTGAAGATAATATTTTTACCTTGCACGTCATCACTGGAACTTGTTGCGTGTTTTGATGGTGTCGCTTTGAGCTTATACTTGTTCTTTTGACAAGTGGGCTGGTGCGTGGTGAGTCACTGCACACGAGACCGGACCGTATTTGCATTCATCTTTGGGGGATAGAGTTCAACTCCCTGAAGCATTGGTGCATCTGTTGTGCAAACCCAGGCTGGTAGGGTATGCGGGTAAATGCAGATACAATAAGCATTATATAATAATAGAAATAATATCCAACAGTAAGCAGAATTACTTTTCCTTGACCTTTATTCCCCGTGCCGTATATATATATGTATATTATTGTTTATCTATTTTTTCCTTTCCGAGCTATATATTAATCCCGTCCAGATACATATATGTGGCATATTCACTATGGATTGTTCATCATTAAATCCTGCCGTCGCCACATGTTATGATGATGGAGTTCATGACAACTGGCAATGGCCGCAGTTCGCATCCTCTACTACCATTTTTTCTTTTCTTTTCTTTTTTCAACCACCAACATGGGCCCCTACCAACATTTATCCTCAACCGACCGGACTAGGTAGCCAGTTAGGTATCTGGTAGTACTCCTAGCTTACACGAGCCGGGCACGATGCTTGAAGAACCTCTTGGACTTCTCGGTCAAGTTGGAGACGAGGGTCTCCTCGGGTTCGGCAGAGGTGGCGGAGCTTGTACTGGTTTCGT